>CM076070.1:21976987-22461987 GCA_038088235.1 Zacco platypus
AGTTTGAGAGACCTGGCCATAGGTTCCCGACTGCTGTTCTGGTGCCAAGTGATCTGAGGATGGCAATAGTTCAAATAGGTTGTAGCCGGCGTGAGTGGAGTCTGTAAGGATTTTACCTGCCCTTTTTCTCACTCTGGAAGAGTTCAGGTCCTGCAGGGTGGGCAGGGGGGCACCAATACTCTCCAGTCCAGACTGTCCTTTGTTGTTATCCTGATTTGGCTGCTGAACCAAACCAGACAGTTATAGATGAACACAGGACAGATTCAATGATGAACTGTGTCAGCAGCTCCTGTGGCATGTTGAACTTTCTCAGCTGGCGAAGGAAGAAAAACCTCTGCTCTTCACTATGTAGTCTACGTGAGTAGCCCACTTCAGGTTCTGAGAGATGGTGGTGCCTAGGAACCTGAATGACTCCACTGCTTCCACAGTGCTGTTTCATGATGGTGAGTAGGGGGAGTGCAGGGCGGTTTCTCCTTAAGTCCACTAAGATCTCCACTGTTTTGAGCGTATTCAGCTCCAGGTTGTTATGGCCAGTTGTGCGACCTCTCGAATGTTTGCAGACTTGTCACCGTCCTGGATTTGGATATGGACTGTGGTGTCAGCTGCAAACTTCAGAAGCTTAACGGAGGGGTCTTTAGAGGTTCAGTCATTTATGTACAGAAAGAAGAGCTGTGGGGAGAGGACACAATCCTGAGAAGCACCAGTGTGTCATGAATCCTGTCTGTGCTCTTTTGTATAGTTGCCATAGGTCGCCCTTCTGGTGACACGGACTCTTGCACTGCACTACCGGTTAACTACATTTCCCAGCATTCATGTCACAGATTGCACTGGTTACAGCTGAAGTCCATTTACATATGCTTTATAAGCCTTGGACTTCCTGTTGCTCATTACGGATACATTGCCTTATTGCCTCGTGGCCTAATGGTGAGGGAGTCCGGCTTGTAACCTGAAGGTTGCCGGTTCGATTCCCACGCCAATGGGGATTGTGAATGAACAGCACTATCGCCACCTTCGATACCATGACTGAGGCGCCCTTGAGCGAGACACCTAACCCCTATTGCTCCCCGGGTGCTGGAGCAATATCTGCCCACTGCTCTGGGTGTGTGTATTTGTTCACTACTCACTGCTGTGTGTGCACTTGGATGGGTTAAATGCAGAGCACCAATTTCGAGTATGGGTCACCATACTTGACCATATGTCATGACTTGACTTAAATCTTGTCCTAGGATTACTCTTTGCCTTGTTATCCGTGTTACCTGTTTGCCATGGTTCAACCCTGCCTGTTACTATGACTATGATTTTAATAAAAGCCTGCACATGGAGGCTGCATACAGAGTATGTCTCTCTCAACTTCCTGGAGGTTCTGTAACACAGTGCTCATTGTGAGAGTCCTGGATGTGAGTTTCCCCAGTCTCACTATCTGCTGCCTATATGTCAGAAAGCTGGTGATCCCCTGACAGATCAGGGTGGGAATGACAAGCTGGGTCAGTTTGTATGATAGAACAACTGGTCTGATGGTGTTGAAAGCCGAACTGAAGTCCACAAATAAGATCCTTGCTTAAGTTCCAGGTCTGTCAAGATGTTGCAGGATATAATGCAGTCCCATGTTGACTGTATCATCCAAAGACCTGCTTGCTCTGTAGGTAACATAAAATGGGAGCGAAGACAATGAAGGAGGAGAGAGGACCAGGGGACCAGAGGACCAGAGGACCAGAGGACCTGGTACTCTCTCCTCCTTCACTGCCGTCACTCCCCTTTTATGCTTCCGGAGCTCCTCCGTGAGAGACACGAGACCGGTGCAGCACGCAGGTGATGCACCGTTCCCTCATGCCTCTCGCCACGCCCTGCTTGTCACAGTGGAAATTTGGGATTATCATGAAAGGACCTTGAAGTAAAATGTCCACCAAAAGCACTAATCACTCATTAAATTGATTGGAAATGAATGCGTCCGTTTCGGATTTATTTAATGGGGCCCAGATTGTAGCTTCATGGACACAGGGATTTTTAAGCTTTCCTGTCAAGCAAATATCTAAACATCCCTAAAATAAGATAACTTCTCTTTTTCTGCCCTAAAAGTGTCTGACCATCCAAAACTGTATGTCCTAGAAACACAGACAGGATGGTCCCAAATGCCCCCACTACTCAGGTGCACACACCCACCCGATCGGACCATAGGTGGCGCTATAATAAGTACTTTTCATATCTCCACAACCATAGAGGTTATAATCAAAATTCTTTCCCCCTGATTCTCTGAGTCAAGCTCAACAAAAGGTATAAATCCATTTTTTTTTGCCGTGCATAAAATTATTCTGCTATTTTGAGGTTTTTAATAAACATACTTGTAACGGGGTTCAACGGGCAGTGTTGTTTGTAAAGGAAGAGCACAGGGTCGGGTAGGACTGCTGCTGCGTATTCACGTTTTATTTAATCACAACAAAGAAAAGGTACATGTCACAACGGCGCCAATGCGCATATTCTACATATAACACTGTAGACTTCAGTTTATCTCCAGCCGGTTTAGAGCAGGCAGGGCAGTCAGGCGACAGCAGCAGTCCGTCTCTCTCTCGCTCTTCCGCCGTCTCTGCTTCCCTTATATCTGATCTCTCCACGCCAATCACTGTAATTAGACGCAGGTGTTCGTTATTTGCGCTTAACCCACTTACTCACCGCTTTTCTCCCGATTCGTTCTCCCGCTGCAGACCTCGCTGAACCACGCCCCCCTCGCCACATACCCCCACCGCCCGACTCAGGCCGGGGAGCCGTCCGGCCTGCGGCCCCCCCCCCATTTCTGGAGAGGAAGTCTGCCACAGCCATCTGTGCACCCGGCCTGTGGATCACCTGGAACTTAAAAGGCTGTAATGCCAGATACCACCGAGTGATCCGTGCGTTGGTATCCTTCATGCGGTGGAGCCACTGCAGGGGGGCATGGTCCGAACAGAGGGTGAATTCCCGCCCCAGGAGATAGTATCTAAGGGTGAGGACCGCCCACCTGATGGCCAAACACTCCTTCTCAATGGTGCTGTACTTGGTCTCTCTCTTCGAGAGCTTACGACTAATGTACAGCACCGGGCGTTCCTCCCCCCCCATCTCCTGGGACAGGACCGCACCCAGCCCCCTGTCCGACGCGTCAGTCTGCAACACAAAGGGGAGAGAAAAATCAGGAGAATGTAAAATGGGTCCGCCACAGAGAGCAGCCTTAACCTGGGTAAAAGCCTGCTGACACTGCTCTGACCACTGGACCGGATCTGGTGCTTCCTTTTTAGTTAGATCAGTCAGAGGGCTGGTGAGGTCCGAATAATTAGGTACAAACCTTCTGTAATATCCCGCCAGCCCCAGGAACTGTCTAACCTCCTTTTTGGTCTTTGGTCTCGGGCAAATCGCAACTGCTGCCGTCTTATCAATTTGGGGACGCACTTGCCCGTGACCTAAGTGAAAGCCCAGATACCTGACCTCCACGCGCCCAATCGCACACTTCTTCGGATTCGCCGTGAGCCCAGCCACCCTCAGCGCCCTCAGCACGGCCCTCAAATGCTCCACATGCCGCCGCCAGTCATTACTGTAAATGATGATGTCATCTAGATAAGCGGCGGCATATGCAGCATGGGGCCGTAATATGCGGTCCATAAGCCGCTGAAAAGTGGCTGGTGCCCCGAACAATCCGAACGGAAGTGTAACAAATTGGTGTAATCCGAACGGCGTCGTGAAGGCTGTCTTTTCTTTAGATACTGGCGTTAAGGGGATCTGCCAATACCCTTTTGTTAAATCCAGTGTCGAGTAAAAACGAGCTGTGCCTAGCCGATCAAGCAGTTCGTCAATCCGCGGCATTGGATACGCGTCAAATTTTGATACCGCATTTAGCTTGCGATAATCCACACAGAATCGAACAGAGCCGTCGGTTTTCGGAACTAAAACTATAGGGCTTGCCCAATTACTGTTGGACTCTTCTATTACACCCATCTCGAGCATCGCCTCTAATTCTGTCTGAACTACTTTTTTCTTATGTTCAGGCAAGCGATACGGCCGACTGCGCACTACCACGCCTGGCTCAGTCTCGATATGGTGCTGAATGAGCGTCGTTCGGCCCGGTAAGGGTGAGAACACATCGGCAAACTCCGCCTGTAATTTAGCCACGTCAGTGAGCTGTGTGGGCGAAAGATGATCCCCCCCCGGGGCCAGGGCGAGAGAATGCGGTTTGACGCTTGCCTCTGGCCCAAGATCATCTTCCTCACTCACCGCCGACACCAGCATCACTGACTCTGCCTCATTCCATTTTTTAAGGAGGTTGAGGTGATATATTTGATGTGCCCCACCCCTATCCGTCCGAATCACCTCATAATCGAGATCTCCGACTCGCCGTGTAACCTCAAAGGGCCCTTGCCACTTCGCGAGTAATTTAGAGCTCGAGGATGGCAGTAATACAAGCACTTTCTCTCCCGGTGTGAATTTACGTAAACTGGTTCCCCTGTTGTACAGCCGGCTTTGTTTGTCCTGAGCCTGGAGCAAATTCTCCATAGACAGCCGCCCCAACGTGTGGAGTTTTGCTCTCAGGTCCATGACATACTGAATTTCATTTTTGCTTTGCGAAGGTCCGTCCTCCCAAGTTTCTCTTAGGACGTCCAACACCCCTCGGGGCTGCCGGCCATAGAGCAACTCGAAAGGGGAAAACCCCGTAGAGGCTTGGGGGACCTCCCGCACAGCGAACAAGAGGGGATCCAGCCATCTATCCCAATTTTTGGCGTCTTCGAGAACGAACTTACGAATCATGGTTTTCAACGTGCGATTAAACCTTTCCACCAGACCATCGGTTTGTGGGTGGTAGATGCTGGTGCGAATCGATTTAATGCCCAATAATTCATATAGTTCGCGTAAAGTGCGTGACATAAACGCCGTGCCTTGATCAGTGAGGATCTCTTTGGGTATCCCCACCCGGGAGATTAAGCGAAACAGTGCGTCCGCCACACTTTTAGCTGAAATGTTGCGGAGAGCCACTGCTTCGGGGTATCGGGTTGCATAATCTACAATGACTAATGCAAATCGATGCCCTCTTGCGGATCGTTCTAATGGCCCAATGAGGTCCATCGCAATCCTTTCAAAGGGGACCTGCATCAACGGTAGAGGGCGCAATGGCGCTTTTGACGAGGCCGCTGGATTCACCAGCTGACATTCACGACATGACGCGCACCACCTGCGAACATTCTCGTGAATGCCTGGCCAAAAAAATCGGGCCATGAGACGATTGAGTGTTGAGGTTTGTCCTAAATGCCCTGCCATGGGATTACAATGAGCCGCCTGAAACAGCATTTCCCGACGGCTTTTGGGTACTAATAATTGCGTTGTATCTTCTTTTGTCTGAGCGTCTTGGGTCACTCGATACAACCGATCTTTTATTATAGCAAAATACGGGTAGGAGAGCGGACGTACCGGTTGGAGAGGCTGACCGTCTATACTCTGGACCTGGTTAAACGCGTTTTTAAGCGACTCGTCCTGGGATTGTTCCAGAGGAAAGTCATCGCGCTCCGAGAGAATTAATCTCTCCGTTGCGCTCCTTCCCTCTGGCTCAATCTCCCGTGGTCCCGGTTCTGCCTCCCCCACCTGGACGTGCGCCCCCCCCCCTTGCTTCTCTTCCCCCCAAGAAACATCCGTGCATAAATACCCCAATAATTTATTGAAATCGGGCCAATTCGTTCCCAGAATTAACGGATGTCGGAGATGCGGGTTAACTGCCATCTCTATTCTATGTTTTCTCCCCCTAAATTTAACCACAGCAGGGATTAAAGGATATTTCACCACATCCCCGTGCACACACCGTACCTGAACCACGCGGCTTGTATTCAATGCCCCGGATTGAATCAAACTTTGGTGAATCGAGGTCTGGTTACAACCTGAATCCACCAAGGCTTGATAAGTACCCCCCTCAATACTCACAGGTATTTGGTACAGGCCAGCCTGATCGAGGGCAGCCTGCGGGGCATCCGGGACCCGGATCATTGTTCCCACCTCCATCACGGGACACCGGTCAATGAAATGATCCGGGTCCCCGCAACGCCAACAGGCCGGCCCAGACTTTCCCGCCGCTCCAGTGGCAGGAAGTGGGCTAAGGGATTGGCGTGGAGAGAGGGAAGAACTGGCCAGAGGATCAGGGACAGTAGCGGATGGCCCCACCCTCCGGGGCGGAGCTCTGGGGACAGCGGTGTAGTCTTGCCCATTCCCACCCCGCCCTCGGGGTGGGACTCGCGGTGGGCCTGGAACCCGAGACCTGGGGAAAGGGACAGGGCGAGAGACAGGAGGAGAGCGAGAGAGAGAAGAGGGAGGAGAGGAGAGGAGAGGAGAGAGAGACTGCGGGGAGGGACTCCCCGACCCCGGAGCACGCCACCATCTGGTCCTCCGCAAGTTGGACGGCCGAGTCTTCGGCAAGCGGGAGATGAATTGTTCCAGCACCACCCGGTCGATGATGTCGTCGATGCCGCTGGTCTCGGCCTGCAGCCATTTACGGCAGGAGTCCCGGAGCTGCTGGGCCATCACAAAGGGTCGACCGCACATGCCCAGATCCAGTGAGCGAAAGCGTTGTCGGTGTTGCTCAGGGCTGCGGCCGACCCGCTGCAGGATGGCCTTCTTCAGATCGTCGAAGGCCAGGAGGTTCTGAACCGGCAGTTGTTGAGCTGCCAGCTGTGCCTCCCCCGACAGTAGCGGAATCAGTCTTAATGGCCATTGGTCCTTGGGCCACCCCCCGGCCACCGCGGTCTTCTCAAACAATTCTAGGAATGCCTCCGGATCGTCCTGGGGCCCCATTTTGCTCAGCGGCAAGTGCAGGGCCGGGGGAGGGGGAGGTGCTGGCGCGGCCGGAACCTCCCGGTCCATCCAGCTCCGGAACCTCTCGCGGTCCTCTTTCTGCACCTGGAGAACCAGCTGAAAACGGCGCTCCTGATCCTGGCGCATCTCCAGTAACGCCTGGTGGTGTTCTTGATGGAGGGCCGCGAGGGATGTGATGATGTCCGTAAGTGGCGGCGACGGAGGATTCTGCATGACGGCGGCTTCCTCTTCCTTTTCCCGGGTTTCGGCACCAGTGTAACGGGGTTCAACGGGCAGTGTTGTTTGTAAAGGAAGAGGACAGGGTCGGGTAGGACTGCTGCTGCGTATTCACGTTTTATTTAATCACAACAAAGAAAAGGTACATGTCACAACGGCGCCAATGCGCATATTCTACATATAACACTGTAGACTTCAGTTTATCTCCAGCCGGTTTAGAGCAGGCAGGGCAGTCAGGCGACAGCAGCAGTCCGTCTCTCTCTCGCTCTTCCGCCGTCTCTGCTTCCCTTATATCTGATCTCTCCACGCCAATCACTGTAATTAGACGCAGGTGTTCGTTATTTGCGCTTAACCCACTTACTCACCGCTTTTCTCCCGATTCGTTCTCCCGCTGCAGACCTCGCTGAACCACGCCCCCCTCGCCACAATACTTTTTCAAACTCATCCATTTATCCAATTAACACCAAATTTTGACCCTGAAGACAAAAAGTTGTCAAAAGAATTTGGATTCATCAAATAATTTAGAAGATATCATTTGTAGAAGTGAGCGTATGGAGCCATGGCTACAAAATGAGCTTAAATGGTTTGACTAATTAAAAATCTTTTGACAACTTTTTTTCATAAGTTTCTATAAATGGCGCGCAGATGAACTCAAAATGGCCGACAGAAAACAACATGTTGTAATAATTTTGTCCACTAGAGGGAACCACAGGCTAAGACATCTATTTTTTCCCATCAGTTTGAACGTGTGAATCGAAATCTCTCAGAACTTCATTCACATGGACAACAAAACATTCTGAGTAAACATGCCGTTTGATGAGTTTCATGAACTTCTGATGCTCGGGGCGTTAAGAGTAGTTTTTTTTTTTTTTTTTTTTAAATATTAGCAATTTATATCAATGGGATTCAGAGTCTAACGACATAATACTAATATTGTCCACCAGAGGGAGCCACAGGATAACAAATGCTTTTGGATCTCATAGTTTAAAGCCTGTGTAAATGGTTTGATAGATTGACTTGTCATGTTTGGTTTGATTAAAACGAACCCTGGTGCGATTGCTCAGTCAGTGCGGTTCGTTTGAACACATGTGAACGTTGCCATCCGAACCCTGGTGCGCACCAAACAAGCGCTAAAAAGATGGGTCTCGGTCCGCTTCCAAGCGAACTCTGGAGCGGTTCGATTGATATATGAACGCAACACGGACCAAAGACATGTGAACGAACCAAAAACAGGACGTGATGTCACAAGATGCGACGCTACAAGTCAGCTGATTTGACGACGCGGAAAGATCGGTGTATCCAAAATGAGTCAAGGGCAAACGTGGAGCAACGAGGAGGTGAAGTTTCTGTTTCTGCGTTCAACGGAGGAAATCCTGGAGCTGTTTTGAATGTTTTGAACATTTTATGAGCTCTTCGTGAGTTCTCAGCTGGTAAAAATAAAGCATATGTACACGCATAAAATGATGGCGTTTAATCCAGAACACAGCGTTGTTTTCAATGTTCGGTAAGTGAGCTCCGTCGCCAAATATACGTCATAAAAGCCGACCAATCAGGTTGTGACCGTATCCCTGTGCCTTTGCTTCGGTAACTTCAGGTTCGCTGTTAAAAATGCCAGTGTGAACGCTAAGCGGACCAGGACTATATGTTTTGTTTTTGTTTTTTGGTCCGGACCAAACGAACCAAACCAACCGAACTACAAGTGTGAACTCAGCCTTATATAAGCAGCTTGCACAAAACTGTGTAATGCTAATACATCAAGATATAAGATATAGTTTTTGTTCCTAATCTCCCCTGTGTGAAGTTCATGTTTACTTGGTTGTCGTAGTTTCTGCGAGCCCCTCCACAGTCACAGTTAGATGTACCCTTGAAAATTTTGTATCGTATCGGCGTTTTGTCCAGACGGACCCGGCGTTTCGGGAGCCTGAAACCGCTATTTTTTGAAACCGGCTCCCAGAGTGCATAAATCTGAAAACGACTCTTGTGTTTTTGTGTGTCCAGCCAATCTGTATATTTTGTGAAATGATGATGTCATCACCCCACGTCTCGACACCGCCACGTCATGTAACAGCAACAACAACAACAATAACGGATGTTTAGTCCGCAGAAGCTACTAAACATATTAGCTTTACTAAAGTTTGTATACAGCGCGTGTAACCCCTCCACCCGGGTCCTACTCGACCCGCTCCGAGCGGGCCTCGAACCCGGGTCTTCCAGCATGGGAGTCGGACGCTCCAACAAGGAGGCTAAAGGCTGCAGCCCCTAGCATCTATCGCTAGAGCATCTCTTGAGGTCAGAGGAGTGAGGTTTACTCACACAGCAACTACTAGCTGGCCTCCGTTACACACGCAAGGTTTATGCGCATGCTCCAAGTCTTCTTCTCCGCTTTTAATGTTTCTCTGTGGCAGAATTACAGCACCACATACTGGTCTGGTATGTACACTGCATTGTTTTGAGTCGGTTTCAGTGGTTTCGTGTGTATGCAGACATTTCTTGGGGAAAAAAGATTGGATCATGTGGATGTGCTTGTTTGGTTTCTAATTAGTTAAATGATTAACTAAATAGAGCTTCATTTTGTATTTTTACCCTGTTGAATGGTTGGTGTGTTGTGCTCCTATGGTGGCCTTCCTGTGCCACAGATTTTTTTATTGTGTTGCGTAAAAGAAGGACTGCTGCGTTTTTATCCGAGCATCATGTCTTCTGTTCCTGACCCGTGACATTTATATATCCTAATAATATTGAAAATATGTCAAGTAAACAGACGTGGTTAATTATGTTACTGTCAATTTAAAACGAAGACCATTTTATTTGTTACATCTATTCTTCAAACGATTTAACCTCTGCATGGTGTTGCTGGAGTCCGTTCCAACATCTCGGCTCACAGACAGATATATAGATATGAAATTATTAAAATCATTTTTGCGGGGTGAAATAAGTGATTTCCTTTGGAAGTCAGTTGTTCCTTTCGACATGCATCGCATCAAACCCAAACTATCATCCACATGGACCCTGATGATCGCCACTTGTGGCTGTTATTACTTGTATTGTTTTTTCAACTAATGTACTGTATCATCAGCTAATTATCACTGGATTTATTAATAATAATAATAATAATAATAATAATAATAAATTCAATCTCGGGGATGAATAGCCCAGGGGTGGATTTAGTGATTTGGGGACCCTATACATTTTCACACATTTACCTGGATCAACCGTGCTAAATTTTTCATGTACATCTTATAATGACTTTCTTTCAGGTTGTAGACTCCTTAATTTAGACCCTGAAATAGCAACTGTAGGCTATAAGGTGAAACCACAGACTTTATGGTATTTAAATCAGGTTATAGCAGTAGTACATCAGGTTGGACACAAGGTGGTGCTTTGGGGTAATTTTCACTGTAATTCTAAAACACATTTATTTGTATTTATTTTAAGTACACATTTAAACATAATTAAAAAAAAAAAATTATGAAAATGAAATTATACATTTATACACACTTGAGGATTATTTCAACCAAAAATGAAGTTCATATTATGGGGTGTCAGAGCTGACTGCCTGTGTGGACGGTCACTGCGCACACGTCCTTCACAGAGTCATTATAAAACATTAAAAATATAATACGCACGATTGCTCAATATTTAGATTCAGATGCATGATATTTTAATTTGCTACAAGCAGAGTACACAAGAAGCATGTCCAATGTGGACATGCAGACAGTTGTCATGGTAACAGCAACTGCTTGCGTCCGAGCTGAACGCGCATCTCGTATATAAAAAGCATTTTAGGGGGCCCTTGGCTTTCACATACCTTTTCCCAATGGTTTAGCATTCATCCCTCTAACAGCCTGTTTTTGGCATATTTAGCCATTCTGTGAAGTGGAGGCCATTTTGAATGACTGTCCATCTACCCCATCTTCAGATGACCCACAGAGCCTTTGGCACTGACCCTTAAACCGCATCTCTGAGCTAATCCTCTAGATAAGACCTCTAGATTGGTAGATGCTGGACGGAGGTGTTCCTTTTTGGAAAAGATGAGATCTATTTGTCACATACACACACCTTTCTTGCCTTCTTACTTTTGCATTTTTTCTTAAGACCTTTTGAATGGACTGTGAAAGAATGAAATACAATAATCTATGAGCTTCAATTAAAGTGTATTGATTATGAATTTTGTTCAGCTAGAGTTATTATGGACACTTATGACATGTTGCAACTGATTGAAAGCAGCAATTAAGGGCCAGTGTGTTGTAAACTTGTTTAGTTTAGTATTTATGCTTAAATATTATTTAACATTCTGTTCATTTGAATTCATGTTAATTATAAAAGTAGACCGGCTAACGATGCATTTTTTTATCACTTCATTTGAAAAGCTTTTCTTTAAATTGAATTTTGGTGTTAATTTTTCAATCAGTGTACTATCAACCAATTATTACTGGATTTAATGAAGAAGCTACAGCCTGTAAAACAAGACAAAAATATGCATCAAGCAACAAAAATGACAAAAATCTGTAGAATTTTTTTTCTTTTATTGTATGACTAATGAACATAATCAAATTATACAGGGCTATAACATTAAGAAAGCAAACCTTTACAAAGACAATAGCCATTTCCCAGTATACAGTACAGAATAAATCGTTCTCTCTCTCTCTGGACTTGTGCGCACAGCTGTTTGTGCCGATGGCCGTGAATGCGCATCCTTTAAAGTTAGTAGTTACTTCAACTTTTGCAAAGCACAAATGTAGTTTTTTTTTAATCACAGCGTGTGTTGGATTTCTCCAGTACACCGCAAAATCAAAAAATAAAACCACTTTCACAATCCGGTGTGCATATGAAATGCTATAATCTCCCATAAAAAAAATACAAATTCTTAATTCATATAACACAATCCAAAAAAATATCATTAGATGCAACGAAACGATCTAAATTTATCTATTAAGTGATGTGTAAATAATATAATACACAAACGGAATTATTTTTAATCTATCTTTTTTATTGCCACATTACCATATCTTTGAAATGCATTATTCCAAAACTGGACGACCCATTTTTTTTTTTTTTTTAGATTTTCTGAATGACAAACAGTCCCACGGCTAAATAGGGTGCACAGTCTGTAACTGACTTTTTACAATATATATATTGAAAATGACAGTGATGAGGGGTGCGAAGCTAATTAATATGATTTAAAGCTATTCTTGCATAGCACAAAGCTGACTACATAAATATCAAATATGCCTCTAATGTGCAAAATGCATAACAACAGGTTGGTACAAATAAAATGCTGCATCTTTAGAACAAGTATCATCATGGATTTTATATATATATATATATATGTATATATATATATATATATGTATATCTTTCAATACAAGATAAGATATTGAGTTGATACCACAATTAACTCAAAATTTTACCGCATTCACAAAAGTCTGGCTCCAAAGGACTCCATGACTGTGCATGTGCATACTGTTTTCACACATATCCCAGAGTAAACTTCCAGTCTTTGCTCAATCTGGCACAAAATCAGCAAAATCCTATATAGGTACTATGAAAAAAGTTCTTGTGAAGGAGGTCAAAGTATATAATAAAGTGGGGTCACGTGACATTTATCTGCATCATCAAGTCCAGATAACGTGCCAGAAATATCCTTATCCAGTGACATACCCCCGACAACATCCATTCCAAAATTTTTGAAAAAGAAAAGAAAGTATATTTTAAACAAATTGACAAAACTCTGCCAACATTAACAGACTAAGAATAGCAACTCAAACGGATCATAATGGTGTGCCTTTTATCACTTCAATCACAAAAAAAGCCCTTACTAATCTATATTGCTACATCAAAGTAAAGTATGATTATGTCAAAGTTCCTCATTTAAAAGAACTTTCTCTCTCTCTCTCTTTCTCAATCCAAAAATAGAGAGGATACTCCATTATAAGTCGATTTTTTTTTTTTTTAATAGGTGCTTGAGCAACTGACATGCCACGAACATAAAAAAAAAACAAAAAAACAAATTGGCATTTTTATAGCATTACAAGACATATTTATATGTAGAACAGTGTATTCACATACATGGATAATACCTAGATATGTTTTCTTTTAGTTTGCATTAACAAGCAGGGACAAACATGTCTGTAATGGATTATGTTTATATGTTCACTATGACTCGTGAGACAAAAGGCAGTGTGGCTGATACTTTCTTTCAGTGATGTTTTTAAAAGGTTGCCCGTAAAATGAAAACAAACTAAAGTAGAGCACCTTCTAAGAAAGTACCCGTTCAACTTGCAAATATATACAAGGCACTACTCTTGATCCACTCTTACTTGATCATACGTGATAACCCTAAAGCCGTAATTGTGCACCAGCCACATGTTTAAAAAAAAACAACCTACCAAAATAAAGACTGAAGACTATTTTAATGCTAAATATAAAATTGCATTCTGACATCGAGACAGAAGTTTACATTTTTTTTTCTTTCTAAGTATCTACTGTACTCCCTCCACTTAAACTGGTTTTCATTTATAATCCTGAAACGGTCAATCCGAACTAGTGTCTAGTAGATCTAGGAAAAAAAAAAAAAATCACATACCCAAAATTCTGTGATTGAAACACAAAAGCACTCTTTCTGGCAAGCACTGAGTTTGTACCTTGTAGTTACATTTAGCAAAGCTCAAAATTAATATTGACATCTCTAACACTTGTTATATTTACATGAAAACTAAATAAATAGTATGCTTTATGATATACACTTGATTCTTTTTTATGTTCTCTTCAATTTTTATATCCATGAGTATTTTTTTTTCTCCACTGAGACATGTTTTATTGCTGTTAATGGAACCCTAGTCAAAGAACGTAAGATCTGAAACACAGGCTAAAGAAAACAGAGAAACACATGACTGTTTAAATCAAGCTGTTGATTTGGGTATAGAAAAGCTTCACCCATGCAAACTTAAACCATGTACATTGCTAATGTAATGCAAAAACATATTTAAACATTGAAATAAACATCTTAGAATTAGTTCCCCCATTTACTCAAACTGTAGGCTGTTTTTTATTTAATTTTGTTTTTTCTGGAACACAGAAGTAGAAGTTTTTTTTTGTTTTGTTTTGTTTTTCTTTTTAATTTTGCACGTACACCTACATAGTCACCACATAAAAAAGACAATGAAAGCACCATAAAAATATTCTATACAAAATTTATACTGTAAATCTTCTAAAGCCATGTGGTAGCTTCTTGTGAGGAACGGGACTTTAGAAGACTCGGAATGAAGTGTATGGTATATTTTTTACTTTTATGGTGCTTGTTGGTGTGTTTGTCCTTTTCACGTCTGGACAGACATAGTCACTAAACTGCCATTGTAACAAAAAGAGCAAAGTGTCTCGTTTTGTGTTCTACAAGATCATACAGGATTGGAACAACATGAAGAAGAGTATATAATGACAGAAAATGGATTTATGGGTGAACTATTCCTTAAGGAAATGAGTTTTAAACTATTATTACACTATTTCGATGGTTCACTCTACTAGTGTCTAGTTCCCTTCCAATGTAGTGGTTTGTACATAATGCAGTCCCTCTCTTTATCATATAGGAAGATACAGTATGTTACATATGTTGACACAAACTTGAAAGTGGGAACTTGACTAACATTGAAACAAATTTGAGATAAATTGTTTCTTTTCACTTTTTTCGTAATTGTTTAGAAACACGTGGGGAAAAAAGACTTAGTGTGGTTGCAGGGCACCCTGCAATTTGGGTTTTTTATTCAAGTAAGTGGCCCAATACACTAAGTTAAAGGTTCCGAAGAGCAACGGGAAGGCTATTCTGGCAATCCTATCGATCTTGCTCACACTGTTGAAGGTCTTTTTTGCCTCGGGAGCTTTGGGTTTTGGCTCTTCCTTGGGCTCGGTTGGGGGAGGGGGGGCACTTTTAGCAATAGTTGCCAAACCAGGGTCTCTGGCAATGTTCGGAGCAAAAGCTGTTGCTGTTGCAGCCGTGTAGGTGTTGTTCTTTTTCAGCAATGACTCCTTCTTCTTCTTTTGCTGTAAAGGAGGTCAACAGGAAGTATGTCATCAGCTGTTACTACCACTGGGTATTGCTGTAAGAGTATTTCATATTCTTCTTCATATATTTATTATTTGTCTACTATACCCCATCAATATTACGAGATACTAAATTATAAGTATTAAGAGTTTCAGGAATAATAATATTTTTCCACTCAACTGTGTTCCCTATCTGTTGATGTGGTGTCGATGTGATGAAACTAGGGGTTGCACTTGAGAGCCCAAAACACCTCTGATACTTCAGAAAAGGCAGATGAGAATTGGCGAGTAGAATTAAAGGAGGCAGTACGCATCCACTCGTTCGGATTTGTTCTTCAGAGACAAACGCTCGGAATGCAAACGCTCATTTCCATTCACCTCTACAGGCTGTGCTGAGAAATTTACTGCACATTGCAGCGGGTAAGTGTAGTGAGAGTTTCCCCTGGGCACTTCAGCAAAAGAGAAGTTTCAGCTTTAAGATAGCAAAACGATGGCCGAGAGTGTCTTTTTAAAGTTGCATTTTTGTTGCAAAGTTGCAGTTGCAGCCAGATAAATTTTCATAGATGGTTCATGTCATCACTGTGAGAACATGTCCGAGGCAACTCTGTGGTCTCTCCTTTCTGGTGAAAGAGGGAGTCGCCTTAACTTCTGGTCCTTCTGGAATCCACAAAGCTGCATTGGCTAGCACTGAGGGCGATATGGGAATATTTCCACCGGGTCAATCCCCACAGACCTCCCGTTCCTCGTGCTTGTTGCTCCTGGTTGAGCTTGCAAATGAATTTGTCATTGCGTCACAAGATGTGGCTGGGTTCTCATTCAAGGCCAGGCGATGTCCACCATGGTGGTCCAGGATTGTCATCTCTGGTTAAATCTTGCTGAAATTTAAGACACCGACAAAGTTTACTTTCTCTTTGCCCCCATCTCATAGGGTGGCCTCTTCGGCGACACTGTCGAGGACTTTGCCCAACAGTTTTTGGCAGTCAAGAAGCAGACTAAGTCTATTAAACACATCCAGCCTCGGCACGACTTCAGCAACACCTACAGGTTGCAGAGAGACCACACCCCATCTGCCTGTTACAGAGGGTATCTGCTTATGGTTGACACACCAACTCTGCCACAGCCCGAACCCACAGAGTAGAGCTTCCCACTGGAAAGCACCGCTGCCCGTCCGTCCACCAACAACCAGGCTTCGAAGCGTCCATGGATGGGCAACCCAGGGATGATAGAGGCTGTTCTTTTCCAGGGAGCGGTGTGCAGCAGTTTCCTCCTTCCCTTGGTTACACAGTTTGTGATATAAGCATGCCGGACACGAGTACCTTGCCTCCTCATGTTCAACCACAACTTACACAAATCCACACTCTGGCCAGTACAACGTGTCACGGGGATGCACAGCTTCCTCGCCTATCTCAACCCAGTTGCAGTCAGGATACACAGAGCAAGGTAGGCGTCTATATGCATCCATAGTCACAGATCTGGGACCCTATGCCTTCCAATGTGGTGGTCAATGCTCCGCTTCAGAAGTCTAGTGGCATGGTTAACTCTTACCAACCCGGGACAATCAGACTCAGCTATGCAATTCAATTTGCTAGTCACCCACCCAGGTTCAGTGATGTCCTATTTAACTCTGTGGCAGAGAAAGCTCCTGTCCTACGTCCAGAAACGCCAGTCCTCTTGGCAAAGATTGTAAGAGAGCCTGTTCCTCCAGCCGAGATGAAGTGTTTCTACAACCCTTACTTCATTGTACCAAAGGAAAGCGTTTGGTTGAGACCAATCCTTGATCTACGTGTTCTAAATCCGGCCCTACAGAGGCTCCAGTTCAAGACATTGCCCAACAGTTCTTGGCAGTCAAGAAGCAGACAAAGTCTATTAAACACATCCTGCCTCGGCATGACTTCAGCAACAGCTACAGGCCGCAGAGTAGAGCTTCCCACTGGAAAGCACCGTTGCCCGTCCGTCCACCAAGAACCAGGCTTCGAAGTGTCCCTGGATGGGCAACCCAGGGATGATAGAGGCTGTTCTTTTCCAGGGAGCGGTGTGAAGCAGTTTCCTCCTTCCCTTGGATACACAGTTTGTGATATGAGCATGTCGGACACGAGTACCTTGCCTCCTCATGTTCAACCACAACCTACACAAATCCCCACTCTGGCCAGTACAACGACCCTATGCCTTCCAATGTAGCGGGAAATGCTCCGCTTCAGAAGTCTAGTGGCATGGTTAACATTTACTAACCCGGGACAATCAGACTCAGCTATGCAATTCAATTTGCTAGTCACCCACCCAGGTTCAGTGATGTCCTATTCAACTCTGTGGCAGAGAAAGCTCCTGCCCTACGTCCAGAAACGCCAGTCCTCTTGGCAAAGATTGTAATAAAGCCTATTCCTCCAGCCGAGATGAAGTGTTTCTCCAACCCTTACTTCATTGTACCAAAGGAAAGCGTTTGGTTGAGACCAATCTTTGATCTACATGTTCTAAATCAGGCCCTACAGAGGCTCCAGTTCAAGACATTGATGCAGAAACCGATTCTGACATGCATTCACCGACAGGACTGGTTCACAGCGATAGACCTGAAGGACGCATACTTCCATGTCTCGATTCTACCTCAACACAGACCGTCTCTTCATTTTTCCTTTGAGAGTGCTCTGGTCTGCAACAGCTGTAGATTTTATTCTTGGAAAAAAAAATAACGAAGAACAGAAAAGGTCAAAAGAAAATCCAGCTGAAGCGACCTACTTCCATTGTAAGCTCTCTCCTTTCGTAACTCAGATAAGCAGTTGTGGCGATTTCCATAGGGACCCCTAGTGTCATCACATCTAACAGATAACCTTCGTTCCCTGATGGAACGTGGTGTCCCTCCCGACACAACGCTGAAGTACCTGCTGAAATGGCATGGAAATACTGTTGGCTCCTCAGCTGCAACCCCTAGTGTGATCACATTGACACCACGTCTCATTCCCTCCATTAGGGCAGGGAGGTTACAACAGTAACCAGGACGTTCCTAAGTTTGATCATGACCACTCAGTTTTGCAGCTAAGTCTTTTTGAACTTGAATCTAAATGCCATCTGACAAATAACGTCATGAAAATGCTGATTAGCTGATTAAACAAGAACATGAACAGTGCCAGATCATTCACTACCAATTATCTGAGCATTGAAATATTTGATTCCATCATATTTCACACATATTTGTGTGAGACTTTTCATGGAGACTTTTCACAGACAAAAGATGTAGTTATGAAATTAGCCAAACTGGACAATGCAAAACCTTGATCCCCTTTGAATGCAAGTATAAGTGCCATGTTTTAATATTTAAAATTTGATAGTAATGATGCATCTCCATCTATTACTCAAACAAATCTATTGCATGGCTTCACAAGAACAAAGGGCCAAATTTACTAAACAGGACAAATTAGCGTTAGACTTTAATCCCATAAAAGCACCAATGGGAGTGGATAGTTCTGCGGATGAACTACTGACCGTTTGCAAATTAAAGAACAGACACAGCCAGCTCATTTCCATTATGAGCAAAGCAATCTATCATGAGCGGCACAAATTAGCATAGGCTTGCAAGCAAACCGAGCCGATGATAATCAGGTGCGGGTGATCTACTAACAACTCAGGCACAGTAAATTAAAAATAATGTATCTTGGCAAACAATATGTTCGGATAACGTCTTTATCTGACATTCCAAATAAATGAGCGGAGAAAATTTTCTCCCTTCTACCACTTGCTCTCTGTTCTCCTCTTAGCAGCAACTATCGAGAGCAAAATGGGTTAAGCTGTTAGTAAATCTGGCCCATAGAATATAAAATAACATATTCTTTTTTTGAACTTTCCATAATACCGTAATTATAAATAAATAATAATAAAAAAAAATTCACCAAATAATTTCCGTGTATGGAAAACAGCAGCTTCAAAATATTATAAGAGACACAATAACGTGATTTTTTTTCATCGTCTTTTTTCAATAAACTAATCCTTTAATGACATTTATCTCCATTCGAGTATAAGCTTTTTTTTCTTTTATTTGAAAACTGAAATGGCTTTACCTTTTCTGGCACCACGCTTTTCCCATCCCAGGCGTAACCCCTCTTTGTGAAGTAGTTAACCGTGGCAAACTCTATGAGAGCCGAGAAGACAAAGGCGTAACAGACGGCGATGAACCAGTCCATGGCTGTGGCATAGGCCACCTTGGGGAGAGAGTTTCTCGCGCTGATACTTAGGGTAGTCATGGTCAGGACAGTGGTCACTCCTGCAAGGAGAAAGCATATGGAAAGAGCCTGCATTAAGCAAGTATATGTTTAGGGTTTTTATCAGTCTGCCAGAAAACAAAATGGTGTTTAAATGCTGATTGCAGGATTTGTTTGCTACATTAGTACCTTCTTTAAAAAAAAAGATTTAGAATTTTGTTTGCAGCACAGAGTAGTAAGTTGAGAATTGTACATACACTTTGCTTTCTAAATTATGAAATAATCTGTTCTTATTATTTTTGGATGGAATGGAATTCTGATTACAGAATCTCTACATATTTATTAATGTGTTTAGTATTTTCTGCACAACGATCCACAAAGGCTGCCATATTTCATACTTTGATTTATTTTCACACTAGTCTATTATTGTGATATTTATTCCAAGATTGTGATATGCTCTTTTCGATATATATTTCAGATTTACACGTCTATAAACAGCACATGAATAAACTGGTCACTTTACATGTCTGTAATTTTTTTTTTTTTTTTTAGTAAAATCAAGAATCTGTGATGTGTTCATTCTCTCGAACCTTTATTTAACTGACAAAAGTACAAAGAAACAATGTCCAAAATGTTCACTGGCCAAATAAAACCATTTACAACATTAATTAATCTTAGTTTATCACTTTATACATTTACCTTTCCTAAACATTCAAGGTTCATGTGTTAACATTACTTAATGGGGTACTTCACTGCTGACATAATCCAATAAAACTTGGCTGCCTATGCAGTAGAAAGGTGAAATTTAATTTAAATTTTTTCAAATTGGTTCTGACTGACTAGAGAAAACAGAGAAAAATGGCTGCCGTCTTCCCTTTTGCCAAATAGGTAGAAAAAACTTAGAAAAACTCACCAGTCTGATCTAGATACGCTTCACCACAGTTAAATACCGCATTGCTTTAGTAGGAAATACTTCTTAGGAAACTTATGCAACCCTGTTTCACTGATTAGGGAACGAGACGCTGCATAACTGATACTCTGTTACTGCAATGATTTCCTTTGTAGAAATATAGGGAGTGATGGTGGAGGCACCTCAGAGGGTGTTTCTACCTTCATTAAACAATAAATTGGCATTATTGCATACAGACTTCAGAAATTTGTCACACTGGTTTCCACTGTGTCCTTATCTCAAAACAATGGCTTCCTGTTTTTTTTTTGTTGTTTTTTAGAAATTAATAATGAAAGATTATGCAAAACTTTTTTTTTTTTTTTTTTTACATTTAAATGGATGGTTACATCTCCTTGGCAGTATGGATTTTTTTTTTTAACATTATCAAAAATTAGTTATTGGGAAAGTACAAAAAAAACCCCCAATACCCAGATGCACAACATTAAGCTTATAATGAATGATTTTATTTTGAGATGCTGCCTCAAAATATACAAGAAAAAAGAAAAGGAAAGGAATAGCGTGAATTCAAAATTATGTCAGTTATGTCAAAATTAATTGTTCTTACTGTCCACATCAAAGTTGCAGCTTGGTTTCTTTGTAATTGTGTCTGGCTCAACCAGACAATGGCGGGTGGAGTTAGGGTAAATAGTTTTAGTCAACAAAATAAGCTATTTTTTTTTTTTTTTAAATAGGTCAAGACACAAAAATGAACCACATTTTTAATCAAAAGTGCATTTGTAGAATATAAGTTCACAAAGCCGAAAACACAAAAATGGCTTTTCAAGGCTACTATAAAGCTGCCCAGCAAGAACTAAGGCACAGACAACTCTCAGATGCAACTTTTTTTTTTTTTTTTTTGCTCTAAGATGCAAACGCTTGGGAATTCAGAGTGCCCAGTCAGGAGACTTAATGCAAGGGTAGCCCAACAAGCTGACAGAGGAACAAAATACTTTCTCTTTGATATGTATTATATAACACACAGAATCCTCCTGGCACAGTTTAAAACTTTATATACTGTTGTGCTCACTGCCATATTAAGGATTTATGATTTTGTAGTTTGCGGGTTTCTCCTAAAAGAACGAACAATCAATGCATGTTACCTTTTAATAAAGTATTGAAAACCATTAAGAATTTGACTAAAATGTGTTATTAAAAATTAAGTAGACCTACTTTTCAAGACCAAATAAGAAATGAAAAGATGTTGATTGCAACCCCAAACCCTGTTCCGTTCCAAACCCTGGTGAGCTGCTGACCTAGATAGCATTTTAAACCTTATTTGGAAAGGTACTGATAATGACTTTAAAACACATATTGAATTCTAACTAACAAGTAATAATAAAAACAAAACAATAATCACTCTTTGTGCTCGCTGGATAACAGGTGCCAGGTGTCGAAACATAAATAAATAAAATAAATGCGTAGAAACTCTATGAATGAAAATGAGCACAGCGATCAAATGGCCATATTACAGTTTATGATGTGCAACAGCAAGCGTGTGAATTTGTCATGGCAATACATTACACGCTGATTTCCTGCAAGCGCTGCACTGAAATGGCAGCTAGAAGCTGGAGATACGTACGCAGCCTCATTTGTTAAGTGTAAGTATTGGAGCGTACCGTCACATGCCTGTTCTCACACACACCTGCGTGAGGAAGCAGCTGCAGCGCACGGCAGTCGTCATCTCATCTGTTTAAACTGGCCAACCATATGACCACTGATTGAATTTAGTGCATTTTTGTATTTAGTTTTACATGTATGAATTAAATTATGAAGAATGTGGGATTGGTGCTATTTCTGTGTGCTGTTCATGGTTTCCAGCTGTTTTGTTAATGGCTTTCAAAACGTGATTGAATCAAACAATATTTCCACCCACCCCACATGCAAATGAATCCTAAGTACTCTACTAAAGACCTTTTCCCACTTTTATTTACCATTTAGTATATTGTTAAAAAATCGTAATTATATGAAGCATTAAATAAATTTAAAACACACAGCTTGTACTTTCCATAATGCTGCCTTCTAAGATACTTTGTCTCGGCCAAATCTAATCTAGGGCAGCATCGCATGTATAGTTCGCTGAGACGGAAATCCCAGAACTCACTGTAATGAGCTAAATAATGACGGATGAGGTCTTGGCAACATGCTAACATCAAACTCTTTGGAAGTCTCATGAGGAACGCTCTTTTTGTGGTGCAAGGAGCTGCTGCCTAGGTAGATTATTCCAAATCAATCATTAATGAGATTCCATTTCATGTAGGATGTCGTTTTAGAAAGTAGCTGCCTAGACAGTAAAGCAGCTCACTAGATTTGATGATTTTAGAAAAGATGCTGTAGAGTGGTGCTAACATTGAACGGTTAACTTAAAGAACCTTTTGGACACTCACCAAACACAGTTCTGGCAGGAACAGATTCCCTGTTTAGCCAGAAGGACACCTGGGACAGGATCACGGTCATGATACATGGCAAATACGTCTGGATGACAAAGTAACCAATCTTCCTTTTGAGATGGAAATGTGTTTTCATGACAACATACTCTCCTGAAAGTGCAGAGAAAGAGAATGAAGTGAGAAAGTTGTGAGAGAAGGATTATTAATTAGTGTGTATATTAGGACAGTCAATTTAACACGTTCATTGCTTTATAATAAACCATGGTACATTAACATGAAATTAATGCAATTAATCATGCCCCCTGATCCATACATAAATCCGTAATAAGGTATTTCCCTAACCTCTGAAGAAATCAAGCTTGAAGAGCTACTTTCATGTTTGAGTCTTCAAGTCTAATCAAACTGCACCAGGAAACTTCCAAGATGACTTAAAATTATATGAATTTGTGATTTTTAGACTAAAAGAATGACAAACAACTGTAAGATGGGAATCTTTGGACTGCAGCCCAATAACAGACTTCGGTTTAATTATATGAAAAAGAAAGACAATCAATTTACTTCAACTCTATTACTATTCAATGATCTTCTTCAACAATATATTTGAAATATATGCAATATCAGCAATTACTGACATGCATGATTAAATCAAGTATTCTGCGTTAGTTCAGGAAGGCCTCGTAGTCAAGCTCCGCCATCAGCTGATTGGCAAATTCCAACCCCAACCATATCAGCTGATCCGATTCCTATGCACTCAATTGGCAACTCTCAAACAGCGTGCATTACTTAAACGCATTACTTCCACTGCATGCTGCTTTGCAAGCCTACCTCCTCCCCCAGCTCCTCCTTAAACTTGTGTTTAACTTAATCAATGTCATTCTGTTGTCATTGATGCATGCTCTGTTCTCAGTGAGTGGATTTATCCTGCTCTCCCAGTTTAAAAAAAATGGGAGGTTGTCCCCAGAAGCTGCTGCTGTCTTAGCTTTTCATGGAGCTCATGGAAATTTTTTAGAACAGAGCCATACCATCAAATGTAACTTTAGCAAAATATGCCAATAAAAGTTGACTAAAGTTTGTCTATGGTATTTTTTGACTTAAGTGGTCCTGACTGAATTATAATTAATCTGAACAGTTAATGAGGATTTCAAGTAGCTCCCTTTCAATTGGAACTCGACAGCGCGTTATAGTGTTCCGCTTGAACCGGTGTCTGAAGCATGTGTTCAAACACCATAATGTAATTGGCTGAACATAAATAGATGCCAGAAATGAGCATTGACAGCTTTTTTGTCTACAGAAGATGTATGTTTATTGAATGTATGTCTGCAATCCTCCAATGTGTTGTGTGTCTGTGAAATCAGTCAGGACTCGCTCCAGTTCTGCTCGGGTTCTGCTGCTGTTGAGGCAGCGAGGCAACTCTGGTAATGGAAATTGAAGTTTGAGACAGAGTTTGAGACACGCTCGCCACTGACACAGAGGACCATGTTTTTTTTTATCTCAAAGCTCATTCATCGAATTCTTCAGACCAAAACGAGGTACTCATGCTTTCTGCATCTGATCCTGAGGGACTGAATGTGAATAAGCAGACGAGTGCTTCGGCAGAGCAGCCTCTTCAGTTTGCCACTTTTGCCAAATTAAATCTGG
This sequence comes from Zacco platypus, assembly GCA_038088235.1. NCBI lineage: Eukaryota > Metazoa > Chordata > Actinopteri > Cypriniformes > Xenocyprididae > Zacco > Zacco platypus. Next base: position 22,001,209 of record CM076070.1, read on the forward strand.
ATTGGCTTGATAAGAGAAAATGGATGTAAACTGGATGACCACTTCCTCACATCAACACAGCATCCTCACAGCAATATCTCGTTCTTTCTCGATCTCCATCCTCATGTTCATACATTAACCTACTTGCCCCATCTTCGCTCATGAGTGATTTCTTCCTTCGGTCAGTCCGGGTGTTCCCTGCCTGTTCGCTGCTTTAGAGCACCAAAAAGACCAATTTATTTAAAAGAAGAAGGAGCCAGAGAACATACACATCCTTGAAAGACAGTTGGTGTTTTACAGTACCCCAAAAAGATGGGGTATCTATGGGGCCTGAACCATACTTTCAGACATACAGGTTCAAGATGCTAACCGTGAAACTAATAGTGCAACAAATTCAATGGGTTTGTGACTATAGATTTAAAGGATGCATATTTTCACATCGAGATCTTGCCAGAACATAGGATTTGCTTTCAAGGGTGAAGCTTACAAAAGTCGAGTGCTTCCTTTCGGTCTATCTCTGTTCCCACGCATATTCACCAACTGCACGGAGATCTGCTTTTCTAGGTATAGAGTTGGATTTGACCACAATGCAGGCACATTTGTCCCCTGCACATGTAGATTCAATTCTAACTGTGAGAGACATCAAGCTTGGCCAAGAGGTCTTTCACAACGGACACCTCTCCCATGGGTCCGACCAGCCTGTGGCCTTTGGGAGAACACTCAAACCTCTTGGCACATAAACTGCCTTAAGATTAGGGGGAGTGCTTCTATCTTTGAACACTTCCTCCCACAGTTGAGGGGACACCAGGTATTGTGGTCCGCACAGACAAAACCTCAGTGGTCTCTCATTTCACCAGGGTGTGCTGCGTTCATGCCCCATTTTCAGGCAAGTTCCTGAAAAGTCTTTGACAGGACTATATGCCCTGAAATGGCAACTGTGTGTATCTTTGTCTGAGTAACATGATGTGGGTCCAGTTAACTACCCTGTCCGTCCAGTACTGGAGTTCATTTCCGCTAACCACACACCTCTGGATGGATCTACTGTGGGAAGGCACCCCTGAGTGTCTCAGTTCTTGCATAATTCCTTGAGGCTGCGAGTTTCATCCTGGTACCTAGTATTGGTCCTCGGAGCCTTAACAGAGGCCCCATTTGAAGCTTTGGAATCAGTCCCAGACAAAATGATGACTTATTGTAAGCTTTGCCATAACTCTGGAGTGTAGAAGACCTCGATTCCCTTTCAGTAGTCTCTGAAAAAGTCCCTTCTATGGCTGGTCAGTCAGATGTTTTGCAGGCTTTCTTCGCTCCACCTTATCAGTCGCAAGAGCAAGAAAGTCTGTTATGCCTGGTCCTTATTTTGATGACCATCGCTCAGGCCAGTGGCATAGATCCTCTCTCCTTCTGGTCTCTTTTGGTGTTTGCAATAGGTCACCAAGCAGCACTTCTTGCATTAAATCACTGATGCTATCACCCTCTCCTACAACGTATGACTTAATCTGTAGGGGTCAGGGGTTACTCCACTAGGAGCATGGCGTCTTCCAAGGCCTTTGCTGAGGGTTCATCACTTCATGATGTATGTGCCCGCAGAGGGTTGGTCCTCTCCGCATACATTCATCAGGTTTTACAGTTTGGATTCAACCCAAAGGTTCTGGAGTCCTTCAAAGTTGATCCAAGTCCAAGTCGACATTGGACAAAGGCTGTGCTTACAGCTTTTTGTGCAGGCTCTTCCCAGGGCGTGCTGGAGTTGGTATTGAACTTCCCATAGCATCAGCGCCACAATGCAGCATCAAGTTCCACTCGAAAGGGAAGGTCTCATGTTATATATGTATTGGCGTTTTTAGACACGTGCTTTAGACACCGGCTCATGGGAAAGTGTGCCCATAACATCAATGCCATGACGCAGAGTCTTGTTCCCATCTCAGGGAAGCAGGTTACCTGCATTACCTTTTTTACTCGACTGTTCAGGTGTATGTAATACTGCTTTTACAGTATACGTGTTAAGGCAGGTAGTCGACATAAGATGAAGGAGAGGTGGATCTATATTGCAGCACTACACTTTATTAAATAAACTAATCAAGAGCAAAACACAGTGTTCAAAACCCAGAGAGATAGAAACATAACTGTTAAGGGATATGCATACACAATACAGGACGATGAGCTTAAACAAAGGGCTTAAGTGCACAATACTTAATATGAGGAACTAAACAAGACAGGTGAAAACAATAGGTAACCATGACAATAAACAACAAGGGCAAAGGAAACAGGAGCAAAATATATGGGAAACAAGGAAATACAAACTGAAAAGTCCATGAAACAGAAATTCATCTTCTCATGAGCAAAACTGTTCACAGTTGACATTAGAACGACATTCAGGAGATGTTTATGATTTACAATGTAAATGAATCTGATTTTAGTAGAATGTTTGTTAGATGTTTGTATGCAAATACGGTTCTTAAACTAGATGATGCTCTTTTTCGCATTCCAGTATTGTGCTTACTGAAAAGCAAAGTAGAATTTTTCAGATGTTTTTCTAAAACATCTGAAGAATTTAGCAGGACACAAAATAGAGGATCAAACGTCTGAAACCACTAAATATATGTATATATATATATATATATATATATATATATATATATATATATATATATATATATATATATATATATATATATATATATATATATATATATCATCTTAATTGGCCAGTGAAAAATTATCTGAATATCAACAAGAGAAATGATGGGTACGATACTTTGGGGTAAACTTGCTAAAATATAACCACAGTATGGAAAAGTAATACTATTTAGCTTAATTTAAGTGTATAAAAACGCACCAGTGCTGGATTGCACCACACCCGAGTCGACAGTCTGTCCCATCAAGTCATACTGATTGAGGCGGGAGCCGTCGTCAGCCACAACCACAGATTGCGCTGCCCCTCGTGTCCATACATACACCACTTCAGCCTTCGTGTAGGCATCTGGTGCAAACAAACAAAACACAAAATAAACTGTTCAAAGTGAAGAAGTCACTTATCAGCTGTCAGTTCTTCCTGGGGTCATATACTGCAGTGGATTCTCAAGCACAGCAAAGACGCAGCAGACACTGAAATATTTAGAGCCTTGTGGCTTTGAGTCTCAAGCTTGTTTTTTATTCATGTGTCTTTTCCTCCTCATTCTTCATCCAGCACAGACACATCTGTTCTTTCTTTCAAGGATTAGTTGGGTCAGGGTAGAGCTGGCTAAATCTGTCCAGCTGGTTGTCTGACCTCAGGTACGTGAGGTGCTATGCCAGAGATGATCTCTACACTCTGTGGACCTAAGAGAAAGTCCTGTTTGCTCACAGCTACTAAGCTTAGAGCATTTGAGTAGGATCTGAACTTTCTACAGAAAAAAGAAAATGTAAAACAGCACTTACAGCTGCCGAATTTGAGAGGGCAAGCATGGGCATCCATCGGGAAGTCCTCTAAGTGCATTGGACATTCAGCTCTGACTGTAAGCCTGAGGGACAAAAGAGAAGGTACGGTACAATATTTAGCCTCCTTGACAGTTAATTACACTTTTACCCTTTAACAACATCCACCAGTTGGTATTATTTCTATGTAACTGTTATTAAGTGATGCATTGATGTGGAATTCACCTGCTCTTCCATTCTGTATTCAGAGATTATACATCGATACATTTCACTTTTTGTGTTTAATATATTTCAATCACTATATTACCCAAATTACCACAATGTTATTTAATATACACACCTTTTCTGTCGTTGTTTTAATTTATATTTTTAAATATCAACAAATATTTATATCCATTCATCTATCCTATCCATCTCCAAAGAGCTTCTCCCAGCTTCTCTGCATCAGCCTATCCCAGCATCTCAGGCCACAGGCAGGGAAACACCCTGGACAGTCGGACCACCCGCCCTACAGATGGAAATTCCTACTGCTCGGCTCTCCCCACATATACATAGTTATACACATATAAACAATCCCAATACGGCTTGACAGGATGATAAAGCGGTAAATGTCAAATCCTAGGGTACGTTCCACACATTTTTGCTGACACAAATTTGACCTTCCGTCTTCTCCCCGATCTCCTAATTAAGCAGACTAAAGGATGCCTAATGCATGTTTTGACCTGGGAGGCAGAGATCCATGTGATTTATGGTACGACCAAACCCAAACTTAGACTGGAAATGTATAATATACATTTCCATCTTCAACTGTCATATTTTGAAACATATTTATAGACTATAAAGACTATAAAGTTATTCAGCTGATCTGGGCAAGTGCAGATAAAACACCAAGATTAAACGGAAATAGCATAAAAAGGTCACATTTTGTTGATGAAAAACAAGTAGCAGCTTCACCTCATGGTGTAAAGCAGAGTTCCTTCCTCTGTGATCCGCAGAAGTTTGTTAGGCATGGTCATATTATGGGCGACTGACTTCTTGCCATTGTGGAAAAATGTGTCAGGGGTCCAGATTTTGCTGGCCATGAGATTGTTGAGACGGAGCACTGCCATGGGACCTTTGAATTTCAGCCTCTCATCCTTCCAGCTCTGCCTGAAGAACACATCTATGGTGTACTCCTGCAAGACAGCATATTTTCAGTTTCATTTGTATAATATTTTCAAATTTAGCTTAAATGCATGTGTAGTTTTTTCTTCATTTATCCTCAAATACTTGAAGGATTCTAATTGATACTTGTAGAGTAGCTGTTGTGAAGTAATTTCAGTAAAACTGCAGTCACAGGAGGAGCCATGATCTTTCTGAAGCATTGGTGGCTATAATTGGTGGCATGAATCATTCTAACAGCTACTGATTTTCAAAGCGGTGAGCATTTTTTTTTTCCCCTTCATTTTCAAATGATCATCCATTATGACACAGATGAGTGTTGGGAAAGTTACTCTAAAAATGTGATTAATAACTAGCCACTCTGTCTAAAAATGATTGCATTACTAATTACCTTCTTAATAACATACCAACTTTTGCACGTTGAACAAGGATAAACATGAAACTGCTCTTTTAATAAAGAGGCGAAGGTTACATTAAAATACATTTTAACATTAGAGGTTAAATTCTGATGTAAAATCCACTATTGCTTTTAGAAAAGTTCTATAGTCTATACTGTATTTAATGCAATTACATCAGAAGAAACTGATATAATTATATAAAAATTAAAGAGTAATCCCAAAGGAAAAATAATTAAATTACACTAATTAATTACTTAGTAATGCATCACACCCAACACTGACACTGATTAAGTTATTCTAGGTAAACTTACATAACTGGATGAATGAAATGAAAAAAACAAACAAACACTTGAAATTCAACCTGATTTGCAGTTGCTTTATGAAGGAACTTATGTTTGAGAGGAAAAATGTGATATAATCAAGTTAATATCTGATCCTGCATTTCATTATGCAAAATATATTATGTAGAATAATAATAATAAAAAAAACAGTACATTTCCATAATGTTACGTTTGTTTGAATTTGAGTTTAGTTTGAGTTGTATTCAGAGTTGGTTTCCCAACGTTTGCTGTTCTGTTTCCAGCATTTGCATTTGTTGCTATGGTTATTCATTGTTTAATTAAGTTGTCGCACCTGTTTCTTGTTTCCTCCCTTTGATTATCCTTCGTATATATAGCCTTGTGTTTCTAGTGTTTTTTTTTTTGTCTGATCTCATCTGGTTCTGTCTGGTTGTTCTATGTGCCATGTTTTTGTATTCTGAGAATCTGAGAAGTTTTTTTTTTCCTGTTTTGATTGTTCATTGTTTGATTAAGTTTCCTCCATTTTATTATATATTTGTATACTTGTGTTTGTGTTTGTAGCGTCTTTGTCTGATCGTGTCCATATTTAAGGGTAGTTCTGTTTGTCGTGATTTTCTGTTATTTTGAGTGTGTTTTCATTAAAAATCAACTGTTTGCGATTAGACAAAGCCTTTACTTGTCCGTGCTGCAACCCTAATGTGACACATAATCATATTACCATGTTAATACTCGGTGTTCTGAAAAGCATTCTTTGTTTACATTAGTTCAAAGTGACTAAGTTTAATGCAAAATAATATAATTAGCTTGGCAAACTATACATCATTAAAAGGTTTAAGACTCAAGCTTCAATTTCTGACCTCTGCTTTACTCTAAACATCATATATTGACAGTAATTTGTTCATTTGTATCAGACGATTTGAAAATGACACTGACATAGCCTTTATCATACTGCAGAATACTATACAATAATGTCTCATTTTGTGTCGAGAATCCACACAAGGTTATTTAAAACACTCAACTAATGCTATAAAGTGAGTTTGGAGCAAATAAAAAACATTTTTAATGTCAAATTGTCGAATTTTATGCTAGCTAGCCCTTATACACCAGAAGTGACTATGTTTTATGACTAATTTTGAAAAGTAAAGAGCATTGGAATGTTTCTTCCCCCCCCCCCCCTTTTTTTTGGAAGTACATTTGATACAATTCAAAGAAGGTGAAGTGACCAGTTCGATCAAAGAAATGAGGGATTAAAACAGTATGAATAGAAAGTCAGAAAATGTAAAATATAATAAAGTAAATATAATAAGGACAAAATAATAACAATTACAGCCATATCCCAACTGGAGGGGTAAATGTGTGCAGGACTGAATTAATAATACACTAGACTGAATGAACTTTTATTTAGCTTGCATATTAAAGTCTTCTCTAAATAAAATAAAATTGCATGGTCTTAACAAATATTAGGTTTTACCGTCATCATCTTCAGATTTTAAATAAAACATGATCAGGCTTAAAGCATATACAGTATCATCAAAAAGACATTTAACCATGTAAATGATTCCTCAGATCAATGACAACACAGAAAATGTGTGACATTTAAAGAAAAAGAAAAAAGAAAAAGGTTTTACCATGTCATGGTCTGAGACTGGCCCAATACTCGTCACGAAAATGTCAGTCTTGACTTCAGTTACACGCTCTGTTGAAGCAAGAAATTAGGAGTTTGAGTGTCAATCAGTGTTAGTCATTAGTTTGAACAACCCTTTAATCCAGAGGTTCAACCTCTGTGTCTTTGATCTAATCGGGGTTCAGCAAAATCTCCACACTGAAATTACACAGGTTCTACAGTATCTCTGTCTGGCAACATGCGTCCAATAATTCCTGGGATATTTTGTTCCTATTCTTTTCTTTTTACAAAAGTATTCAAATTTAAAATGGCATAAAGTAAACCTCACTAATACCATAATAGTCTGCATGAATAGTTTGGTGTTGTTTATGCAGAGGAAAAACATAGGGACACTGTGTGTCATGCAATTATGACTGATGTTGATGGAAGTTGTTAGGTAATGTGAGCAAGGTCAAACAAACACATTAAAAATTAAAAAGTATATGTCACGAGTGAAGAGTTTCTTGCCAGCTCAATGAATTAGTCAGTTCTGCTCAAAGCTAATTTGTCTCAGGTGTTAAACGATATGCATTTATATGGAAAAACATGTTCACTTGATGTGCATTCCCCTGGCTTGTTTAGAACAAAACTGCTCTTCACCACTACCTTCATCACATTTTTGACAAGGAATGTTTCTGAATTCAAAATCTAATGTCTTTAATCTGTTTTCAAATGTTGTACATTTTCAAACCTCTTCAAATATCCAAGCTGATCACAGCTGTAACAATGCTAGTCATTCTTTCAAAATCTAATTCAAATGACCTTGTTTGTGAATTAAGGATGTTACCGTACTAGAGCCTACAGTTGTCATATTAGACAATTCTCTTACAAAATACTTACAAAATACAGTTGATCACACTTATTTTTAGATGCTCTCAATACGTAAATATTGAATGTCAATACGTGTGAAATGTAAGTAAATATGTGTGTGGTAGAACCACAATTTGAGTAAATACATACAAATGCTCATGAAATCATTGATTTGAAAGGACTTGATTATTGTATACTTGAATGTTACCAAAGGGGGATATGAACAAATACCCCGCGAGCTAGGCTGTTGCCAAAGGCTACCATACAGTTTACCGAGTTACCAAGAGTTTAGATCCGTGGTCCAATGGTCAATACCATCCCCTCCCTACTTACCTGTACAACTGTCCCGGGCCCCGAGCCCCGAGCTAGCTAGGGAGACAGCAGTTTCACTGCGTCCACCAGCAACTCCCAATTGGAAGAGGGCAGAGTAAAGTACTGCTTCTCCGACCATAACAATCCCTCGGCTATAAGCTCTAAAGGGCAACCTTACCGAAGGGAGCATATAATTAAGCATCCCGCCCTTAAGGATTAGACGAGGCTTCAGTAGAGAGCAGTGTTATCTCCACTCTTGCTCTACCCTCAAGTCTCCTCAAGGTCTCTCCCTCTGTGCTCTCTCACCAAGTCTCCAAAGAGTGGAACGCCTTCGCCAGCTCTTCACTTCCATGCTCTCCATCCCTAATCATCATGTCGACAAAGCTAGTCAACACTTGCTACCTCTGCAGCTAGAGAGGGCTACACAGAAAGAGGGATGCCCATCCCGATAACCACCACTTCTTTCTCTGAGATACCCTATTACCAAAAGACTGTAACCACTGAACCCCTACGGAAGCACTTAGGAGTCAGGTCTCCTAAGAAAATGAACCAACGTATTCCCGTCAAGCTACTACCTCCATTGTAAAGCGGAAGGGGGCGACTCAGACAGAGAACTATATCCACCTCTGCCCAAAGTGCTGATGGAGAGGACAGGGAGTGGGCCGCTAATGGTGACACTGTCCAGGTTTTTATGCAGTGTCATTCCATAGTCCTCTCTAACCTTTGGGAAACGTATTAACACATGAGACGCTATTAGCGGTCATGCCCACTCTTCCTACTCTGTGAACAGTGCCTTCCCTCACACTTCCCTCAAGTGCCAGAGAGGACAAGTGGTATGCGACAGCCCATTTTTATACGTTAACAGAGGGAGCAGATTCCTTCCACTTCTGTGCTTCCAGTATTGGAGAGGGCGACAGATGAGGAAGTGGGACATGAGTGGCGGAACTGCCCATTCTTTTCCTATGTGATTACAGAAGGAGCACATCACTACCACCTCTGAACTGCCGATGAGGGAGTGAGACGCGAGTGGTGTTGGCCACTCTCCTCTTCAGTATCAGCCATTTCTATGCGATTACAAAGGGAGCACATCACTATTACCTCCGTACTGCCAATGCCGGGGAAGGCGACAGACAAAGGAGAGGGAAGCGAGTGGTGGAATTGCCCACTCTCCTTTGTTTTCTCCCACCTATTCGCTATAGAAAATTAGGGAGGATACTGATACTGCCTCCATACCTTGTGTACTGGAGAGTGTGACAAATAAGAGTTGGCCGCAAGTTGGGGCACTGCCCAATCTTTTCATTTCTACCCGGCATAAATATGTGGTGGAAGGGAAGCACATTAATTGCAACCCCATATTCCAAGTACTGGAGAGATGAGGGAGCGGAACGCTTACAGCGCTAAAATCCGCTTTGTCATCTGTGCACACACTTATACTATCTGCATCATATAAATGGTGAAGTCGACAGATAAGAAAAGCGGGGAACTGATGCAAATGCGGACACTTTCTTTTCATTAAAAGCCTATGGTGTATGGTTGTGAGATGTGTTTACAAGGAAGGGACATAATCTCTATTGATGTACTCCTGAGGAGGGCAACAAATGACAAAAGTAGGGCATTTTCCTGCTACTTGTTTCATCTGTTCCAATTCACTTAGTCAGCAATAACCACTGCAATAGTTGGATGAAATTCCGTGCTTGGTCCTCCAGAGAAGTGACCAGACATAGTCATGTCTATTCTTTAATTTCCTAGCTGCTCAATGCTGGAGAGAGCACTGTTGAATTCTCTTTCTTTACTTTCTTGTTAAGAACCATGTTCGATGCAGGACTATAACCAAACCCTGTACCAGACAACAAAACACTTGAGGGTTGGTTCTGGAGAGAGCCTAACACTCAACCCTCAGTCGTAATGCTTCGACATTTCATGACATGTTCATAAAAAGATCTTTTCCTGTGGAAAACAGAAATGTTCCTCTCTGACAGAGAAGTTGAAGATGAACAGCTCATTTACCTCGATCTGAGTAATACCTCCCCAAATTTGCTCTTTAGTGGGGGATGTATTTCTCCACCACCACTGATTTAAATTTTGCCTCCCTAAACTTTGGGATCAGATTCCTCTTTTTTGCAAGGTAGACTACGAGCTCACTTAAAACATCCACCTCAGCTCCAACATGCTCTCTGCCAGATCGGAAGAGGCCACCGAGAGATCTTCTGGATCAGACATGACAGCGGCTGAGCTAGGGGTGAAGTCTGAGAAAGGAATAGACCTGTCTCTTCATCCAGCTCCATTTACAAAACCCATGTTCTGAGTCGTTGTGCCATCTTGGCAGCCACGGGACCGGAGCCACGGGAAACAGACACCTGGCTCCCATCCCCCTTAAAGAAAGCCAGGTGGAGCTTCAACACTGTAAAATGGTCACAGTGAACACAGCCAGCCCCCTATGTATCAGTACTCGTAATAAAATGAGGTCAGGGCGTGATACATTTTCTAACCTTTTTTTTCTTTCCATGCTGCATGATACTTTTCAAACACACAGACAGAAACTCGGGTTCAAATTTCACATTTACGCACTCATAATCAGCTTCCTGAACACATAAGAGCTGATTATATTTTCTTCAAGCGCCCTCTTATAGCATGTTGGCATGCATTTGATGTCGGCCAACTGCCGTAGTCAATCAAAATTGCCATGTATTCACATGCTTCAGACACCGGTTCACTGGGAGCGTTCCCATATTGTCAACACCATGACGCAGTGTCGAAGTTCCAACATTGTAGTGATCATCTGAGATAAAGTGCTTATACCATTCATGTTTATATCTCATTATATCTGGTTTTCTGTTTCTGAAATTTCAAACCAGTTACAATCTATATCTATAGAAATCTTTTGATACTTTGTTAATAGTACAATAACAGCATTACACTAAATAAGAAGACATGCAAATGAAACATTTGATAGTAATGGCCTTATGAAACACTTGTGTAGTGCATATCATACTAATGTAACTGAAAATATGTTGAAATGCTTGGAAAAGATTGCATTTTTGATGATCTTTAGTAAGATTAGTACTATGAGTTTTGAAAATGTACCATTTGTTTGTGAAATTTGTACCAAAACATAGTATGATGTATGGATGTGACCGAAGCCAAATACCTTATTCGGAGAGGCGTGGATAATGGCTTCAAAACAAATAATGAATTCTACCTAATATAATAGTAAAAATACTCGGCAGACACAGTAAGTCCTTGTCTTTGCTGGGGATAGCACGATACATAAACATCTAACATCACTACGCAATAATGAGTTTGTGAAGAGAACGAGTTTAAACTGAACAAAATAAGCACAGCACGATCTGCCATTAGTAACATCAACTAAGATACTTGCATCATACACATTTTCTACTACTTGATATATCTATTTAAACATTTTAAATGTTTCTTTGGCAAGCATTTATGTATTCTTAAATGAAAAATGTCTAAAAAAAAATTGTTGCACAAGGCCTGTTTGTTAAAAGATAACCATAAAGGGAACATAATTACAATTAAAATGGTCCTCTCAAGTAATTTTACGAACATCCACGCCTGCATCCTGGTTTTATTCTAATACAGATACAAATAATTTTGAGATTGTTACAGATATTGGTTCCTAGTATAAAGGAAACATTTTCCACCTTTTAAAAGTCTCTTCTTACCATGATTTGATTGTGAGTGGAAAATGCATTTGGCAAGTACATAAAATGGAGCTACTGGCCAGTGAAATTTTCTGGTGCAATAAATAACTCCGAACAACTTTCATGGTTTAAATCCCATTAATATAATAACAGCCTGACCCTTCGTCACGGTTAGCATGTAGCTGAATACAAAGATGAGATGTGTGACGCAGCATGATGATGATACATTTATGAACTTTAATAAAGACGCATATATACACGTGAATCAGAGCTCAAAGAAAACAGAACACACCAGGATAGATGATTAAAGAAACAGAGAACAGGTGTGTAACTAATCAGAAACAATGAAAACAAACTAGAAACGAGAACTCAGGCAAACAGGAACAGGGAAAACCATGAAAACGAAATTAAACAGAACAGGAAACTATTAAACTTAACAAGACACGAGCTTGACTCCCTCATCGAATCAGAGAGATACGAACAGCCTGAACGTAAAGGGTGAATGGTGTTTGTGGGTAAGTTTATCCGGAAAGCCATTTTCTTTTTACCATTAAAACCGAAGAACTCCCGCAAGGCCGAAAAAACCGGGACACGAATGTATAAAGCATAACGTTAGTGAAACTTACCTCCGAGACCAGGCCTAAGACGGTTGTCGTAGCCATCGAGGAGGCTGTCCAGAATCCTGGTGAAGACTGTGGTGTTGTCTTTCTGCTCATCTGTATTCTGATTGGAGCTGACAATGCAAAACAGCAGATGTTTTATTCAAAACCCAACAAAAGCAATAATAAACAGCAAAGGGAGGCTAGAGCACACCCTGATGTGTACAATCAATGCAACACCCTCCTCGGGGTAATTCTGAAACATCCAGCCTGTTTAAAGAGAATTTGCGATATATTTGCCCGAAGACAAACAACAAGTCTCTTTCCGTTTTAGGAGTGAAGGGGTATATACAGAGGAACAATGCATTATTAATTAGCTAAAACACTCTTTTATATGCAAATAACCATGTGGATATTTTGAGTTCTGGCAACAAAATGTCAGTGACTGTAAAAAGAATGAACTCTGTTATCAGTTTAATCAAATAGTGTAAAATAGTATTTTATGATTAAGAGCTTGTTTACCGATTTGTCCTCCTCTAAAAACCGTTCATACATAATCGCCTGCTTATTTTCCAGCTAAAAGGTGCTGGACGACAAATGCGGCTGCAGACTCAATCACACTGTTTGGTGCTTCGAAAATAAGCTTGGCGTGGAAACAGATTTCAAGGAGAGGATGAGGTCATCACGATTAGTTAGCAAAGACGGGAGTGTTTTGAAACGGCAGAGAGAAAGAAAGAGAGACATCAAACGCGCTGGAATGCAAGTTATGCGTCCATCCCGTTGTTTCATATCTCCACAATGAATTTAACCATGAATATTCGGCATCACTTTATTTCACAGCGTCATTCTTACATAAGTTACATGTAGTAATAACTATAAATGATGCATAATTACATGCAACTAACCCTAAACCAAACCCTATAGTAAGTACACGTAGTTACTTAATATTACTCAGTACTTAAATGCATAATTACAGTGTAACAAAGACACCTTAAAATAAAGAGTAACCGAATATCCCACGAAACCAACATGTGACAACTATTGATTCAAAGCAGTTAAATCAAGTTATCAGAGAAGAAGAGTGCACACTCATTTAAACATCTCTTAGTGTGTCCTGGTGGGATTTCCTTCATCAGAAAAATCATGTGTTATGAAACCACTTTGAAAATCTGGGATTTGAAAAAAAAAAAAAAGGTCGGATTTCCTTGCTTCTGCTCGAGCAGAATTCTTTCAATTTTTTTTGGTGTGAAATTCTTTACTCCGTAATAAAAATGCAACATTTTCATGACACCTTTGGACCCAACAACAACAGACTGCCACAAATACGACGAGAAAAATAAAAGGAGAATACTTCCACCCTTCCCCCATCGTCGGCGCAGAGACGCACACGCACACAGACCCTATGAGCCACACCGAAAAGGGGTCATGAGAGGAAATCGTAGTCTCATATATTACGCATGCATGCCAGGACAACACTCACAGCATGCTGCGAATGCCTGACCCAAACTGACATATATACGCTTAATACAATAATATTAATAATAATAATAACAGAACGCACAAAAATGCAGAGTTCGAGAAAAAAACACAGCAGACTAACATAGAGGCACATTTGGTGATAATAAGGTGAATGAGAAACACACTGTGAAATCCAGAATCCAGATCCCCATTAAACATTGTACAGCAACCCCATCTACAGGTCATATAGACAGCAACACGCTGCCCACAAATAAGACACTGTATGCCTATGGCATTGATATGAAATATTCATGGGAGTGAAAACATTACCGGTCTAAATGTATAAAATATGTCTAAAGCAAGCCGGACGGATTTGTAAGCACTTTATAGCGATTATTTTCTTTTATTAAAACAATGCACAAGCATCTGATTAAATGTTTCTGTCTTGTTCGAAGTTTTTTTTTTGATTTAGAAAAAAATCACTTGTGAATGAATAACACACCACGAACCAGGCATGCGGTATAACCGTAAAAGCAAGATACGGCTGAATGAAAAAATATTAATGAAAGCTTCATTAGCATAACACCCGCTTTGAAGTCTGAGGTTCTGATCTCGGTAACATCGCAGGTTTCGATCAAAGGCTTGGGTTCGGATCAAAGCCCTTACATATTAAAGAAAAGGAATTACAGTAACTACAGAGTGTGTTAATCATCCCGAGATTAGATATGAACCGAAATCATGTGCGTAAACATACCTTTTTCCAGCCAGAACACTGGTCACCAGTAAACAGGCCCAAATCCAAAGCCAAGCTCCTCTTCCACCCCACATCTTTCTCCAAAGGATGAATCCTCACTGAAGAAGAGAAAATACAAAGATTAATGTAACAATCTGCCATTATTTGGAGTATACGCATCAATTTAGATTTGGAGCATAATTAAGACTCTAATGCATTTTATTGTTTGAGACAAGCAAAAACAAGTTTTGTTTGACAATAAAACTCCTGTATCCTGTGGGATACGGCAATTTTGTTCTTCGATTTGTGCCTTTGAAATGCTGCGTATAATATTTAATAACCAAAATATACAAATCCTTTAAATGAACATGTTTCCTCTTTAAAGATCTGAGCATGTTCGTGAACACTGTGCTCCTTTATAGCTCATGCATATGCATTATCAGAATTAAGATGGCATAAATATCACAGCCGTGCACGAAATGTTTAAGCGCGCTCACCTCTCTCGCAACATTATTTTGTGTTCATGCACACATATGAACAGTTCTATACATGCACAGATATAGGCTCGAGCAGTGTGCTTTCATTCCGATGGTCGGCGCTACGCATTAACGCAAAACACTGCACGCGCAATCGGTGCTCTAATCCTTCATAAACATCACGCGAACAGCATCACGCATTTACAGCTTCACCTTCGCCAGTTCAAACTGTGCGTGATGCATGTGGGCAAAATAGCTCACAATGCGCACACGGTGCATAACATTCACACTTTTTGAGTTGTGTCGCGAGAGCGCATCATGCATTAGTATTGGGAGTGCGCCACGGGGCTGCTCCTAAACGCGTGCTAATTAAATTGGAGTAATTAAGCAAACAGCGCAAGTTGACATGGAACACGCACGCCACAAACATCAAAGTAGCTCACAATCAATTCCCAGGAATATGGCACTACCTTCCAAAGCCGTTGCGATCCCCCAACCATCGCGTTTTACAATTCCCAGCAAGACACAAGCATCAAGTCTTATGCACTTACGTTAAATCGATCGCACCTTATCGTCAAACTTTTGTCTTTTATGTCTGGACGCGAGGAGACGATGCTCTGAGATGAGAGCTGTGCTGGATTTGAGCTCGAGGCTGCTGATGATGATGATGCTGATGCTGAGCGCGCGCAGCTCTCGCGCACTCTTCATCGAAACTCTTCCCGGTTTTCAGCAAATTAGTCATCTACCAGCCCCAAATCCGCGGTTCTGTAGCAGAACAATTGCGCTGTGCCCCTGAAACGAGATCTCTCGTGTGTGCACGGCGATTGCGAACACAGATCTCGACCTATTTTTTTTATATGCAGCACAATTTCACTTGCGCTGCTGTCGACTTAATCTCTTTCCGTGGTCGGGGATCAAATCCTCTTACATTTTACCCGGATTTCTCTTGCGTTGCGTCGGAACGACAATACAACGCGCGTCATCTCCATCACCATTAGCATGCTATTAATTATCACCCCAACGAGCACGTAAAAGGCATGTCAGACACGCATGCGAAAACGTGCATGCCAAACCGCAGTGCATGCACACGCATACACCCCAAATAAAGTGGAATGCATGCATTTCTCACCGAAAAAATCCCGATGGCTCGAATCTTCCCCAAAAAGCAGCTCGAAGCAAACCCTCTCCTCACTGACTCGCCCGCCGCCTGGAATCTCGCACAGATATTCAGAAACAAACGCTTAAGGAAGATCCGCAGTCCTCACAGCGCATCTGCAGAGGAGCTTTTCTGATCATTTGCGTGGTGAGGACACAAACTAAAAGCCGGAGGGTGTTTCAAACGTGACATTAACGAGGAAAACAGCGCGTCTTATTAGAGGCCACGGCGCGAGCTTCGGTTTCAGTCGGCTGAGTGTGAGCGAGCGCGATGATGCTGCGAAATGAAACATTAAGAAAGCGTTCGTACAAACTCCACGGCGTCCTGACGTGTGTGTGTGTGTGTGTGACTACATGTGCACGCTCGTGCATGGATTTATCGCAATAAACGATGGCGAGCAGCAGCCTGTGTCTCTCGCGCGCGCTGGCATCAGTAGTTCAACTTGAACCCGATGCAACAGCCGCGACACAAACGCTTCTAGTCTTAAAGTTTTCAAGAGGGAGTCTCAGATGCACTGTGTTTGCATCCTGAGCAAAGAACCGGGAGCTCGCGCATCACTGCACGTTGCGCACGTGACTGTGCAGACGGCGTCATGTGCATCGGGAAAGTTTTCATTCGCCGAGCGCGCCCTTCATCTGATCAGTAACTCATGAATGATTCACACTTAAGAGAGTGACTTTAATTCTAACGCGCGATCCGTATGACTTTGCGCGTTTCGCTTCAGCACCACGGACAGCCACGAGACTGCAGACGGCTGTGAAAAGCTGAGGTTTCCGACAGCTGCACGTGCGCTGGAGGGTTACGTACGTCTGCGCGATTGAGCATGAAGTTAGACACAAGTCATCATGTTGTTTCCAAATGAGTTAAAAAAATTAATCATTTTCTGACCATGGATGCATATAATGTTGTAGTCAACATTTACATTTAGTCATTTAGCAGACGCTTTTATCCAAAGCGACTTACAAGTGAGGTAATTAGGGTTTGGTGTCTTGCTCAAGGGCACTTTAGTCATGGTATCGAAGGTGGAGAGAGTGCTGTTCATTCACAATCCCCACCTTCAATTCCTGCCGGCGTGGGAATCGAACCTGCAACCTTCAAGTTAAAAGCCGACTCCCTCACCACTAGGCCAAACAGAGACCAAACCCAGTGTGTGTTCAACACCAGACCAGAACTCCCAAAATTAGTCTGAAAGAACCACATTTGCTGCCTGATATGATAAGAAATACAATTAGAGGCAAGACACTGTTAGTCAAATGAATTTCCTAACGAAGTTGCATTTGATTTGAAAATTACAGCTGCACAAATGATGTTGACACTAAAGATTTAAAAATGAAATGTTTGTTTTATTGATTGTTTGTTTGGGAAAAGTCTATTAAGAATAGCCCTGCCTCAAAAACTTTTTTTTTTTCTTTTTTTTTTTTTGCTTGACAAACTGGTAGTCAAACCAATCAATTAATCATAACTTGGGGTTTATGAGTTATATAAAGGCGTATAATGTGAATAGTACACATGACTACAGTTTTGCAGCTAAGTTAAGACAACTTAAAGATATTAGTTAAAATCACTGAAGCTGCTTTATAGATACATGAAATCCAACAGTGACGTCCTCGTCCGCCTCAGCTATTTGTACATAATATTATCCAGAATAATCATTGGACATTTTTAAGACAAAAAGTTATCTTCAGCTTCGGTGGATATTGAGAAAAAAGTGTCATTAATCATACCTGTCAGAAATCTGCGTTCTTGAGTTCTCATTGTATGCAAACTGTGACTCCATTACAATCTGTAATGTCACTGTTGAAGCTGATGTTTTGAAATATTTCTATTAACGTCTCTCAAATACAAAGCAATGCGCCTCCTAAATGCTATTTTAACATGTCAAAATCAACATTTTTATATACACATCCTGCAACCAGCACAACCACCAGAAACCTTTGTCCTGAAAGGCCCAAGGAGAATGAGGAAAACATAAAGAAGGCTGGGAAAATCTTCATACACAGTATGCCAAAAAAATACGCCAACTGTCTTCATCTTTTGATTGTGAACAGGAGTGACGCTCACTCTTAACCATCAGGCTGTGATCTATGGGAGAGCAGACAGAGAGCAGTTTATGTAACCGTGATTACAAGCGCGGGATTTAGTAAACCGCTGCACATATTAATACATCTCAGGCCATCTGTTTCACCTCTTGCTTGCTTTCTTTAATGCATTCTTTAACAGTTTTCAGTGTTGTTCTAAATAGGTAAAATTACTGTTAAGTTAAAATGACACGGAATAACAAAGTTTCGAAATGTTTCAGCTTGTTCACGAAAATTCTGATTCCCAATTCTTGAGTTATGATTGTGTCACTAGTGTTGGCCTGAGGTTATGACAGTAGCTGTCAACCCACGCCTGAAACGGGTGGAGAAGGACGGATCTCAGATTATTCACGCCTGTAAATGAAACGCTGGAAGAGGTGACATAATCAACACCTATGCTCTTCAACCGTTCAAGGCTGCCAGATTTGTCACTATTTTGGGAGAACCGGCAACCGGGCTTCCTGGTTTCTGAAGCGCGAGATACAGTGAGCTGTGCTGTTAATCACATGACAGGTAGAAAAAAAAGCGACAGCAGGTACTCATAAGATTTGCCGAACCATGTGTGAATGTCATCAGTCAGGACACCAACACATGGAATTTATTCTGAGACAAGATAGAGAAATAAGATCTATAGATTTTTGGAAATTTTTTTTTAGAAGATATATGGACGATGAAATTAAAATGGTAGCCTGGCAGGCCCTATATTAAACATATTTGACAATGAACATTATTCTATGACTGTGATACTGTATAACCATTATAATGAGTATTATCTTAAGACAAAAGAAAGTTACAGTGGAAAAAGGTTCAGCTCTGAAATGTTTTTGCAATCCCTACTGCAGAGATAATACCGGTTTGGAGCTCTTCAAGTCTGTTAAATAAATAAATAAATAAAATAGGGAGCATAATTATTTAGCGGGATTTCCTTGCGGGAAAATATATTCATCTATATTTAACATATAACATTAAATATAGTCTAATTCAGGCTTTTTCTGCCGAGCCCCCCTTTTGTAGAGAGAAAGATATTTTCTTGCGCCCACATAAATACACTCTCAGACATGACCTTGCTTTCAAAATCCTATAGGATTTATTTGAAGCTTTATAATCAATACAGCACTACAACTTCTTAACTTCAATGGGCTTCTCTTAATGTTCGTGATGTGAATTCTCTAAGTGGCGTCTTAACTTCTTCGGCTTCAGCTAATATTTTGAGGCACGCAACACACTGTGGTCTTTCTTCTTTTGTATTGGTGTAAGTACTGATTTGTATCTCCTACGCCGTCTGTTAAATTGTTGTGTCATCCTCACTACATTTCTTGTTGCCAGATGCTGGCGAATCTGCAAAGACACTGCCTTACAAATACATCAAGTTAAAGGGGACCTATTATGCCCCCTTTTGCAAGATGTAATACAACTTTCTGGTGTCCCCAGTGTGGTGTTATTGTGGCAATGATCACTGTGTGTTGGAAGTGAGAGAGCCTGGCTGATCTGTGACATTACCCCCTTCTCCATGGTCCTCTGCAGCGGACTGAGGACTCCGACGTCGCGGTGACCTGCCACGGGGTCGAGGATGTTATCCCTGCGTATACCCAAGACCTCTCTTCTGTGGAGGAAGCAGAGGCAGGTGAGTGTTGAGGCTTTAACATGGAGGTAATGAAATGTAGGGTGAATTTTATAGTGCGGGGGCAGTTGGAGCACGTAAGCATCTGGGTTGACCTGTGTTACGACCTGGAAGAGACCGATGCATCTAGGGCTTAATTTCCAGCAGACGCAAGTGGCTCAGGTTCTTCAGTCAACTCAGAGGGAGTATGGAGTCTAGAACATCAGCATGAGTATTCTTTGAACCAGGATGATAAGAAATACTATGAGCAAGTGAAAAACAAAGACCACCGGGTTTGTCGGGGGTTTGATCGTTTTGCTTCTTTCAGATATTGCAGGTTTTTATGGTCAGTAAGTACCAAAAAAGGTGTCGAACTCGATCTAGCCAGTGCCTCCAAACTTGATGGCCAGGAGCTAATGTTGTAATTTTGCTCCGCCTGAGACAGCTTCTTGGAAAAGAAGGCTCGTGGAAGAGGTTTGTCTGACTTCTCCTGGTGCTGAGACAGAACTGCGCCAACTCCGTGGACGCTTCGACCTCCACCAGGATGGCTTTGTCAGGGTCAGGATGGCGTAGGAGTGGTGCAGTGGGGAAAGCAGTTTTCAGAGCTTACATAGCTTTGTTGGCTTGGGGGTCCAGGACAGAGACTTAGGCCTGCCTTTCTATAGTGAGGCGAGTGGAGAGGTCAGGATAATCTAGTTGTGGATAAATTAGCCGTAAAAATTGGCGAAGTTGTGGGAGTGGCCAGGAAGTGACTGCAGAAACGTTCCCATCATCCATCTTCACTCCCTGTTTACTTGCGATGCACCCCAGGAAATGGATGAAATTCCGGAGGAAGTTGCAATTTTCAGCTTTCAGATACAGGGAGTGTTTATGGAGCCATTACAGGACCTCCGAAATGTGTTGGCGATGTTCGGCCTCGCTCTGGGAGAAAATAAGAATATCATCTATGTAGATTATCCCACACCGATACAGGAAGTCCAGGAGCACCTCATTCATGAAATCCTGGAATACGGAGACGGCGTTGACCGGGCCTTACGGCATTACCAGATATTCATAATGTCCCCCTCACATATCCGGACGAGGTTATATGCACTTCGGATGTCCAACTTGGTGAAGATGGAGGCTCCACAAAGTTGCTTTAGCTCTTCAGGGATGAGGGAACTTGATGGTGATCTTGTTTAGAGCCCGTAGTCAATGTAAAGCCACAAGCCTCCATCATTTTTTGACACAAAGAAGAAACTGGATACAGTAGGGAAAGTGGAGGGGTGGATATAGCCTTGCTTGAGAGCTTCCTTTATGTACTCTTCCATGGCCTCCTGTTCGGGTTTGGAGAGTGAAGAAATATGTCCATGGGATGCTGACTCAGGTCGATGGCATAGTCCCATGGTCAGTGTGGTGGTCATCTAGAGGCAGAAAACATAAGCATGTGGGGTACAACAGATGGGATATCTATAAACTACTTATCTTTTGGGCTTTCCACAGAAGTAACACTCACTGGAATTGCCTCTGGTGGGGAACTGATGCGGCTCCATTTCCAATGTGAGGGAACATTATAGCAGAGAACCGTTGCTCCTCCAGACCAGAGAGGGGTGCTGCTTGACCATGGTGATCGGTTCTGCCCCATTAACTCTCTCCAGAAAGTGTCAGCAGGTTCTTGAAATGGATAGGGTTGATCTTGATCTATAGCGGCTTCGGTATAACCTCCTGTCAGGATATAAACACACGGATATTAAGGATCCAGAAACACTTTATTTGGCAACACAGGGCAGAGGCAGGTGAGATGAGTCTTTCCTCGTTCTGGGCTGAAGTGTGTGTTAATATAGTGTTGGTGATTAGTAATCCAGTGACAATGATCACTGTGTGGTGGAAGTGAGAGAGCCTGGCTGATCTGTGACAACAGCGAAGGATACATCTATACTGTATTCAAAAATCGATCAGAAGAAGGTATCTCAGGAGACAGGAACTTTGGATTAGGACATGCCTTGATGCCTTGAATTGCATCCTCCGAGGGCAGCATTTTTAAGTTATGCATTGGTGTGTGGTTATATTGAGAATGGTGATTGCGGTGCTGATGAGGGGCAGGCGATTCAGTAATCCGGTAAGGGAGAACACTGAGTGCACTAGATTTAGTCGTGGCCTAATGGTGAGGGAGTCGGACTTGTAACCTGAAGGTTGTTGGTTCGATTCCCATGCTGGCAGGAATTGAAGGTGGGGATTGTGAATGAACAGCACTCTCTCCACATTTGATACCATGACTAAAGTGCCCTTGAGCAAGGTATGAAATTGCTCCCCTTGTAGTTGCTTTGGATAAAAGCGTCTGCCAAATGAATAAATGTAAATGCACTATATCAGCAAGGAGTGAATGAATTGAAGTGAGTGAGTTCGGACACAGATGTATACACTGTGCATCTGGAGCTGTCGCAGAAACATTTATTGATTTATTGATACTTTTATCTTAGATAGCTTACTTTAGAAAATACTGTTATTAACAATAACAATCATAATGACTTTATATTGTAATTATACATCATTATGTCCCAGCATTATGGTTTAATCGATTGTAAATATTAATACAAAAGTATTAAATACTATTAAAAATGCACATTAACAAGTACACAAGTTTATGTGTTTATTATTTTTAGTATTTTTTTAAAGGAAACGTCCTGCATCTCTAATAATTTTCACATTATACTACTTGTGTTTTGAATAGGATGAAAGTACATGACAGACAGACGGTGGTCTCCTATTCCTGGTTGTTCATCAACTTGACTGTCCTCCTCTTAAACGCTGTCACTGCTTGGCTGAATGCCACTTTTGGTGAGTTTCTTTTCTTATTTTCTTTCTTCTGTTTTCTTCAAGCTTAAATAGTAAAGGGCAAAATTCCCCCCAGAATACCAGCCTGTTAGATTAGTGCTCGACTCGGTTAGGAGCAAGCTATGGGCAGAAGTCTGACTGTATAAAAGAGTCACAGGTTAAAGCAAGACATTTAAAGGTATTTGAACATTTTCCATATGCCCAGATCCAAAATGTATCTTTTAAGAGAAAGAAAAGTAAAGTATTAGAGAAAATAGAGAGAGTTTTCAATGCATATAACACTGATTTATAGATGCAAACTGTAGATGGATAGATGCCATTGGGGGAAAAAAATACAAAATATGTTTAATACAAGATGATGAAGCAAAGAAAAAAAAAAAACTGCTTCCAAAGGGAAAAGATACTTTAAAGACATAGTAATTACTGCCTCTCAGACAAGGACTATAATCAAGTTTAAGCATCCTCTGCCAGTCTGCCACTACAGTCGAAGTCTTCAGAGCGAGGAAACTGATGAAGGTCAAGAGTTTAGCAGGTTTGACAAAGGATCATTCAGATTCAAAAAGCAAGGAGCTCAACTGTATCAACCAGAGAGACTGTGAGAGCATTAAAAAATCCCATTGTTTCCCACAATTGTGACCCCAATTTTTCCTCACGTGTTTTGCTGTGGTATTAAAAAGCAACTCTTATTATGAAGCACAGGTTCATTTATAATGCAAATTTAAGATGTCTGCATGAGTTCTGGACATGTCTAACATTATTGGGTAGTTTGGTCATGTGACCTCTCACATTTATTTCCTGGTACTGCAATCTTAACACAATAATGACATTAAAGCTCAGAAATGAAAGTTAATTTTTCTAAGTTAATTTGTGCATAAATTATATTAATACATGATTTATTCTGTTGTCTATCTTTCTATCTGTGTGTGTGTCTGTCTGTTTGTACTTATTTATTATGTTATTTATTTATGTCAGTTTATAATGAAGTTTTTCCTATAATTCCAATAACTTCCAATTTCCTATAATTTATGTCATTTTGTCATTATTTTATTGGATTATTTGAGACGCACTGCTGCATAGGAATCCTATTTTGTCCTTTTTGAAACCGAGCCAGACAATGTTTACTTCTTTGTTAATGGAATAAAACACTAATTTCATCTATTTAACCCAGTCTTTAAACTAGTTGCTGGAGGTTTGTCATTTTGTAAATGCATTAACACCATGGACCTAGACTCCCTGTCCTCTACTACATAAAACACATTTTTTCATGGACTTATAATATAATATATAATCAACTTGATATATATATATATATATATATATATATATATATATATATATATATAATATATATATATAATTGATATTGATTGTTTAATATCCTTACACACACCATACAAATTCATCAAAATTTGGGATTAAACGGGATAATTTCCGAAACCTATAATCACTAACTGATCAAAATCTAAGATGATAGTATTGTAAGTGCTTTTATATAAAGGGTATATAACCAAAAATTTGGCTGAATTTCAATTTTCAATTCACTATGATGTAGAAAGAGTTGTCACATCCTGGGTGTTACAAATGTAAGGAACGTTTCTTTTTTTTATTGGGAAAATGATACATAAGTTTCTTCTACCCATGTGATCATGTCTAGGTCATTTCAATCCTCAGCGTATAATGACTAGAGACGGTCAGCATTTCACATTCCATGATGTGTGCAATAATATTTGAATATTATGAAAATATAGTAATATACTGTATTATTTTAATAAACATTTGACCATACTTATTTTTCCCTGCGGCTCCAGCAGAGGCTCATATAGAGATAACAGCTGGTGACAGGTGGAGTTTTTACAGAAAGTTAGCTTGAGCACATGGAACCAGCTCGGCACCAGAGTGTTTCCATGGTAATGTGAAATTAACCTTGTTTTCGTGTAAAATTTCTCATTTCCTTCACAACACAGACAAATCACACTTGCTCTCACAGACTTGAGCTAAATGTGTCCTTGTGTCACACTTACACAAATAGCCCAAGGGTTGTTCCTCTATGTTAGCATCGCTTCTGTCCGGCATAATCAAGGTGCCTTCAATCATCAATCAGAAATATGCCGATGTTCGCGTATCGGGAAAACAAGGAACATCTGAGGCAGTGGCTACCTTTGAGCTATGTGTAGCTGTAGAGAGATAAATATTGTAATCCAGACTATAACAGCAAAGAGTTTGCTATCAGTTTTATATCTTCAGCAATTTGGAATAGTAAAAAAAAATGAGGGTTTGTTATTATGTCCATATCCATCACTTTAGACAGATATGCACAGTTACGAGATAACTCAGACCTTCTGTCGCTTACAGCAAGAGATCCCAGTGGAGCTTCCGGGCAGATGGACCACGGAGGTGATGTAGGTGAGGGTGACGGGCTGACAGGTCGAGGTGAGGTGTGGGCCTGGAGGCCCGAGGTGCAGCCGGGGACTCGGCCTCTAGCCGAGCTGGTGGCAGGGATGCCCGTGGCGCGGAGGATGAGCCACACGGAGTGAGCAGCAGAGACAAGGAGCGACACGACTCCAGCGGTGGCAGCGATGAAGATGAAGATGAAGATGAAGATGGGACAAGGACAAC
Source organism: Zacco platypus (assembly GCA_038088235.1). Classification (NCBI taxonomy): domain Eukaryota; kingdom Metazoa; phylum Chordata; class Actinopteri; order Cypriniformes; family Xenocyprididae; genus Zacco; species Zacco platypus. Next base: position 22,026,434 of record CM076070.1, read on the forward strand.
AGGCGGGAGTATAAATACACAAATAACCAGGGCTGGGTATGTTACTTTTAAAATGTATTTCACTACAGATTACAAAATACATGCTTTAAAAAGTAATTTGTAACGTATTTCATTACATTACTCAAGTTTAGTAACTTAATCTAAATACTTTAGAATACTTTGGAATACTAATAAGTGTGAAACAAACACAAAAAAGGTCATTGTGAGTTTTTATCTCACAATTCTGACTTTTTCCCATCAGAATTGCGTGATATAAAGTTGCAATTATGAGATATAAACTCACAATATTGAGAAAAGTCAAAAATATGAGATATAAACTCGCAATATTGAGAAAAGTCATAATTATGAGATATAAACTCACAATATTGAGAAAAGTCATAATTATGAGATATAAACTCGCAATATTGAGAAAAGTCAAAATTATGAGATATAAACTCACAATATTGAGAAAAGTCAGAATTATGAGATATAAACTCACAATATTGAGAAAAGTCAGAATTATGAGATATAAACTCACAATATTGAGAAAAGTCAGAATTATGAGATATAAACTCACATACTAAATTCACAATTGCAAGAAAAAAAGTCAGTATTGCAAGTTTATATCTCCCAATTCTGACTTTATAACTTGCAATTGTGAGTTTAAATCTCGCAATTCTGAGAAAAAGAAGTCAGAATTGTGAAATGCAAACTCACAATTGTGAGGGAAAAAAAACAAATTGAGAAAAAGTTGCAGTGACGAGTGAATTATAAAATGACTCACAAAACATGAAAACAGTGGAAAACATGAAACTTAACTCCACTTTTTCAGACGGTCAGAGTCAGAGAATCACCAATCACTGTTTAAATGACATTAAAACTCAAAGTAATCACTTTGGTAATCTAAAACACTTTTCAGATGTAACTGTAATCTGATTACCACCCATTTAAAATGTAACTGTAATGAAATACAGTCACTCAAATTTTGTATTTTAAATACGTCACTAAGTTACTTGTATTTCGTTACTCCCCAACCCTGATTATAGCAAATGACGTAACCAAACAGGAACAGCTGGATGAAGATTAATCAGAAACCAAAGTAACTAACAAGAACAATGAACACATCAGAACACGCGTGACAAACAGCCGCTGGAACATTAAGCACTTACATGAGAATAATTAGGTGAGATCAAATGTTATATTATTATTATGTCTGTCTATCTGCAGTTTAAAACAGTAAAGCTAAAATGAGAACACATCAAACAAGGTCATTTTTAAGTGATCTTAGAAATATTTTTAGCTAAAACTCAAGAGGGCTTTAATTAGAACAGGCTCTCCTTCTAGAATGAAGCAAACAAGAAAGAATTGGGGTTTTACTCAATATTAGAAAGCAATAATTTACATGAAAAGAAAATAGATTATTTTCAGCTAAAGGGGATTCCTGTTGTTTTCAATGGGATCCTTCCTTCAAAAATTTAACTGTCATCATTTACAGATTTTTAATGTGATTCCATGACCTTTTCCTTTAGTGACGCACCAAAAAAAAAAAAAAAATCACATTTTTGCCATTTCAGAGATTTCTCGTCAAGCTATTACATGGCTTCAAAAGACTTAAAGGAACATAAAAATATATAGGATAACATTTAGGTAAAATATTTAAGCAGATATATATAAAATTAAATGAGAATCTGCTGAAACAGGTGATACCAGTTCTCTCAACATATTTTAAATCCTTATGTTTGCTGATATTTATACACTGAGTTTTAGAAATGTCATGACTTATGACAAGTATTTCCAACATTGATAATAACGGAGTATTAAATCATCATGTGACACCTACCATGTTAATACCATTAGTAAGTACAGTAACGTGTCTGTTTGTAACCATTTACAGACACTATAAGTAAGTGCTTGTTATTACCCAACACATGTCTATTGGTACAAAGTAGTTCCCATTATGGCAAGCCATTTTGACTTTTATTCATTTTCAGGATATAAGCTTGTGATATCAACAATTACATTTTCACTAGTTAAAATGTTAATTCTTGATATCAGGAATTAGATTTCCACTAGTAACAAAGTTAATTCCTGATATCAACAATTCAATTTCCACTAGTATAAACTATAATTATTGATATCAAGAATTGTATTTTCACTAGTGAAATCTCGCCATAGGCTGCCATTCAAATTCAGTTGTTGATATCAAGAATTCATTTCTTACTAGTTGAAATTCCATTTTCACATATCAGGAATACAATTCTTACTAGTAAAAATGCAAATTCCTGATATCAATAATTACATTGTTACTAGTGCAAATGTCTATTCTTGATATCAACAACTGAATTTCTACTAGTAAAAATATTCATTTCTGATATCTGAAAATGAATTCCTGATATCAATATAATTTCCGATATCTAAAACGGCTTTCTTACTAGTAACAATCACATTCATGATATCAGAAATGAACATTTTTACTAGTAGAAATTCAGTTGTTGATATCAAGAATAGACATTTGCACTAGTAACAATGTAATTATTGATATCAGGAATTTGCATTTTTACTAGTAAGAATTGTATTCCTGATATGTGAAAATGGAATTTCAACTAGTAAGAAATGAATTCTTGATATCAACAATTGAATTTGAATGGCAGCCTATGGCGAGATTTCACTAGTAAAAATACAATTCTTGATATCAACAATTATAGTTTATACTAGTATATAACTTTGTTATATAATGTTAATTGTTGATATCACAAGCTCATATCCTGAAAATGAATAAAAGTCAAAACGGCTTGCCATATCCCATGTATGTTTCTTATTAGTTTCCATGTATATACATATCAGGTAACTGACACTCTTTTACCTGTATGTGCAACATAATTACTATATATGTACCCGGAAAGTACACGTACTGTAAAATAAAGTGCTACGGCCAAATGTAAATTGGAAGGATTTTGTCCATTCATAATGTTGATTTATTGTTATTGAAGTGCCTTTATGATGATTCACAGAACCCGACTCACTTTCTATCTCTCTTTAATGAGCTTTTGCAGTCTTACAGGCAACACAATATTTGCTGTTTTAACAAAAAGAAAGAATCCCTGGAATGTCCTAAATACCATCTAAGGGATATGTACCCCTGCTTTCAATGCACTTTCCTATTTATTCCCGTGGAAGGACATATGTCAGCATAACAACCCACGCATGCTTGAAACGTGATTCAGCGGCGTCAGATTGTTGGAGACTAATGGATTGTTATAGTCTCGTATGGATCTGGAGTGAGCCGGATTCCACCGTCATGCTCATTTAACGACAGCTTGGCATTTGAGGGACATAAGTCTGCCACGAGTAATTTTCTATTCACTCCTCTCTCTCCCTTTAGTCTCGTTCTGTGCTTTTACTACGTCAGATTGAATCACCTGACAGTCTGCTGTTGGAGCAAAGCTAAAATATTCTGGTTGTCATCAAAAGAAAACAAAGACTAAATCCCTAAATCATGAGACTGTGGTAAATTGATTCTGAATCGAGTCATGATGTCTTCTGAGCGTCTTCGTCAGCCAACTCTTCCTCAAAACAAACTGAGCACGGGACAAAGCTTTGTTAGTTGCCTACCTGCTATTCACACATTTATTCAGGCGTCTGGCACTAGGCAGGTGGAGGTAGAAGGGAGGAGCAAGTGCAGAGGGCAGGTTACAAACTGTGTACCAATAGGTGGCACTCTCCCCTTTTTGACTAGAAAGGGCAACCCTGAGCGTTTGGGCATCGGGAGCAGTAAGTGGATGGAGACTTGAGTGTTTATTTGCATAACCTCAAGCCATTTGGCTGTAAGAGAGACATAAGTAGATACATAAGAGTAAGTAGATAATGGTCAAAGTCATTAATTCCAAGACATGAACCACAAGGATAATACATTCGAGAACTTCCTGATAATGCATGAATAATTCAAGTATTTTTTTGCATTCACTTTCATGGAAAACAATATTAAAGCTAAAGTTTGCAAAATGTGAAACAGTTTCTGTCCATAGACACTGATATCAATATTGAATATTGCAATTAATATCACAATTTCCATCCTAATTAAATGGCTTTAATCATGAACTGCAGGTGAGTTTTTCTCTTTAAATGGCTGGATGACGGTCTTCTTGCTTTTAGGTTCATGAAAGAATACAATGAAACAACAAACATTACAATTTCAGGATTTCATGTTAAAATAAATGAACTCTTTACATACTGGAACAGTCTACATGCTCATCAGGCCGTGCCGTAGAATACCTATAACAAAAAGGCTTTAATATTCGACATGTTACATAAGCGTTCTAAAATGTATTTTATTGTGAAAAAAAAACAACAACAACAACTTTACAATCAATCAGGGGGAAAAACAGTAACAGCTCTCATTTATTAAATAACAAACGAAACATAAAAACTCAAAGGGAGACAAAAAGCCAATAGTTGACATCATATGTTAGACAGAGAGATTAGTGTGAATATATAATGTTCTGCGTTCAACATGTTATTTCTGCGTTTGCTTAATGGTGACAGGCTCAAAACTCAACAGTGATCTCTCTCTCTCTCTCTCTCTCAGAGTGCATGCTGGGAGTGAAGGTACGAGTGTGAGCGTGTTGTCTGTGTTTTTTCTCTGTTCTTTGCTCTTATAGTTTATTATTTGTGGAGATTTATACAGGGTTCTTCACCTGATGTCAGGTAAGGCATCCACATCGTCAGGTGAAAAGACGCCATTATCTCTCCGCGATGGTTTCAGGCGAGTGCTACGATTAAAGATGTTCTGCTAGCTGTTGGTGAGCTGTTGAAAAAACCATGCTGGTTAGGTATGTTTTGAAGCATGGAAGCCGGTTTGAGCTGGTTTATGCTGGTCATGAGCTGGTTTGAGCTGGTTTATGCTAGTTTGAGCTGGTTTGAGCAGGTTTATGTTGGTCATAAGCTGGTCACGAGCTGGTCACCAGCTGGTTTATGCTGGTCATAAATTGGTCATAAGCTGGTCATGAGCTGGTTTATGCTAGTTTGAGCTGGTTTATGCTGGTCATAAGCTGGTTGTGAGCTGGTCTGAGCTGGTTTGAGCTGGTTTATGCTGGTCTTAAGCTGGTCATAAGCTGGTCGTGAGCTGGTCTGAGGTGGTTTGAGCTGGTTTATGCTGGTCATAAGCTGGTCATGAGCTGGTTTGAGCTGGTTCATGCTGGTCTTAAGCTGGTCAAAAGCTGGTCATGAGCTGGTTTGAGCTGGTTTATGCTGGTCTTAAGCTGGTCTGAGCTGGTTTGAGCTGGTTTGAGCTGCTTTGAAACGATATGTATCGTGAAAAGCGCTATACAAATAAATTTTTGGTTTGAGCTGGTTTATGCTGGTCATAAGCTGGTCGTGAGCTGGAGCTAGTTGCTTAGGACCATCTTAAGACCAGCACTCGACCAGCTTAAACCAGCTCATGACCAGCTGAGGACCAACATAAAGCTCCACATATAGCTCCAGCTAAGGACCAGCACTTGACCAGCTCAAACCAGCTCAAATCAGCTTCCATGCTTCAAAACATACCTAGGATATGAAAATATCCTTTCGGCTTCAGCAAAGTTGGTCAACAGTGTTATAGAAAACCGTTTGTGGGTGAAAGAAACTTTTATTAACTCTACTCTGCTGTTCTCTCCGGCAACAAAAGTGATCATTTCAAACGTCCCTCTGTTCATTAAAAATGAAGCTATAGTGAGAGAACTTGCAAGATTTGGAAAAGTGGTGAGCATGGTTAATACATTCTCTCAAGGATGTAAAAATCCAGTGCTTAGACATGCGATGCCTTTTAGGTGACAAGTGTTCATGTTCCTGAATAAATTATTGAATGTATCATTTAGAGCAGGGCTTCCCAAACACATTTTGGAGCCTCCGCAGCAATGCATGTTTTCCATGTCTCCTTAATCAAACCTTTTGAAGTTTCAAGTTCAAGTTCACCAACGTTAATCTACTAACTCCCCTGACTGCTTTGACGGACAAAATGGCGGATTCGGGGTTATGATTGGTCAGATCGCCTGTCAATCAAACTGTTTACGAAGGGTTAATTAGATGAAGGAAGACGAGAGTTTGTAAGATATGTCAGAAGTCTATAGAGCTAATGATGACTTGTATTCTGTCGAACGGACAAATGCTTTTTTGGACGAGACTAACGGTAAAAATAGATGTGACAAGCAGGGCGGGCGAGAGCCATGAGGGAACGGTGCCGGTGACGCGAGAGATAATGAGCTTCAGCTGCGCGCTACACCGGTCTCGTGTCTCTCACGGAGGAGCTCCGGAAGCATAAAAGAGGAGTGACTACAGTGAAGGACGAGAGAGGACCAGACCTGGACTTTATTTTGTGTTTTTATTTTGTTTGTGGAGCGCCTGATGGTGTTCCTGGTGGAGGCCCGCGAGCAACTGGATGATCTCCGCAAATGGCACACCTGACGGGGACTGCATGGTAACGGTTCCTCACGGCGACTGCCGCCCTTTTACTTTCGTTTCATTATTTGTTTGTTTTTTATTAAAGTTGTTGAACGTTCGCCGGTTCCTGCCTCCTTCTTCCCGTTCTTAAGAACTGCGTTACACTGGTGCCGAAATCCGGGAAGGAAGAAGAACGCCGCCGTTACCATGTAGTCCCCGTCAGGTGTGCCATTTGCGGAGATCATCCAGTCGCTCGCGGGCCTCCACCAGGAACACCATCAGGCGCTGCTGGGCATGCGGGACGACCAGGAGAAGAGATTCCAGGCCTGGTCCTCTCTCGTCCTTCACTGTCGTCGCTACTCTTTTATGCTTCCGGAGCTCCTCCGTGAGAGACACGAGACCGGTGTAGCGTGCAGCTGACGCTCATTATCGCTCGAGTCACTGGCCTCGCGCCGTTCCCTCACGGCTCTCGCCCGCCCTGCTCGTCACAATAGAATAAGGATATGTTTGTTGCTTCTGTAGCGTGGGCATGTAAAACGTACAATCATACAGGTATCACAGCAAAACTTAAGAATTTTATAATGACGATAAGGCAGGGTAAAAGAATGCCAGTGAAAGGAAAACCACAGCTTTATGAGCGATGAGTTTGATTAGAGGTGGAAGGGAGAATATGTTTAATGTGCAGGAGTTGCAATCTTTCAACTTTGAAAGCAAAATCTAGATATGATGTAGGACGTGGGAGATTACTTTTAGTAAGATATCATTTTCATTTTTTTGTGAGTTAATATGTATGGCCATAATGGTTGGGATGTTGCCTGTAGAAATCCCGGAGCCAAGGAGCCTGTGTAGATCTTAATCCGCCCCTGCAGGTCAGCATTGGCGGAGACCAGAGGTACTTTACCTGCCTCTTCACGGAGGGGGTCGATTAATTGATATTGGATGTTGGATTGCTGCTTTTAGGCTACAATCTGCTCGGAGGCTTTAAATGAGAAGTATGTTAGTTGGGCCGATGTGGCTTGTGGTCTTTGGAGGAGAGGGGGATTACCGAGACTGGATCGCCAATCACATAAATTTAAATGATGTAGTTAACACCTTTTTATAAGGTAGTATAAAGGCCAATGATTGTCTTTATAGGGCATTGCAGAAAGTTGGGTGGTAATTCGATTGCAGATAATACATTGAGCACATGGGCACACATGGATTCAACAGTAAGGGAAGAAGCTCCATTTTGTTTTTAGCCTGAAGATATGCATCACTTATTCTTGCAGTGTGGAAGTTTGAAGCCAATGTTTCAATTATTTGATGTAGTTAAAAAAAATTAATTTGATTTTACACTAAATGTTTTTTTTTAAGGCCTGAAATATTAGTATCAAAATTGAAAAACAGATGTGTTCATTATTTTCATATATGCTCAAGCAAAGCTGTGTGGCTAACAAGAAAAGCAAAATTGAGTTTCTGAGTTCACATATTATAAAATGGTTGGAGATCTTGATGCTTTTAAAACTTGCTTGGGGTTTGGATGATGTTTTATGTTAACTGGAAGATGGAATTTTACAAATTAATATATGAGGTAAGTGTTATGTGTATGTAATGTACTTTTGAATGTTTTTAATGATAATATGTCATGTGTATATTTATGTATATTTGTATATTAATATATTTTGATTAAATTGTTAGTAAATAAATGTGAAAATGAAGAGAGTGTGATGAGCAGGGCGGGCGAGAGCCGTGAGGGAACGGCGCGAGGCCGGTGACGTGATTGCTAATGAGCGCCACCTGCGCGCTACACCGGTCTCGTGTCTCTCATGGAGGAGCTCTGGAAGCATAAAAAAGGAGTATATGACGAGCAGGGCGGGTGAGAGCCATGAGAGATACGAGACCGGTGTAGCACGCAGCTGGCGCTCATTAGCAATCACGTCACCGGCCTCGCGCCGTTCCCTCACGGCTCTCGCCCGCGCTGCTCGTCACAGAGAGATTAAAAATCAAACTCACACACACACACAGAAAGAGACACACATTTGTTTCACTATATTAGTGAGGACATTGCATAGACTTTCATTGATTTTATATCAGATTAATGATATTTTAACCCAACCGACCCCTACTCCTAAACCCGGCCATCACAGAAACATGCAAAACACTAGATTTAAATAAAAACATGTTTTGGCCCTTATATAAGCTTTTTTAACTAGTGAGGACCAGTAAAATGTCCTCACTGGTTGGTTATCATTATATCCCACTATGTGATTAAGGACATTTGGTCCTCGCGAGTATAGCCAAATCTGCACACACACAAACCCGCTGTATGATTATGATTCTTTTCAAATATACAACACTGCATAATGTCAAAGATGAGCAGGTCGGAGAACCTGCTAATCAGTGTGTTTGCATGAGAGGCCACGCAGTCCATAACAACAAAACAGTATGATTATGGATATAAATAACCCGTAGTTACACATGTACATACAGTACATTAACCTGCTTGCATTTGGCCAGGGAAAATGTTATGGATGGGTGCCCATCGTCACAGTTGCCCCTGACGACGACCTCTGAATTTACATTTTCGTTCTTGTCTAAACTGGAAATTGCATAATTGTTTGTGAATTGGATCTAATTTTTTGGCTTCATTGTTATTTTATTAGAAGTGTATTATTAAGTGTTGATGTACTTGAGTTTTAAAATGCAAAAAGTGCAGTCAATAATAAGATGAGAATTGAACATCATCTCAAGCCCATTTATAAATGCATATCAAAATGTGTTCTAAAAAACAGCACAAATAAATGTACTCGTTTCATCGCAGATGGACTGTTGCCAGGAAACCCTCTTCAGAAGCTGGATTCTGCCAAAGCAGACTTGGGTGGTGATGTATTTAAATATACATTTTATAATATGCTTTGATGGAGGCTAACAAATAAATCATCTTCAGTTATAATAGCACCTTGTATAAGAACAACAATTTATCAATGCCAAAAAGGACAGTAGCACTGAATCTATCTACTCCTGCACTCTTGAAAAGAGCATATCTGTAGGAGTGAGAACGCATCTCTGTGTTTTTTTTTTTGTTTGAATGTGTGAATAAAACAACACATACTTTGAGAGCTCTTAAAAAACTCCCTCTTAAAAGACCCCCGTGAATTCAATGAGCAAAAACGATTCAAGAAAATAGCTACTGTCTGAAAATAGCACACATTCCTTGCCCCAGGTGGACTCCCGTGTCTAGAAAGACTTTTGTAGAGAAAGTGGACCAAAGCCACAATAAATAAACCATCTTAACTCTGAAAATAAAACTATAAATGCAGTTGTAAAGATTAGTCACATTAGGCTGCCTGCCAAATAGCAGTATTTGTCATTAAAAAGATATATAGATATCACTAATTAGTGCCAAATTGCAGGTGCATTAGTTGCTTAAACTGCAAAATTATTCAAAGTGCCAAGTGGAAAATCCAAAAGTTCTGTTTCACATTCATACACACTGTTTTTGTGATATAAACTGCAATAACTGTGTGATAACTCCTAAACTTAAACCTATCCCACCTTAGTGAACATACCAGGCATAAATGGGCAACATTGACAGAGTAATTTCTAAATTCTAAAAAGTAAAATATATTAGAACCTAAAATCTCATATGTATCTCATAACCACACGGGCGGATGTGGAAGGGTTTGGCCAAGCATTCGGTCCAATGATTGTCTGCAGAGTCATATAAGGGACAAACAACATGAGCCATTCACAAGACCAAGAGTTAAAAAACTGAATGAATGAATGAATAACGTGCATGATGTTTTAATGTCCAATGATTATAATGCACCAACTCAAACAATTGTCAGTGAGGCTCTAAACCAACAGATGCAAATATGTTTCATGTAGAATGGTACACAGTTCTGGACCTGTACGGCAGCCTTCGGGCCTTTAATTTAGTATTACTCTTTTTAAAGTAAAAATAATATAAGGCTTGTATTTGCTGCTTGTATTCCATCTTGGAATGCTTTACCGTCACATTACTGTGAGTGTCTGCTGAGTTTTTTTTTTTTTTTTTTTTTTGTGAAGGTGTGAAGGAAGAAAGTCATTACAAGAGTGCCACAAGTGCTACTGCAATTCGAATGTCTTTAGAGAGTAGGAAAATCATTCTTTAGTCAGAAAGTTTCATGCCAGAGCAATGAGAGGTCAATACATGCTATCAGGCCGATAGAGAGGGAAGGGGCAAAGGTGAAGAAGATTAACATTGAGCCCTCTCAGGACAATCACAGTTAATTCTTCAGCAGCTGACCCTTATTGTTTCTCTCATTCATCTGTCCATCCGTCCGTCCGTCCGTCCGTTAGGTGGTCATTGTCTTCAGTCGCCTTTCTCCGTTGTTTCTAACAGAGCTCACACTTCCCTGAAACAGAAGAAAAAGGAAAATAAGCCAAATGAGGAAACGCAAGAACTTCAAACAGCAGTTTGGGGAGCAATTAGGGGTTAGGTGCCTTGCTCAAGGGCACTGTAGTCGTGGTATCGAAGGTGGAGAGAGTGCTGTTCATTCACAATCCCCACCTTCAATTCCTGCCGGTGTGGGAATCGAACCGGCAACCTTCACGTTACAAGCCATGGACCAGATATGGTTCCATTGATATATGAACGCAACACGGACCATAAACATGTAAACGAACCAAAAACAGGACGTGATGTCACGAGATGCGACACTGCGTCAGCTGATTTGACGACGCGGAAAGATCGGTGAATCCAAAATGAGTCGAGGGCAAACATGGAGCAACGAGGAGGTGAAGTTTCTGTTTCTGTGTACAACGGAGGAAATCCTGGAGCTGTTTTGAGTGTTTTGAACATTTTATGAGCTCTTCGTGAGTTCTCAGCTGGTAAAAATAAAGCATATATACACGCATAAAATGATGGCGTTTAATCCAGAACACAGCGTTGTTTTGAATGTTCGGTAAGCGAGCTCCGTTGCGAAATATACGTCATAAGAGCTGAAAGATTATGTGAATTTTCATCATCTTTAGTTAGATGCATTTAAATTGTGACTGTGCCTCAGACACAATCAACTCTGTCCTTGATTTAAACTGAATAACAAAGGAACAGTTTGCTCAGAGTAGATTGCAAGGTAGATCAACCTCCTGAAGGAGGACCTAACAGTTATCTATTGTTTGTAGCCCTTTTGTCTTCATGTATAAAGTTCTGTCTCACAGACAGAACTTTGGGTTAAGTTATTTTGAAGCCTGACACGCTGACATCGCTGCTGAAGAACTGTGCTACACTACTGCCTTCAATAAACTCTTCTCCCCACAAGAACTCTGGTCAAGCTTACTCATTTTATGTATTAGAGAAATCTAATACATTGGCGAGCCACCCAAAAAGACTGCTCAGCCAAATACAGCAAAATCTAACAGAGCCGACCAATCAGGTCGTGACCGTATCCCTGTGCCTTTGGTTCGGTAACTTTAGGTTCAATGTTAAAAATGCCAGTGTGAACGCTAAGAGGACCAGGACTATATGTTTTGTTTTGTTTTTTGGTCCGGACCAAACGAACCAAACCAACCGAACTACAAGTGTGAACACACCCTTTTTTTAATGTGCATTTGAGGCTAATGGTTAACAAACATGGCTGTCCTTGCTAACCGATCATGATATGACAATGATAACAGTTTAATAGTCTAAAACCAAGTTTCACCTTGAAAATGACTGTGACAACTATTACTAAAACTGAATGTCAGCTTTTATTCCATACACAATACTGATTTTGCATCACACTGTCTAGACTTCATGGACAGGCTAAAGTTCTATCGAGGCTGAGAAGTTTCTGAATACAGCAATAGATTTGCTTATTTGTGTTGACAGGTTTTGGATATATACATTTTTTGTAGCAGGCCCAGTTCTAGCCAGCCATGGCAAGCGTGGTACCAGATTAAAAACATCTCCGGTTACATCTGTTCCCTGAGAAGGGAATGAGATGCTGCGTCAATGACGCATTGGGAACGCTTCTGCATGATTCCGTCTGAAACATGCACGTCAACTAGTCCAATAGCGAGAGTGAACGTCAAGGGCGGGTGACGTCGTGAAGCATATCCCGAATAGCCGGCGTTAGCTTCAAATAGCCGAAGCAAGGTCTGGACGGGTCCACTAGGATCCGAAAACCTGAGACCCAACATGGAGAGGGAGAGTGCCTCAGACATGTGTCGGGTAATTTAAAATAAATGTGCTTTTTCTGAATGGACCCGAGAACTCTGGCAATTTTATCATTTAAAACAATTCTATGACAACATTATCTCACTTTTAAGTACTCCACGCTTCTATGAGCAATGGACTCTCGGTATGGTTGCTTCCGCATTAGACTGGATTAAAATAAACTTTAATCATCTGTTGGTCAGGTAAATAACATTATGCCAAAGGTTTTTGGTATAACGTTTAGACGTATTGAGGTCACAGCGACGAGGGATTGACATTTCAGCACTTAAGTGCGTACTTTTATGCCGGTTGTGTCTGGAAGGGATACAGCTGCTGCAAAATCTCAAGATAAATAACAGTTAATTAAATGTGCTACTTATCAAATTGTGTTTTATTAACATCTACACCGACCCCAACCCTAAACTTACCCTTACAATACTGCAAATACAATTATTAAATAAAATAAATAAATGTTAAATGACACAATATTGATGTGCGCATGTCCAGTGGCCGTAGATGTATGACTTCTAGTCTTTACCATTCATGTCAAGTGCATTTTGGAGAAACGCACGTAGAAAAGGGTTGTAACCTCGGACACAGAAATCCTTCTTATAGCTATAAGATCCACCAGGAAAAGCCGCTTGTTCATGCAGGGCTGTGTGTGTGCTGGAGCCCTTCGCCAGAGACGAGGTAAATAGCATCGCAGACAACATTAACAAATCCAAATCCACTGGTCATAATTGAAAAACGAACTCAGAAGTAACTCGTATCCATCGGGCAGGCAATAATAAATAAGTAGGCTAAATAAATGAAAGTAATGGAAAGTAATCAGTCAGCTGGACACTGGGATTTTTTCCAACACGATCTCCTAGTACTGCGTATCTATAGCACAAGTTACTTTTTGCATGCATATGATATACAAAAAGTGCGTATTATATTCACGTCAAACACGTGCGTATCATTTGCACGCTAATGGTGCACACTTTCATTTTTTCTGAATGACAGCGGGGTTTCAGGCTGTGCAAGTCCAGCTGGGTTCGAAAATGAATGGCATCGGGTTGGACTCGGGTCTAATTTCTGCCTCGGGTCGGGTTTTTCTTCAAAGAGAACTCATTTACGCACATTGGGTTTGATTCGATTCGGGTCTGGTGCAGATTTTAGGACCTGAGAAGACCTCTAGAAGCAAGTCGATCACAAGGACGAATGAAGTATGGCAAAGTGATGAAGCTTCTCGTTCCCTTCTTAGGAAACTGAGATGTTCCCTTTTGAAGGAACACGCGCTGCGTCAATGACGTTTTGGGAGCAAGAATGCCCAAACGTCATTCTTACAAGTACATGTACTTAGAGCCAATTAGGACATCCAGGAGCAGCGTCCAGGTCAAACCCGTAAAATCTTCCAAAAGTAAGCAGAGAGGACCAGCCCTCCAATGTCTTGAAGGGAAACGCTCGAAATCAAGGCCTTGGAGGCCGCCATACTCCTTGTCGAATGAGCTCTGACAGCCAAGAGTGACGTCTGACCAGAGATAACTGGACTCCATATAAATCAGCTGACATGAATTTGAAAGAAAAATTTCTAAAACAACTGTACTATGTTGTTTACTATGCAGATACACTTAATTTGTGTTAGGAGAAACGGAGTGGATACCTTTAATTTGAAATGTGAATCTATTGAGAAAAGTACGGTGGCCGGGAAGTGCTAAACAACATTACAAAGTGTGAAACACTTTTACCAAGGACGAAACAAATTTACATTTTAGAAAACAAATTAACAAGACGCAAAACACTTTTACCAGTCCCGAAACAAATTTACAATGACAGATTCTTCACGGAAAGGGAATGTACCACACACCGGAAGTGACACGGTGAAAGGTGTTGTTGTTGTTGGTGAGCGTGGTAAATTCGTGTTGTAGTTGTGGAGTAAATGGCGTGAAAAAAGTTTATGGTGACCGAACATGGACCGCGGCCAAGGGACGTTTTGCCCATTTTGTGGCAAACACATGAGCAGCTTAAAGCGGTTTTGCTTTACGTGTGGTCAGTGTTTGGAGTTTCTAAAAGACGCGGACCAGCAGGGGACGTCTCGACAGCCGGACAGTGCTAAGCAAAGTAAGTTACACTTCCGGTGTGTGGTACATTCCCTTTCCGTGAAGAATCTGTCATTGTAAATTTGTTTCGGGACTGGTAAAAGTGTTTTGCGTCTTGTTAATTTGTTTTCTAAAAAGTAAATTTGTTTCGTCCTTGGTAAAAGTGTTTTCCCCATGTAATTGTGTTTTATGATAGGTAAAAATGTTTTCCAAAATGTAAATTTGTCTCGAGCTTCGTAAAAGTATTTCACACTTTGTAATGTTGTTTTGCACTTCCCGGCCACCGTAGAAAAGAACTCCTGTACTGTCATGAAAACCGTTCACAAAACAACGACGCTCAGGGCCTTTTGTTGAAAAGCGATATGGAGCGTTGTTTCATTCATACTGCAAGCCGGAAGGTGTCCTCATGCAGAAAGTCCACAAGTCAGACTTATAATGGCATTCTAGGAAATACAGCTTTTTCCCATGCACTTCAGTTCAACTGTAAACAATCAGCGAAAGGTTTGCTACGAATGCAATAATAAGCATTTTCAAAAAATGGGAACGATGAGGTGACATTATTCTACTCATCCTTCAACCATCTAACATTAAAAGGAAATTTAAACGTGAAAATCATTAACAAGTTACTACAACAGACCATGAATAACCGCAAAAGTTTGATTATTATATATGTCTGTAATGAACGTTGCCTTAATCAAAAATGTTCATTAAAGCTACGATATGTAAGATTTTTGCAGTAAAATATCCAAAAAACCACTAGGCCAGTGTTATATATTTTGTTCAGTTGAGTACTTACAATATCCCAAATGTTTTCAACTATTTGTAAATGTTCAGAAAAGTCGCCTGTCAATGGCATCATATCCGCTCTACACTCGGTTTTATTTTGTAGAAACCATGAAAACATCAAAGACGCTTTATCATTTTAACAGACAAGGGAACATCTGTTTTGATACATTTATTGACAGAAAAATAATTATTGTAATATAACTCAACATGTTTATTTTTACTCTTTAAATCTAATTTTCTTGATTTTTTTTCTTGAGTACCATGCTTTACCATGTTTTACCATGCCTCAGAGAAAAACACTAGTTTGTCAAATAACAGCATAATCAGATGCAGCTTTATTTTAACAGTAATACAGAATTTTCTCCATCATACTATACATTTTAAAATGAATTACATGCCATTTATCAAAACAAGCCATCCAGCATTTATTAATATGATATTGTAATATGGATCTCTGTGTCT
This sequence comes from Zacco platypus, assembly GCA_038088235.1. Classification (NCBI taxonomy): domain Eukaryota; kingdom Metazoa; phylum Chordata; class Actinopteri; order Cypriniformes; family Xenocyprididae; genus Zacco; species Zacco platypus. The sequence continues at coordinate 22,042,316 of CM076070.1, forward strand.
CACATCAGCCGCGAGCGAACGCTCAGAGTAACGTTATCACATCATGTTCAGGACCGGAAAAGTGGAAGCGGCGACTGTGTCATAATAAAAGTCCCGCTGCTCTCGAGGCGTGTGTCGTTCGTCTCTCATTATCAATCGTCTCGTTCAGCTCCACAACACTCGCTCCTGCTCTGCTTCATTCTACAGTAACGTTAATAATCGCATCCGTGAACTTGATTTCTACCCGAGTCCCATCCCATGTCCCAAGATTCCACGCTCAAACTCGGCCTCATCAAGCTACGCCTTTGTTTTGAATAGGCGACCTCTAGTGGACGAAAAACTACATAGTGCAGCTTTAACATTGAGTGATAATATTTCAAAGTGATTTCGGTCAATTAGGGATTAATAGGGATTAGAAGTGAAAAGGGGAGAAAATTACATGTTAAAGCATCAGTGTGAAAACAAACCTGGAAAGGAGAAAAAGAGAGATTCTTATGCATTTCAGTCAATTATTAGTGGGATGTATCGTAAATTAAATCAGGAGGGTGGACCACGAATGTGCAGTTTACGTATGTTGTCTTTAATCATATTGTTACAGAATGCAAAGGAGAAAAAGAAGAAAATCAAAAATCAGAAACTGACTATAGCTATTCGTGTTATACCATGTCAAATTAAAATATCAAATGTCACGTTATTCTCCTGACGTCTGGAAATAGAACGTGAAGGAAATTTTACAAGCCATCAATGATTTTTTACAGTGCAGACTTATTGACTAACAGTAGTCAATGGACAATAAACTGTTTAACTGGCAATAAAGTGAATGTACTTTACATCACCAGTTCTCGCTTCGTTCGTTGATTCATTTGTTCGTTCAGTCACCCTTGAGTGCTAAAGGTAACAAACAGAAACATACAAAAAAAAAATGTAGTGAGTGTGAATCCATAAAGATATGATAACTCTGTCTCTCACATCCAACATTTCCTGACATATCTTTGGGCAGTAATTGAATGATCATTACACCAAAATTATGGCAAAAGCCTGCGTGAAGATGGGAAAATGGAGGGTTTCAGTCTGTGCTGACATTCATTGCCTTTGATTTATGAGAAAAGCACTTCCTCTCGCGTCAGGCACTCCAGTGGGCAATAAAGCGAAGAGCTCATCACCAGCAGGTATCTTCTGTGCCTACACATGCAAGTCAACTCAGACAAGCTGCTTCTTAACGTCTGGACCTGAATGGATCTATTCATTAAAAAGCCACCAGCAGGCTGGTAATGCCCACTATGATTTATCTGTCAGGCGCACACCGACATACTGAACATGTATGTATGGGAGAGAGGAGATATCTCATGCTTTCCTTTTGTCTCGTGGCAGCTCTTTCACAGGCCTTTTTTCCCCTTTGGGATTTGAAAAGAGAAAGGTGACACAAGGACATGCTAAGCCTGTTCAGTCGGTGAAGCTTAATTTCATGTCTTGGTACAAAACTTTATTCCCAAGAGAGACTACTTTTAATTCGTATTATATCTAGAATATTATGAAAACAATGACTGACAAAGATTTTTTTTGTCAGTTTACCTAAAATGTATTTAAAGGCAGGGTATTTTTTGTTATAATGGTTGAAAGTCCTGATAGCCATCAATAATTAAAATGATAACTGTAACAGTCTCACCAGTGAATGAGACATGAGGTCATTTGAACTACGACGTCTCTCGTGAGTAGTATATCATCCAGACTACATTCTCCATGTTGTCATTATCACGTGAATATATTAATATATTATGCAACTGTTTGGATACATTTATCATCAGAAAATTAATCATTGTTATATAGCTCAACAAGGTCAGTTTTATTGTTCAAGTCTCTTGTTTTCTTGATTTACAGCGAGTATAACATGTTTGTACATGCACGTGACTATCATAGCCACAGTAACAGTAATACAGCATTTTCTCCAATTAATGATGTTTTATTAACAAAGTTCGGGAGGAACACATTTAAATGATCTAACTAATCATCACATCACTCCAACCTGCAGTCATTAATCAGCAATCAACATGTCTACCCGATCAGCATGTAACCCCTCTACCCGGGTCTTACTCGACCCGCTCTGAGCGGACATCGAACCCGGGTTTTCCGGCACGGGAGTCGGACGCTCTAACAAGGAGGCTAAAGGCTGCAACCTCTAGCGTTTGTCACCAGAGCATCTCTTGAGGTCAGAGGAGTGAGGTTTACTCGCACAGCAACTACTAGCTGGCCTCCATTACACTCCCCCCCTAAACCTCACTCCCATCCGGGTCACGGCACCAATGTAACCCCTCTACCCGGGTCCTACTCAACCCTCTCTGAGTAGGTCTCGAACCCCGGGTCTTCCGGCATGGGAGTTGGACGCTCCAACAACGAGGCTAAAGGCTGAGTCCGTCATCAGAGCATCTCTTGAGGTCAGAGGAGTGAGGTTTACTCACACAGCAACTACTAGCTGGCCTCCATTACACTCCACCCCTAAACCTCACTCCCATCCGGGTCACGGCACCAATGTAACCCCTCTACCCAGGTCCTTGAGGTCAGAGGAGCGAGGTTTACTCGCACAGCAACTACTAGCTGGCCTCCATTACACTCCCCCCCTAAACCTCACTCCCATCCGGGTCACGGCACCAATGTAACCCCTCTACCCGGGTCCTACTCAACCCGCTCTGGGCAGGCCTCGAACCCCGGGTCTTCCGGCATGGGAGTCAGACATTCTAATTTCGTTACACGGAGACCTATATCTATTGACGCAGTCGACTCACCTATGTTTTATTGGATAGTTTTCAGCATCCCTCCACCAGTCTCCTCACACTTGCCTGGTTACTTTCCTAAACCAGAATACAGGGGGAGTACTCTGGGTTCGGGACAAATACCGAGCTCAGAGCCCTCTCCTCACACAGCACGCCAAATATGCATACTAATTACTCTGATTATTTGTAAGTGTGAATTCATGAAATATATATTAAAATGAACTGCACACCATTTAGCAACAACTCATCCAGCTTTTATTAATATGATATTCTAATATCAATCTAGCTTAAAACAACCGCGCTTGAAACAACATTCCTTCTGATGTTCATTCATGTTTATTTGATGCTATAAATGAACTAGTATGAAGAGATGATCGGTTCACGAGGAGCTACAGCGATCTGTCACGACACACTAGACGCTATTTATTGATTAAACTGCTTTAAAAAATTGCGATATTTGAAATATGAAACTGTTTCATACGTTGTCAGTGTCCTCTTTGCTCCGCGATGTATTTTTCACTGCGTGAGAACATGATGTGTGGCGTGAGAGCGCATGACTTGTCGGACATAGCAACAGTAACTAAAGGGGGCGGGTCTTTGGAAACGCATCATCACAATCTGTGAAAAGGGTCCAGTTCCAAGTTTCTCAAGACTCTGGTGGCACTGATGTGTATATGTGGTCAGTCCTCGGTAAATATGGCTCAAAGATGTTTTTTGCTGCTTAGTTTTACTAAATGCTCTTTTTGTAATTGGGAGGAACTCCTGAATACATCAGTGTATACTCGAGCCTTTTTCTACTAGCCAGTTCACAGGTTCCATCTCAATTTAGTGTTTACATTTGAAAAAACCTTTTTAAATTCTTTGCATTAAGCATTATGCTTCCCTTCAGTCAGAAGCAAACCCCGACAGACATTCATTGAGACTGGCATTGTTCTTTAGACCAGCAGACAGCACTCAGACACGCTCTCCACCTCAGTCTGTGACCTGCTCTTCTTTCAGTGAAGTTACAAAATAAAAAGCAACTGAATGAGTCCTGCTCCTGAAATACAGTCCATCTACTGCTTTGCTTGGTTTATTAAAAGTTGTACATGGGCCAGTTTTGAACCCCAGACCACCTGTGTCAAAAAATGTCTCAGAGCTTGTCAAGAGGAATAACAACTAAAATAAAATACTACATCACACACATTTTCTACCATTTGATGTGTCTATTACATGATTTAAGCTTTGTGTGAAAGGATACACAAATGAAAGAAATAAGCACAGCACGATTGGAAGTCAAAATGCCATCTTTGAGCGTCTCTCAGAAACCAGCTCTCTGTCAAGATTAATATAATGAATCATACACATTTTCCACTAGCTACGTGATATGTCTATTTAGATGATTTAAACCTTGTACAATATGATAGGCTGCATAATATTTCTCCCTGTCTCTTGGAGATGGCAAGCATTAAATGTATTCTTTATAATTTGTACAGATTTGTATGCATAGTAAAAGTTGTTTTAGCAATTTTTCAACCCGTGAATATTTTCTTTCAGCTTCCATGTTCTCTAATCAGCTATTTTACATTCGACTTTTTATATATTTTTTTTTATATTCTGACAGATCCCATACACAAAGTTCAGCTGGAAAAAAATAACAATGCTTTTTTGTTGTTGTTTGTTTGTTTTTTGTCTTTTAATTAACATTTAATATTATTGTTTTAATCTCGAAGCACTGCATGCGAGGCTGTCGGCTCTGACAATTAGAAGATATAAAAATAATTATTTTATGAGTAATACAAGGCATATTTGTAAAATGATAACAACGCAGGGAACCAAATCTACATTTAAAATAAGTACTTGTGTGAACTTCCTGTTAAAGCCCCACCCACTTATTATTATTATCACTATTGTTTTCAATAGTGATGTCATGGCAACTCTCTGAGAGTTTGGCATGGTAATAGATAATGTTAATGTATTTGTGTGAATGTATGTATTAATGCATTTCACAGACATTGCTTGTGAGCATGTAAGACATGCTGCTGCTGCTGCACAAATCACATACATGAAATGACATCTGCAGCAGATCTATACAGGTGGAGCTGGAGAAGCTGGACTGCTAACAGCAAACACTTGCATTTGCATGTTAAGTCGCAGTTCATTTGCTGCTAATGCAACAGGAATCAATCAGCTGCGCTATGTAGATAATGATGTGACTGCGCAGTTGCACAGGGTAATGAGAGGAATAGAAAATACAAGTCATAATATACTGCTATATATGCAGATGAAAGAACGTTGACAGAACGAGATTCCCCCCAAAAGCAGATTTACCGCCAAGACATATAATTGTTTTTTTTCTTCCTTTTTCCTTTTTTTTTTTTCCTGAGAACTGAGACCGCATGTTTTAATATCTGGTCTACCATGCCGAACGGCTTAGCTCTAGAAACAGGCACTGAGTGTTCTCATTAACAATAGATATATACGTTGCAAGCTGAAAGAGATGAGCAAACCACCTGAGCAAATTTCATAATTAAATATTTGATGTATCATTGACATGATCTGTTGACAAGCTGTGGAGAGCGATAAGAAAGACAGGAGCTGACAGGAGCGGTTTAGATCAATTGCACACATCAAGCATAGCTAATAAAAGGATTGCCCTTGGAAATAAATGAACGTATCAGAGTTATGCAGCTAAACATGGTAACCACGTTGAAAGCGCGAATGCGTATTTCACTCTAATATTTTCTCATATCTGCAGCTTAGATGGCGTTTCCTCACAGCAGTACATACAATAGACCCTTTGCTGCAAAACACGTGAGTAAACGTTGTAGATTATATGATCAGAAAAATCTCTCTGCAAGACTGTTAAAGATGACGCTTAGTTTAAACTTATTTATGGAATTAATAAGCAAACCAAGCAATACGCACAGATATATGAGTAAAAGAGTGTTCGCTTATGTGAGATGCTTTCTGAAAGTGCGCTGCAGACTGCTAACAACAAACACTACCAGTTGAGCTGCTGCTTAGCAATCAGCCACGCTATGTCGATAACAATGTGATCGCTACCAAATTGAGTTAAGCACCTATCAGCCTGCACCATCTAGAGTTTCATGACAGAACTAGGTTTTTCTTTATATTCCTATGAAAATGCAAGTTCTACCAAACATAGCAGATCCTTACCTGGACTCCATAGTGTCTTTGGTGAGATAGACAATCCAGTAGACCAAGTTGAAGGCCCCAAAGGACAGTGGAAAGAGGATGCGTGAGTACTTGTCAATAATACTAGTTCCTATCAGCATGTTGCTGGCAGGGACAGAGGAACCTTGCTGATGGAAATCACACTGATGCGGCCTGGGGAACCTGTCAGTAGCATCTCTTTGGGAGAGGGAGTTCAGCCTTTTCTTCAGCACACCTCCAGGGTCTAGAGGATTCTAGATACAGAGAGATTATTTTGTGACATAAGAACAGGCAAACAGTTACGTTTTACATTTTTTAAGATTGGACAGTGGAATAACAAGGGAAACGCTGCAGCTATTACAGTTTTTTGTTGTTGTTGTTGTTGCTCCAGTGAAAAACACACAAACAAAAATATAACATCTAATTTAATATGTACCTGTTTCTTTATGAGGTTTAATTGTATGTAATTATAAATGTTACCATTAGGTTTTCTCAGAAAAATAGGAAAGAGGAAATGGGGCAGTCAGAAAAGAGGAAAGTGGCAAATTAACTGTCCATCCCTCAGTAGCTGTATTTCAAACAGTGCGTAAAGATGATATAGCTGAAAAAAAACTGAAGTTAATTTGTGTCAACACTAATAAATTGTCGTGTTGTGGCAGGGAGTAGGTGAGGCAGAATCTAAGTGCAGCTTCTATATTTAAGATAATACACAGAAAATAGAAATCAGGAGTAATCTAGGGGGAAAACACAACAAAACAGCCTAAGGTAACTAAGACAATAACCAACAAAGAACTGAAGAAAAAAAAGGATATATATACACAAGGAAAACAAGATAATGAGCAACTCAACTAGAAACAGGTACTGAACATAATCAGTAACTATGGCAACAAATAATGAGTGGAAACATGAAAACAAAGGAAACAGAAACACAACACATAGAAACAAGCTTTGCACCATAAACAGAAACTACAACTAAGTGGATGGAGAGGGAAAACAGAAGCCAAGTCAATTGGAAGAGAGGCTGGGGAAGAGTCCATCTTGCTCGGAAGACCTGTAACCGGAGACCCGGAAGTCCGATTCAAAGCCAGATTGACAAAGGACCAAGGCTGGGTGGAGGGTTGAGGGTAACCGGAGACCCAGAAGTCTGAATCAAAGTCAGAATGTCAAAGGACCAAGGCGAATCCAGAAGGACATGGGAGCCTAGTGAAGCCTGATGGATGGTGAACCATGGTGGAACTGAGGGAGAATCCAAGGTGAAGCCAATGGGTCAGAGAGCTGAGGTGCAGCCTGGGGCTCAGAGGCTCAGGGTGAAACTAGGGGAGAAACTAGGGGAGAAACTAGGGTGGAACAAGCAACAACGAAGGAGAATTGAGGCTGGGTGTGACCAGCAGTGATGAAAGGGACTGCACAATCCACAAATGTGGATGGAGTATTACCAAAGAGGAATGTGATGACAGCTGGTGGATGCTGCTTCTATATCCATTTGATGGGTCTTTATTATATCACATTGTGTTAGGGAGTACCAGATTCTTTATTCAAGATAATAAACAGGACCCATAAATCAGGAGTATTCCAAGGGATAAAGCACAACAAAACAGCCAAGTGTAATTAAGACAATAACTGACAAAGAGCTGAAGAAAGGGATATAAATACACAAAAGAAGATAATGATAATGAGAAACTCAACTTGAAACAGGTAATGAACATAATCAGAAACTACAACTAAGTGGAAGGAGAAGGAAAACAGAAACCAATTTAATTCGAGGAGAGGCTGGGGAAGAATCCATGTGGGCAGAGGGAATGACCAAGGAGGAGACTCTGGAGGGAGGAGCCAGGGAATATATTTTGGAGGAAGGAGCCAGGGAGCAGATGACACAGGGATGCACCATGAAGCAACCCAGAGCAGTGCCATTAGGACAAAGGGCCACCGTGGAACCAATGGAGGAAGGAGCCATGATGGAGCCAGGAGCCCGTCTGACTGAGGTGGAGCTGTAAGTGGGAGAGACCCAGGTGGAGCAGAGGAGACGAATATCCAGGGTTACTCCATAGGACAGGAGGACCAAGGCAGAGCCACAGGTTTGTTGAAACAAGCTGGAGACAGGGGCTCAGAAAACCGGCCCAGAGCCGGACAATGGCGGAACCAAAGGGAAGGAGGAGCATGGTGGAGCCAGAGGGGTGGAGGGTGGAGGTGTACCCGGAGACCCAGAAGTCCAAATAAAAGCCAGGATAACAAAGGACCAATGCGAAGCCAGAAGGACGTGGGAGCCTGGTGAAGCCCGATGGATGGCGGACCACGGTGGAACCGAGGGTGAAGCTGATGGGTAAGAGAGCTGAGGTGCAGTCTGGGGCTCATGGGCTCAGGGTGAAACTAGGGGATAGCCACACGAGGGGAGGGCTGGAGACCTAGAAGTTCAAGGTGGATCCAAGTAGCTGAGCTGAGCCACTTTAGGAGGAGCTGATTGGCTGAAGGGAGTCAGAGGAGGCCGTTGTAAGTGGAGGAGGGAGTGGGAGCCTGGGTGGGACCAGCAGCAATGAACGAAACTGGAGACTGGGCAGAATAAGTGAGTCCATTAAATTAACTGAGCTGTTAGGGAGCAACTCCATGTTAATGGTGGGGGCACAGGCAGGGTCTGATTGCAAACGATTAATCTAAAACAGGGTCGGCGGTGGGCTGTTTGCAGTGGGTGTGGTGAAGGGCTGGGTGGGCTCTGGGTCCATGGCGGGCATGGGCTCAGGTTATGGGTCCGAGGAACATCTCACCACCGGGAAGGCAGACTCCAAACAGGTCAGGACATACTCCCTCCAAGTGAGACTCCTCATCTCTGACAAGTCCACCCACTGGCTGTTGTGCATGCTGATCCAATAGATAGTCTTCAGACTGACATCATTAGACTTGGTTTCTCCAAGCCAACTCACAAATGTGGACGGAGTATTCCCACAGAGGAAGTCCCATGTGATGATGGCAGGTGAATGCTGCTTCTGTATCCATTTAATGGATCGGTTAGTATGTCATGTTGTGGTAGGAAGTACCAGCTTCTTTATTCAAGATAATAAACAGGACCCATAAATCAGGAGTGATCCAGGGGATAAAGCACAACTAAACAGCCCAGTGTAATTAAGACAATAACAAACAAAGACCTGAAGAAACTAAGGAGAATAAATGCACAATCAGTAACTACGGTAACAAATAATGATTGGGAACAGGAAACGGAACAGAATATATGACAAGGTGAAACAAACTAAAAAATTTAGAAAACCCTCACATAAACAAGCACACTGATATGCACTGCTGTTGCACTTTGGGACAAATTTAAATCCTGGCTTATTCCGGTCTACTATCAATACTAAATAAAGGCTAAAACACCAAAAAATATATATTTGTTTGTTTATGTATTTAAAGAACAATAATATTCACCCTGGTCATATTTATTTTGATTTAACAAATACAATTTTGCTGCAATATATGAAGCCAGTATGGAGAGGATTGTGTAGGGATGCTGTAAGCTTCATTGCAGAAGTGTTGAATAGTTGTGAGATTTATACTGCGACATTTATTTAAAAAAAGAATATACATTAAAAATATCCATTTTCTAATTTAATAGACATTATAAATGATCTTTTTTTTTTACCATACATTTATTTGTTTCATCCAAATCAGCTACATTCACACTATTTACTAACACCATGATCTAAAGCTGAGCTCTCTTTTTTGTGTTATTTTATTTTTAAATAAAATGAAATCCTAGACGCTAACTAATATATACATATATTCATTCTCCAGATGGGCGACACTTAACGGTATCTGTGAAATGAGTTTAAATCAGTCTTTGCTTTGAGCGATTAAGGTTATTTGTGACTTTTATTTGCTGCGCCTTAGCCCTTTCCGGCTTGGGAACGTTTTGGCATTGAGCAACTGCCTTGACTCGGTTCCATCACTGAGCAGGTTTCCAAGCTGTGAGTGTCAGCTGCAGATCACTGTGTCGCCCCTACTGCAATGTGAAATCGCCCAGGGAGCACCTGGCTCACGCTGCCATAATACCGCAGCTATTTTTGACACCGCAACAGGCAACAGCTAACTCATGCTAAATATCCAAGGCAATGGGACATTCACACACTTGCATCATCTCCCTGGCTCTCTATATGTGTTTTATAAATGCACACAGTTGCACTGTTCTCCAAAAGAGCCGTCATATATTTGCATATTTCGGATTTTTAACCCCAGAAATGCTTATAGATGAAGTGTGTAACTTCTGCACAGTAACGTCACCAAAAAGAATTGCAAAAATAGTGACTGTTATCCCAAACAAACCTTCCCCAACCGCTAGCCTTTCACATTTTTTTCCACTTATGACGTATTTTTACCCAAACTGCGGCCATTGCAGTGTTTTTAAAAAAGCCACAGTGTTTTTAAACTGGGATACAAGAATAAATGGTAACACTTTACATTTATTTTCCCTTTGCAAAGATGTTCATTAATGACTAATAACTCATTTACAAATGCATTATAAGTCGCTGATAACTGCATTGATAAAAAGGTGGACTTTAACACAATACCTGCCAAATAGTGAGCCATTTTTAACTTTTATTTCATGATGCGGCAAAAAACGACTATTACAGTGAGACTGAAGGATGTTGTACTTGTAGTTTTCTCATTAATATCTCATGTCACACTTTTCTTACTGTGTTGCTTAAGCTACTTATAAAGGTCATGATGCCTATCCACAATGTAAGAAAACTAATTGTTCATCAAGATGAAAGTATCAACCTTTATTGTAAAAAAACAAACAAATAAAAAAACATAAGAGCACAACGATAACGATGAAAATTACCAATATTAGTTACCTGTGAACCTTAATGTAGGGTGGAAACCTGTGAACCATTTATTCGTGACTTTTGTAACCTGTGAAAGTTTACCGTAAAGTAGACACATAAAGTTAAGCATTTGTTTATTAATTATTAATACACACACAGAAGAGTGACATATTTTATTGGTGATGCACCTGCTTTAAACTTGAAACAAAAAGATTCCACTTTTCTTTTAAAGCACAATGGAAAATTACTGAGCATGACTTCTTATGTAACGGCATAAAATAATTCAGAGAAATAATCAAGTATTCCACCAAATGATAACTAGAACATACTGTATATAAGCAACAATGCAAGCTAAATAAAGGCAATGTAAATATGTACTATTTTATACAATTCAACAGTTTGGTAATAATGATTAAATCATTGACTGAATGCACCATTACAGAACATTATTATATCAATAAGCAACAATAATCATTACTGATATGATAAAGCCCACAGTAACTTGAGCATTTGGCCTGGATTCTACATGGATATGTGTAATCGCTGTGTTACTTATCTTCTCAGGCTGTCTATCTGTCATCTCACCTCCTATTGCTCACCTGATCAACTGCTCTATTTCTCCTGGGTCTGTCCCTCTGTCATTAAAAACTGCTGCTGTTACTCCTATTGTGAAGAAATCAGGACTAGATTCTTCTGCTATGAATAATTTCAAACCTGTATCCAATCTACCTTCCATTTCTACACTGCTAGAAAAGGTAGTTGCCTCTCATCTTTCTGTTAACAATCTTCTCGATCCCTATCAATCTGTTTTTTGATCATAGTACTGAATCAAAAATTGCCAATGCCTTCTCCTATCTGTCGATTCTGTCTCTCTTGTTGTTCACATTATTCTCGATTTAGCATCAGCTTTTGACACTGTATCCCATCACACACTTATCCCTCGTCTTTCAGCTAAAGGTATCACGGGTCGTGCCATTTCTTGGTTTACATCCTGTCTCACATTATTGTCCATAACTTCAAATCTTCCTCTATATCTCATGGTGTCCCTCAAGGCTCTGTTCTGGGACCTCTTGAGTTTTTGCTTGATGCAGCTCTATTAATTCCATCTAAACTCTATTTCCAAGACTGTATTTTACCACCTTCGCAATTTTGCCCCGACAGCGGCCTGTTCTCAGCCCCAAAGACGTTGAAACTCAACTAATGCTGCTTTGATAACGTCACACCTTGCGATATTGTATCTCTCCTCTTATCGGACTGCCAACTACAACTAGATTATAATATGTTAAAAAAAATCTGCTTCTAGAGTCATTTCTCAAGTTAAAAAGTGTTGCCTATTCCTGTCCGTATTCAGTATAAAATTCTCTTTTTAACTTTTAAAGTCTTCATGATCTTGCTCTCCTCAGTCATCTGACTTAAAATTGTTTTCTGTACCTCACTTTCGTCTCTCATCAATCAACTTCCACTAACTCTTCGAGACTCTTCGACCTATACTATATCCTCATTTAAATCACAACTAATATTTTCTCAAAATATTTTCAGCCCCTCTGTCTAGTGTTTTACTGTGTTTATGTATATATGTATGTATGCATATATCGTGTTGATGACATTTACTTCATCATCTCCATGTACAGTGACCTTAAGCTTGGGAAAGCCACTTTATAAATAAACCTTTATTATTATTATTTCAGTGTATTAGTACCAGGTACTGCAAGTGTGGATGACCGAGTTACAGTGGGCTTTATCAGGATATCAATATAGTTATTGATTGCTTATTAATATATTAATGTCGTGTAATGCATCAAGTCATTAATTTTCATGATTACTACTACTACTGATATTTAAGTGCCTTTATTCAGCTTGAATTTATCAAATGTTTCTGGTTTATACATGTGATAGACATTTGGTGGAATGCTTGATTTTTCTCTGAATTGTTTTTTCAGTAAAAAGCCAGATTTCATATGAAGTAATTTTCCAATGTTCCATAAAAGAAAAGTTTAATCATTTTTGCTTCGAGTTTAAAAGTGAAATAATATAGTGCACACTCAAAAAAAATATTTCAGTCTTAACATAAATTTTATGTAATTTAATTACACAGCAATTTTCCATCCATTTGGATTACATAGTTTTAACATAAACAAACTTAATGTGATTCATATTTGTCAGTCATATGTAAATGAAATAGGTAAGATTTATGTAATAGTAGAGTTTATGAATAGTGAGAGATTAAATGTCTTTTATCTTCAGTTGATTTCATCGAAGGCTGTGAAGTCAGTTGCAGTTCTTGTGTTTCTCTGTCCTTCAGTGATTCTGCTTGTTAACAGCAGGTGTTCATCATTAATGCTCAATCATCACTTAATGATCTCATTAACTCTGACACTGCTTCAATGGTACTTTAACTCAGTAGTGCGCACACACATGACCACTAAACAGTGTTGATTAACCTGGGCATTTTTCTGTGAACTATTACATAAATCTTACCTATTTCATTTACGTATGACCGACAAATATGAATCACATTACGTTTATTAGTTTGTTTATGTTAAAACTATGTAATCCAAATGGATGGAAAATTGCTATGTAATTAAATTACATAAAACTTATGTTTAGACTGAAATATTTTTTTTAGTGCATGAACAATAAAATACATTTCACAAGAAATATATCATCTCCTATGTGTGCAATAATAATTAATAAATAAATGATTTGTGTGTCCACTTTGATGTTTATAACTCATGAATAAATAGTTCATAGGTGTCCACCCTACTTTAAGGTTCACATGTATCTAATAATGGAATTATTAGATTTTTTATTAGATTATTTATTTGTTTGATATCTCAAAGTTATGGTTATACTGTTATGCTTTTTTAAACATAAATATTGATACTTTCAACTTTATAGCATTGCTGTGGATAGGCATCATGACCTTTTTTTTTGCAGGGTATCACGAGTCATGAGATATTAATGAGAGAACTTCAAATGCATCCATCAGTCTCACTGTAATAGTCTGTTTTTGCTGCATCATTAAATAAATCGGGGATCTGGTTTTGAGTGAAATAAGTATGAATAAATATATTATAAGCATTTCGATGTAAAAACGGCTCACCAAATGCAGTTATAACTGCTTACCAATGACTGATAATGCATTTGTAAATGAGTTATTATGAATTTGGAACCAAGCCAAACTGAGCCACGGACTTTGTCATTATGCCATCAATGACATGTAATGGAAGTCTGACTGTAGCTTTACACGTTAATTTACTTACTCAGGGCAAGAGTACTAAGGCATTGTGTCTACCCCTGGAGCAATCAAGACACGGAGGATAGATCCCCTCGCTTTGAGCCTGGCATGCTTTCGCTTGGATGTTTTGCTACATTGAACTGATTATATAATCTGCAGCAGCAAAATGGTTGGGGAGGCCACTGGCTGTCTCCTTTCGTCTAGTGTGCTTGTTATTAGCTGAAACGAGAGCGAGCCATGAAGGGCAGAGAGAAGAGAGGCTGGAATGACTGTGGATAAGAGTTACCGAAACAACGTCTCCATCGATTCTGGCTGCTGCTGCTGTGGCCGCAGCACAGGCCATGTTGGCCCGCCGAAGTTCCTTGTTGGCCTGCAAGGTGGAGAAATAGTTGACAGCAGCAAACTCGATGAGGGCCGAAAAGACAAATGCGAAGCAGACGGCGATGAACCAGTCCATGGCGGTGGCGTAGGAGACCTTTGGTAATGAATGGCGGGCGCTGATGCTCAGTGTGGTCATGGTCAGCACTGTGGTGATGCCTGTGGAGAATACATTAAAACCAAAGAGTTCGGCTTGATAAAGATCTCTGTTTTCAGTTTTCAGATGATAAACAGCATTAGTTCAACGTAATCCTAAATAGTAATTAAAAACAGTGATAGCGCTTTCTAAATATCTACTCAACGGCTGTGAAAAGCTCTTATTTGGGAAAATGTAAAAATATGAAAATTGTCTACGAGCATATAAAATGTTATGTTATATAAAAAAGATTCAGTCAAAAGCAAAAGAAATTTAAGCACATATACTTGAAGTACGTAAGCAATTATTTAATTATTTATTGATATAGGGTCAGTTAGTCATTTGGTTGCCATGTGCAATTTGTAAAACCACCAGACCAGTTTTAGACAGGGATATCATGATATCGGTCTTAGTTCTTTAGTTCTATATGGAAGCCTTATTGACTCAAATTAAAGAAGCGTTTATTCCTAAAAGATACTACATATGAAGAAATGTCTTAAATGATTGCATAATACTTTCATGTTTAATGGGTTATTTCATTTTTTTTTCTTTTCTAGTGATAAAGTATGTTTATGAGCTGCTTAATTAAAAATTCTGTACAATTTTTGCAGTAAAATATTCAAAAAACCACTAGGCCAGTGTTATATATTTTGTTCAGTTGAGTACTTACAATATCCCAAATGTTTCCAACTATTTGTAAATGGTGAGAAAAGCGCAATTTTAACCAAGGATCCGGGACGTGTGAGGGAGTCGCCTGTCAATGGCGTCATATCCGCGTTACCATCGGTTTTATTTTGTAGAAAGCATGAAAACACCAAAGACACTTTACTATATATTACATGTTGGAACACAGACAAGGGAATATCTGTTTTGATACATTTATTGACAGAAAAACTAATTATTGTAATATAACTCAACACATTTAGTCTTATTGTTTAAATCTAATTTTCTGCGAGTACCATGTTTTACCATGCTTTACCACGCCTCAGAAAAAAACACCATTTTGTCAAGTAACAGCATAATCAGATGCGGCTTTATTTTTAGGAACAGTAATACAGCATTTAACGTTAAAACATCATGTTCAACACACTCAAATGTGTCTACTATGATAAACAGAGCTGCGTTTCCTCACACTCATGACCGGAAAAGCGGAAGCGGCGACTGTGTCATAATAAAAGTCCCGCTGCTCTCGAGGCGTGTGTCGTTCGTCTCTCATTATCAGTGTCTCGTTCAGCTCCACAACACTCGCTCCTGCTCTGCTTCACTCTACAGTAACGTTAATAATCGCATCCGTGAACATCCATGAACAACCTCACCGGCTGTGAGGTGAAGACCACATGTCCCAAGATTCCTCGCTCAAACTCGGCGTCATCAAGCTACGCCTTTGTTTTGAATAGGCGACCTCTAGTGGACGAAAAACTACATAGAGCAGCTTTAAAATGAATTAAAACAAAATCAATTAATTAATTAAAACTAAATCCATAAAATGATCCCCTAAAAGGTTCTATATGTGAAGATTCTGACTGAACCCTCTGGTTCTATATTCTGTGTGTAAAGCATGGATCCATTTAGTGGATTTGAACCATCCTGAATTGAATATGAAAGTGGTTTCATGCTAGTGATTTCCTGTGATTTATCAATGCCTTGAGTCCAACAAATGAATGTCGTGGTTCTGTGTCTTTATTTGTCTAAAATAACCTGCACTTGTCCTGCGAGCTTTTCGAAGATGCTCTCCAAAATGGATGAATTTGAAAACACCATTTTCGAGTGAGAAATGATGATACGTTTACTCATACGTTACTCACGCATCTGTTTTTACTTGTACAATGCTCCTGAAGATAAACATCATATCTTCATATAAAATTCCTGTAAAGATGACAGAAAATTCAAATCCGCTTCAAAACACGAGGGCAATTAAGTTTTATATCATACACGGAATGGCGACCTGGATGCACCAGTAACATTATTTTATCATCTCTGCTCTCTGTGTATCATCTTAGTGAGCTTTTAATACATTGATGCATACACAGATTTAAGCATTTTTTTCTGACATTTCAAAGTGGATGAGAAAATTGGAAAATGCTTAAACCCTAGTATGGATGAAGAGCGTTTTTAATGTAAAGTCATCCGAATGAATGTAGACGTAGCCTACGTCCTCTAGTTTCGTTATGCGGACTCTCGGTTTGTAGTTTTTTCCTTGTGTTCCTGTTCTCACTCATTATCCCTTGATTTTTTTGCACATGTTCCTTGTTATTCTATACCCTTCAGTGTATAAATAGCTCTAGTTTCCTATGTTTTTGGTCAGGTCTTGTGCTTTAACCAACATAAAGGGGCTGATGGGAAAACTAGGGGGTGGGGAGAAGGGTACAGTTATTTCATAATGGATTATAGAGACCCATGGTCCGCTGGTGCGTGTTGGCTCTGTTGAATAGGTCATTTACTCAGAGCTCTGCATGAACTCCCATGGAATAGCTCCAGGATAAATAGCCATTAGTTCAGTAAAGACTGAAAAGCCTTTGAGATTCAAAGTGATTTGTCCAAAAGATGACAGATAACATTATTTAACAAGCTTTGCGATATTGAAAAGTGTTGTTTCATTTAATAAAATATATTTATAGAATGGTAACCCAAAGGCAAGGGATTTTTATTTTATGAGCAAAAAATGGCCTCTCTATATTTCATTCAGTTAATTTTTCTTAATTTTAGGAACTATGTCGGATAATATGTTTTCTCCCTCACATAAATGTTTCTTTAGTTTGCATATTGTTTATGTTTTCACCGAACTGCACCACAGACAAAACCATCGTTATGAGAATTTACATTAAAAGTTGAATAAAGTACTGCTGCATGTTCAGTTTGTCTTCATTATTTCCTTTCTGGGTTCTTTATCATTGGTTGTCATGGTTACTCATTGTTTCATTGATTTCACACACCTGTTCATCATTTTGATCCTTGGTTAGTTGTGAATATAATGCCAGTTTCATTCATTCATTCCAGTTTCATTATTCATTCTCTCATTATTTGGTGTTGGCTGTATTACTGTTGCGTAGTTTTCTCGAGTTAGATCAGTCTCTTTTGTTTTGTGTAATGAAGTGACCGCTGCATTCAGATCAGCAACGCTCACCTCGTGTTCTTAACAGCTATTCTTTTTTTTGGTTTTGGTGTTGTTAGAATATTGCTAAAATACTAATATAGCACATTCGTAAAATCATCATCAAGATTAATACTGTCAATCCAATTGACCCTTGGCAAAGACCCGCCCCCTTTAGTTACTGTTGCTATGTCCGACAACCCATGCGCTCTCACGCCACACATCATGTTCTCACACAGTAAAAAATACATCAGGGAGCAAAGAGGACACTGACAACATATGAAACAGTTTCATATTTAATATATCGTCATTTTGTAAATAAGTTTAATCAATAAATAGCGTCTAGTGTGTGTTTAATGTGTGGTGACAGATCGCTGTAGCTCCTCGTGAACCGATCATCTCTTCATACTAGTTCATTTATAGCATCAAATAAACATGAATGAACATCAGAAGGAATGTTGTTTCAAGACGTGATTCAAGTTCACCAACGTTAATCTACTAACTCCCCTGACTGCTTTGTCGGACAAAATGGCGGATTCTGGGTTATGATTGGTCAGATCGCCTGTCAATCAAACTGTCAATTGTCCTACAGTGCAAAGTCTAGTTAAAAAACAAAACACAACTCTACACTCATCCCCATAGCTGACGAGATTACAGGTCTGAAATGAATGAATCTCTGCCATATCGTGCTCACCACCGAAGGGATGCGTCCTCTATTCTTTCAGCCTCAAGAGTAAATTTGACCCCAGGTTCAGATGTCCTGGGACATTAAACATCCTAATGAACAAAAACTGATTATGTGCCCAGAGTAGAACGCGCCTCGCAAGCCTGCACAGGTGCCGACAATCTAACCCTCCCTGACGATTCAGGTGAGAGACCACTGATGTATACTCTGTCCTGACAATCACATGACAGCCTTGTAGATACAGAAGGAATCTCCTGAAAGCCAGGAATAACGCTAGCATTTTCAGACAATTTATATGCCTATCAAGATGAGTGCAGCAGGCCCACTGATTTCTCATGCTATCGTAGACGGTGTTTGCTCTCTGTGATTGGAGTGTCGTTTGGCCAGCGCCCCACCGGCTGGTCGATCTTGCAGGTCAAGGTGCAGTCGGAGATCGGCTGGCACCTCTGGTGAGATGTTTGGCAGCATGGCAACTTCTGACGAATGTTTCTTGCTGGGTTCTTGCATGGTTAACACCATCCAGTTTCAACACGATCCGCCTGATTTCATTGTCCGCACCTTTCCAGTGAATAATCAACAGAGCTGCACGAGAGGAGATTAACTACTCTAAAAAAAATTGGCAGAGAAATGCTAGATGATCTTCAGTAGGGGTTACACCTGTTTCACACATACTCCGTTTGCAGTGCGCATGCGGTGCAGGAGCAGACACAACATTCACTTATTTCTATCTCAAGTCCAGAAGTTGTCACTGGATTCTCTTTGTACGAAGGCTCCACTCTTTCATAGACTTCAACACTCTACATTTAATTCAATTCATTACTTTACATAAAGTAATACGCTATATTTATATATTACGTTGCTCACACAAGTGGTAAAACATTTAAACCTCTAGGCTGTATGTTAAAATCACAAACACTTTTATTCCTGTGATCAAAGCTGCATTTCCAGCATCAGTCTTCAGTGTCACATGACCCTTCAGAAATCATTCTAATGTGATGATTTGGTGGTCAGATAACATTTCATATTATTATTATTATTATTATTATTATTATCAATGTTGAAAAAAAAACAACAAAAACTATTTTAAACATTGATTATAATAATATGAAATGTTTCCCAAGCACCAAATATTACTTTGTTTACTGTATTTTTGTGATGTTTCGAAACTTTACTTCCGAAAAAGTTCACTATATTAGAAAAGTCATATATGTGGATCTGGTTATCAGATGCTAACACCAAACTGTATTACTCTACAAATCATGCGCTGTGGTAAAAATGTCTAAATGTCTAAAATATGCCTTCAATATTCAATAATCCTCCAGTGTAATCATAATTAGTGAGAAAAGGAAAACAAGTTGTTCATGTACTGTTAATATATATATATATATATATATATATATATATATATATATATATATATATATATAGGACCGTATTTCCAATGAGTCTGGGTTGCAACTTTCATTATTTTCTATAAAAAGCTTGATGGCATGCCAACTCACTTTTTCTTTCCATTCACTACGATTGTTTAAAAAATTCTGCAATGCAGCCTCAAATATTTAAATATGTAACTCTCGGTTCCATCAATCAAGGACAATCATACAGGCATCTCTCATCAATAAAAGAATCTTTACTTTTTTCATTTTCACCACACTATGCCCCAACTTCTCAAACCCTGTTACTTTAAGGGCAAAGGTGTTGCTGATAAAATCTGCCATCCTGTCCACATCAGGACCAGCTTGTTGTGTTTTTGTTGGACTGCTGTGGGTGATCTATAGGGCAGCTCATGGTCAAAGGGTTGAGCTGATAGTAATCAGATAAGTTTTCTCATCCAACAACAGAGAGAGAGAGAGAGAGAGAGAGAGAGAGAGAGAGAGAGAGAGAGAGAGAGAGAGAGCGTCTGCCCAGAATGATTCCTTACAGAAGGGACATAAAAACTATTAAACTTTATGTTTAAAAGCAATGCACTTAAATAGGCCAATTGAACCTTCACCAGCAGTTTGATTGACAGGCGATCTGACCAATCATAACCCCGAATCCGCCATTTTGTCCGTCAAAGCAGTCAGGGGAGTTAGTAGATTAACGTTGGTGAACTTGAATCACGTCTTGAAACAACATTCCTTCTGATGTTCATTCATGTTTATTTGATGCTATAAATGAACTAGTATGAAGAGATGATCGCTTCACGAGGAGCTACAGCGATCTGTCACCACACATTAAACACACACTAGACGCTATTTATTGATTAAACTTCTTTAAAACATTGCGATATTTTAAATATGAAACTGTTTCATACGTTGTCAGTGTCCTCTTTGCTCCTCAATGTATTTTTCACTGCATGAGAACATGATGTGTGGCGTGAGAGCCGACATAGCAACAGTAACTAAAGGGGGCGGGGCTTTGCGAAGGGTCAGTTGACTAACTCTGAACTAACAACTGACTGTATTAAATATCACATGCATAGCTCATCCACAAATTAATAGCCCTACAAAATTGATGCGTTCCTCGGATAAATATAATTTAAGCTTTTGTCTTCACAATCTAATTTACAAAAATCTTTGAATGTTAACCTGCAGTTTCAAATCAAAGTTTAATATTTAGTCAGAGCTTATTCATACAAGAACCCATTTCAGGGATCCTGAGCATGAATAGAAATGTAGTGAAGAAAGAAAAAGAAAGCGAAGGCACAAAAACGAATCCTAGGGGCAAAAGAATGCTTTTAAGGGCAAAAAGTCGGTCAGAATTGACCTCAGTCCGTTACATCTTTGAACCACATGCTTTGGGTTATTTCAGCTCTTAGTGGTAAAAGATTGTGATGTAGAGCAACTACAATAGATCTGGACAGTGAGTGCCTCTACCTATTCATCTCTACGCTCTAAAGCGAATCATTTGTCAGAACCTCTCACTCCTTTTGCTTTTTTACACTGAATTAAGTTTTCTTTCACATCTATTTTCACAGGCATAACACTCTCACCTCAGAACTGAGACAGAACTGAGAAACATGCTGTAGGTTACTCACCTCTCTACAAGAGCCGGTGTTTGCTTGCAGAAACTAGTCTCCTGACATGGTGTAAATAACACTTCACTCAGAGCAAGCCATTTTTACACTAAACTTGTGACTTTATCAGCAAAAGATGAACATATCATGATTAACCCATTTAAGTCTGCAGGCAACTAAAGCTGAAATGCACCTGGCAACTTCACTGCCTGCCGGGCAAATCATCTTTCCATATGTTTCTATGAGAGAGCGCCCAGGGTTGGGGAGTAACGAACTACAAGTAACTTAGTTACGTATTTGAAATACAAAATTTGAGTGACTGTATTTCATTACAGTTTCATTTTAAATGAATTGGGAGATATAAACTTGCAATACTGACTTTTTTTATTGCAATTGTGAATTTAGTATGTGAGTTAAATGTCATAATTCTGACTTTTCTCAATATTGCAAGTTTTTATCTCATATTTTTGACTTCTCAATATTGTGAGTTTATATCTCATAATTCTGACTTTTCTCAATATTGTGAGTTTACATCTCATAATTCTGACTTTTCTCAATATTGTGAGTTTATATCTCATAATTCTGACTTTTCTCAATATTGTGAGTTTATATCTCATAATTTTGACTTTTCTCAATATTGTGAGTTTATATCTCATAATTCTGACTTTTCTCAATATTGTGAGTTTATATCTCATAATTTTGACTTTTCTCAATATTGTGAGTTTATATCTCATAATTCTGACTTTTCTCAATATTGTGAGTTTATATCTCATAATTCTGACTTTTCTCAATATTGTGAGTTTATATCTCATAATTCTGACTTTTCTCAATATTGTGAGTTTACATCTCATAATTCTGACTTTTCTCAATATTGTGAGTTTATACCTCATAATTCTGACTTTTCTCAATATTGTGAGTTTATATCTCATAATTCTGACTTTTCTCAATATTGTGAGTTTATATCTCATAATTTTGACTTTTCTCAATATTGTGAGTTTATATCTCATAATTCTGACTTTTCTCAATATTGTGAGTTTATATCTCATAATTTTGACTTTTCTCAATATTGTGAGTTTATATCTCATAATTCTGACTTTATAACTCACAATTGCAACTTTATATCACGCAATTCTGAGGGAAAAAGTCAGAATTGTGAGATAAAAACTCACAATTACCTTTTTTGTGTTTGTTCCACACTTATTAGTATTCCAAAGTATTCTAAAGTATTTAGATTAAGTTACTAAACTTGAGTAATGTAACGAAATACGTTAGAAATTACTTTTTAAAGCATGTATTTTGTAATCTGTAGTGAAATACATTTTAAAAGTAACCTACCCAGCCCCGAGTGCGCCTACTAAGACCTCAACGCTGATGTGTTTTTCATAAAGCGAAATTCTTCAGTTGTAGGTTCTGATTGCCCAAAAACCCATTCTAATAGCCCAATTGAAACACAACAGCGGTTGCGGGAAACATTCGTGCATTTACATCATACATTTTATCACTACTTCATATCAAGTAGCACTATTTTTATGTAGTGCAAGAGTTTCCACAACTGAAAATTTGAGTATTGAGTTTCTATTTTATATATATAGACAAGAGGGCAAACAGAGGAAGGCAAGGAAGAGGATCTCAAAATGTTTGCTTTTATACTAAACCACCACAGAACAAGGGCCAAGGCGCTTTAAGTGATTTAGGACCATTGCCAACAGTTGCCAAGAAGAGTGCATTAAGATAATGAAGCAGAATGGAGATCTGCATAAAAAAGGAACTGAAAATGTGCATCATCTCATCATGTTATTAGCAAATTCATCTGGCTTCTTTTTTGTTTGCGAAGAAAGACTTTATGATGGAACGATTCTAATGAGAACTTTCCGTGTTAGTCTAGCAATTCACAATTCTCCACTATAAAATTTGCTGTAACTTTTCAGCGTACACTAATTTGCTTCATATCTGGTGAGCTTAAAATTCAAACCGCCTTCTGCTTTATCTGGCTCAGTTCCAAACCTTAGTGAGCTGCTTTGCCCTCTACTTTATATATAGACTTCAGCCTTTTAAAACAGCATCCTACCTGAAATGGAGCTTCATGAGTGACTGATTTTGAATACTCTAACTGGGAAGCAACTCAGAGTGCTACTCATGTGAAGCACTCAAGTGACTCAACACACGGTTAATTGGAGGCCAAGCACTGAAGCACCTTTTGTAATCGTTAGTGTTCTTATTATTCCTTCACCATAAGAGTCAAAGAACCGCTTGCGGGAAAATTTGGAAATTTGGCAGACACATAGAGGACAGTCTAAACATTAACCACAGCAAATTTGGAGTCTTTAACTCAATCCCTGAAGCACCACCAACTTTCCAAACTTGCATTCACGTTTATGCTAATAACTTTCTAGAAACACATCTCATTTTTCCTCAGATTCACACAATTCGATTACACCATATGACACAATTTTCCATCTTTCTCTAACGTGAGGCTATATCTCTGACAACCATAACCTGAGGATACCTGAGGTTTGAAAAAAAACGACAAACAGTTTGGCCCAAAATCACAAAACACTTTAGATCTCTTTAGATTCGGTTTCAGCGTGCCCAATTTTTCCCATATGTACCATTTTGGCCGTCAGCGATGTTGAATTTTTTTGAAAACCTACTCCTAGACCATTGAACCGATTTCCATCAAGTTCTATTCAGATCATCTTCACACCATGCCAGCAAAAAGTTGATAGACAAAACCATTATCGTTTAACACGGTTTTGCTTGACACCAAACTCCACCTATTGCTCAAAATTTATAAGCAATGAAATCATATTACAAGATAGTGATTGCATTTATAATTTTTGCAGTTAGTCCGCTTGTTACCTTAATCGACCACAACTATATCTGAGTTCACATGAAACCGACTCAAAACTATGTAGTATACATGCCAGACCAGTATATGGTGCTGTAATGCTGATACGATGCAATTTTTTTGCGTATACATCTAAATACGTCTCAGTGTGGAGAGGCTCTAGATATATTCTGTTTAATTAATACTTTTCAGAATTTTTTTGATTATTTTTTTCTCCACTGAGCTTGTTCTTTGATTGCATTCTGTTTGAGGAATACATTTGGCCAAAACAAGGTCATAATAATCTTAGGAGGCATAATATTGTTTTTTAGTACCTAAGATCTACTGTTCCTCAAAACGCTGCAGCCCTCTAGGTCTGAAATACTAATTTTCTAGCGTTTAGTATGCAGCGAGCTGAACAGACGAATTACGAAGGAAGAAAAAAACTTTGGCTTACCAAACACAGTTCTGGCAGGTACTGACTCTTTGTCAATCCAGAAGGAGACCTGTGCTAGGATCACAGTCATAATGCAAGGGATGTATGTCTGGATCAAGAAGAAACCCATTTTCCGTTGCAGGTGGAAGTACACCGTCATGACTATGTATTCTCCTGCAACAGATGGACATTCAACACAAATGTTTTTAGCTTCATTTAAATCACGACAATGCACTGAAAAAAAGAGAGAAATTAAGAATTCTCCCGGAATTGGTGCTCCTCAACACATCATACCTGTGTTTGATTTCAAGCGCTCACTAGACACCGTCTGTCCCATGAGATCATACTGAAGTAGACTGGAACTCTCCTGAGGAACTTCCACTGAAAATAAGGGTCCTTTCTTCCACGTGTAAACAATCTCACTCATTGGGTAGGCATCTATATAATGCACAAATCAAAACCAAGGTCAGGCGTACCAGTAAATCCATTTAAAGGGGAATATGTGGCTTTTTAACATACATACAGCTGCCAAATTTCAAAGGGCACGAATGTCCATCCATTGGAAAATTGATCAATCGCATTGGGCATTCTGCATTGATGGTTAACCTGAAGACAATAAAAGTGTTACCTAAACCCTAGAGACAGGAAAACCCTTATTGTATACAATACGCATTTCTTTCATCAGCATACACAAATAACTATTTCAGTTTTATTTTAAACAACTGATACTGCAATTTTAAAGAGCAAGTGCACAGTCCATCTTTGACTTGGAGAGCAAATGTTCTGGCACGCAGGTTACCTCATGGTGTACAGAATAGTTCCGTTCTGCATGATGCGGAACAGCTTGTTGGGAGTGGTCATGTTGTGTGAAATAGAACGTTTGCCATTTCGGAAAAATGTGTCCGGTGTCCAGATCTTGCTGACCATTAGGTTGTTGAGACGCAGGATCTCAATGGGGCCCTCAAATTTCAGCCGGTCATCGATCCACGTTTGCCGAAAAAACACATCCATTGTGTATTCCTGAGAAATTATGATGCCTTTTTTATTATTATGTAGTTTCCATGACTACAGGTTTAAATAAACTGTCAACAGCAACCCACAACACTTTTGTTTGAGTGAACACATCAGCAAAGTGTCATCGGGCATGTATATGATTCAGCCTGGTGTACATTCACCACCAGGAATGGTATTTTTATCTTTTTTTTTTCCCCCACTAATCTTGGCAGAGATTTATCTATACTGTCTTTCGGATTGTCACAGTGTATCACATGGCGAGCGGGGTGGCTTTGGACACTGTAGAAAAACAGAGTAGTGTGTAACAGAGGAAAGAAAGCTGAGCCGGGACCCTCACTGTCAGGGATTGTCAACCAGATTAAAATCCCTAAGCTGCTATAATGACATCCTGCCCAAATGTCAGAATAATGAAGCCAGGCCATCATGACTAGAGGCAGTGGACATAGAAAACATGCAATTACATTGGATTTAGGTTTGCATGCATGATTGCATGTAAATGTTTTTACTCACGTACCATTTCAACATCAGAAACAGGACCGAAGCTGGTGACAAAGATGTCCGTTTTAACCTCCGTGACAGGACCTACAGTTTTTCCAAATGCATTTAAGAGAAAGAAAGAACGAGAGAATGAAAGAAAAGAAAGACAGAAAGATGCTCCTTAGTTCACTCATCACAAACATTTTAAACATAATGATCTCACGAAGCAGTAAAGTCAGTTTCTGATGATGAACTTGAGGAAGCCTGACATGCAAAGTCAGAAAAATAATTCACGGAGAAAATGAAAGGAAATGCTTTTATTAAACTACCTTTGGTAACACTTTAATATTTGAAGTAATTCCAGCAGTTGCTTACCTCCAAATCCGGGTCGGAGTCTGTTGTCATATCCATCTAACAATCTATCCAAAATGCGCGTAATGTTATCCAAATATATCCTCGTCTCAGCCGGGGGATTTGCCAACACCTGTCCGATACTGTAAACAGACTCAAAAACTAATTTCCATTTCCACACATGAATAAGCAAAGCAGAAAAATAAAAAAGTCACTTTCCTACTTACCAAGACAGGAAAAAACATGTGCGTATCCAAGCCATGCTTTACGCGCACTCTCTATCCAAGTGTCCCCTTGTCAACTGGTGTTAGTTGCACATCCCATAATTTATGTGTGCGAAAGGAGCTGGTGTGGTGGCGAGGCTTGTGTGCGTATCCTAAAGCTTTTATGCTTGAAGTCTTGCTGGAGTTCCTCAGTGGAGTTCCTCTTCTGACTCACTCTGATGGAAAACTAAAGTGCTTTTAAAGAGGCAGAGGGATGTAACCAAAGGACATTGACAAAGATCGAATAAAGCATTATGAGAGATTAGAGGAGAAAGACTGCTGAAATATTCTGATGTTTGAATTTGCATTATGATCGGTATATTTTGTCAACTTAAACTCTTACCAACTTTGATCATTAGTTCATGTACATTCAAATACTTAAAATGTTACTTAAAATCTTCATTATTATAATTAAATCCACCACTACTGATCTTTTTGAGCATTATATAATATTTGTCAATGACTTATTAATGAATGTTGTTTTAAAGTGTTATCAGAAGGATGTCGTGTTTCCGTATTATTTCAATAATAAATGCTCCATTTTAGAGCTTTTCTCTTATGTAATATCCACACATTTAAAATAAGATTTGTTTTTAGATATATCATCAGTTTTTGTGAAAAGTTTCACTTCCAGTTCACAGTTAGGATGAGAATGTAAAATAATGAGAATGTAAAAAAAAAATCAAACTTTATTGGATTTTGTTGAAATGTAGATGTTTTTGTAAATTATTCGACACAAAATCTCTCATGCAATAAAGTTTCATGCTCACTATTTATAGTCATCGACTGTGGTGATAACACGCTGATACAGCCTTTTCACACACTCAGAATTGATGGGATCACATCTGCACCATGATGTCCTTTTCCGCAGGAGCTTATTCAAATAATGCTGCTTGAATCTGATGGCATAACCTATATCTCTCACACTGAAACAATACTGAGCCATTATCCTAATCCACAGTCATAAGGTTTAATGCATCAAGCCATCATTCACCACTGGATTCATCTTACATTTTATGGCCATTCTGTGTGCGCTGTCAGTGAATGACAATTACATGGTGATATGGGATCAGCAGCTTTTACAATTCTGCCACTGTTTCATCAAAGACCTTGGATAAGTGAAGTTGCCATTAGGTTATTACTTCTAGTTCCTGTCATGAAATAAGGCCAATTCGAACTATACCAAACCCAGACATGATAATCATGGAGCTTTCAGGAAATATAATGATGGCAGAGGACGTTTTTGATATGACTGTTGAACAATGAGATTGTTGGAATGTGAAATACCAACAGAGGCAGGCCTGTTGACTGCTGAAGCATAGCGAGAACTGGGAGGAAAAAATCCAAGCGGAGCGGGTCACTGGAGCATGAACAGGGGGTAAAGGTGTGCCAGCAGACATTGATACTGTGCTTCTGGTCACAATAACACTACACCCAAGCAAATGTTCTCTGTTTGGTCAGTATGGCACTTTGTGTAGCCATTGTCGTTTACAGAGGGGGGGGGGGGGGGATATGAACATGGCACCCGAGGTAGTGAACATCAGACCAACTATTAATTCAAAGTTTCACAGACTGACATTGTATTTATACCAATGAGAGATGTGTACTTATTTATTCTGGGTACCTAGATGTGTAAACATCTGTCTGTTGAATCACTAGACAAACAGTCTTTTTTAGGTTCCTGCTTGACAATCAAGTAAATTTATTCAAAGTGCTACATTATTTTAACCCTGGGACAAAAAGTTTGGGATTCATATAATTTGAGTAAGACAGAGTTGTCACAGAAAGATCAGGATGATGGAGGAGAGGGAGTCTCCAGTCACTAATGGTGAGGGAGTCGGGCTTGTAACCTGAAGGTTGCTGGTTCGATTCCCATGCCGGCAGGAATTGAAGGTGGGGATTGTGAATGAACAGCACTCTCTCCACCTTCGATACCATGACTAAGGTGCCCTTGGGCAAGGCACCTAACCCCTGAATGCTCCCCTTGTAAGTCGCTTTGGATAAAAGCGTCTGCCGAATGAAAAATGAAAATGAAAAACACACAAGCTGAAGCGACGCAAGAGGTGAGTAGAGCACAACAACATAGGGAACATGTAACAGCTGGATCATCGTTTGTGTTTGCCCCTGGACTTATGTTGAAGCGTTACCTGTTCTTTGTACCATGCTTGTTGTCATTTGTAGTCCTTTTGTTCTTTGGTTGCCCCTGTTCATTAGTCTTGATTGTTTCCAGGTGTGTGCTTTGTTATTATTTGTATTATTTTGAATCTTATTTTCATTCAGTCTTGATCTGCATTTGGATCCAGCTTTACCTCGTTTCTGAGTTTTAACAATGTTACAGCAGACCTGATCAGAATGGGTCAAGCAGAGGAAATTTGATTCCTCCAGCAAGGTACCGACACAATTGAGGACTACACCATGCAGTTCTATGCATTAACTAACTATCTGACCTGTAAGGATACCGTTTTGAAGGACTTTTGTTGTTATGGCTTAAATGAGCCCATAAATGAGCCCGTCTTGTTTGGAGGTAAAGATGACTTTCTCTTAGAACTCTATATATATTACACTTTACTCCAGAGTTCTGAGCCCTACACGGTGAACTATGACTCTGTTCCCACTGTGGTCTCGGCGGTGCTTTCCAGACCGCTGGATTCAGCTCTCCCAAGTCCTGTGGTCTCGGTGCTGCCAAGTCCAGTAGACCCAAGTCTTGTGATCTCAGTGCTTCCATGTCCGGTCACAGTAATTGAGGATGCCATTAAACTCTCTGTGCTCTCTTTTTCATGGTAGCTGTCTTCACCATGGTCTCCAGCCCCGCAAGCTTCACCGTGGTCTTCTGCTCTGCCTGGGTAGTATTCATCTCTACCTGCTCCACCTTAGTGGTCTTCAGCTCCATCTGCTAAGCCTTGGAGGTCTTCAGCTCTACCTGCTCTGCTTTGGTGGTCTTCATCTCTACCTGCTCTGCTTTGGTGGTCTTCAGCTCTGCCTGCTCCACTTAATGGTCTTCAGCTCCACCTGCTAAGCTTTGGTGGTCTCCAGCTGTACCTGCTCTTCCTTGGTGGTCTTCAGCTCTGCCTGCTCCAACTTAGTGGTCTTCAGCTTCACCTTCTCCAGCTTTGTGGTTTTTGGATCTGTTACGACCGTCTAGGGGTCAGCCGTAACAGGAAAAGGATATTTTAAATGACGAGTCTCACAACCAGAGAGATCCCAATTAACTTTTATTTGAAGAAAGGGTTAATCGTCAGGGGCAGACAAGGCCAAAATAACAAACACAACAATCTTAGTTTAAACCTCTATCATTCCTAACACCAAAAAAAAGAAAACAAAAATACAGTTTAAACTTACCTACCTCCCTAACCAAAAACAATGTGAAAAGATATACAAAATAAAATGGCATCAAACCCCCTACGTCCCTTAAAGTGATATAAATATATACAGGTATATTTGCAGATGGTAGACAAATCCAAAATCAGAGTTCAGAATCTAGGTCAAACAGACATGGGTCGAATACGAATAATCAAGGATACAAATATCACAATCACTCTCACAAAACTCACAAATAATCACACACAATCAAATCTCTCTGGCACGACACTCTAGACAAAACAACGACTATAAGAAGCAACAAGATACACGATCAATGAGACGAGGCACAAAGATGGCCCTGTTGATGGTTTGGGGCGGTCCTTATATTCAATTCAATTTCAATTCAATTCAAATTTATTTGTATAGCGCTTTTCACGATACATATCGTTTCAAAGCAGCTTTACAGAGAACGGATGTCAACATTACAATTTAAAGAATACAGTTAGCAAATAACATAATTTAGTTAATTAATTTACAATCAGAGTTAGCAGTTTAACTGAAGTAGGAAGCAACTACCTATCCAGGTCAGGTGAGTGGGAGAGCCAATTGCAGTCTCCCACAGATTCTCTTTTTTCAGGCCCACCTCCAACTCCACATCCACCTCCACCTTCATCTCTACCTCCACCTGTGGACAGTTATGGAACCCAACAGAATGTAAATGCAACACATCAACATGATTTCCTAGATGACATAACAAGGATACAGACCAAGGCAGCTTGTCTACTGTAGCTGATAGTCATTTAACTAGTAAGGAAGCAAGTCTTTTAACTTGGTCCTGCTAGATGTGAACTACAAGTCTAATAGATGCAGCGAAAGCCAGACAGGACCACATAGCACATGTAGTAGACTCATGGGGCATGATTAGGCACTGCACCGGTCTTGCTGCTTGGCAGAGAGAGAGGAAGCTACCAGAGACGCTCAGCTTGCAGGGACTGGAGCAAACAGGAGAAACAACAGAATCAAGACAAGACAAAGCACTATCTTCAGCTTGAACAAGGAACAGAAACGCACAAGGTAGCAAGTACAGAATAGCACAATGAGGTGCGCACACAACGAACTGGCCAAACAATAGGGAAAGAGAACACATTTTAAAGGGAGCTGAGGACATGAGGAACAGGTGACAATACTCAGAGACGAGGAATAGGTGAGCACACTCAGACAAATGAGGACTCAACAAGGACTAAACAAGGTGGCATGGTAATTGGGAACAAGAAGGCAAGAACAGAGGAGCACGTGGCCAAACCAAACAAAGACATAGCCATGTTTTCAAGCACAACAACAACAAAGACAGAACTGTTAGAGAAGAACCCCTGCACTATCATTCACAAACATCATAATTCCCCCATCCTCTTACCGCTCTCCTGTCCACTCACAGAAGTTGTAAGCTGTCCAGAGTCACTAGCCAGTACGTAGTTAGCCCATTCAGCCAAGTGATGCTACATTTGCGATACTCCCATTGCAGCCTGGTTAGCGGAGTTAGCTCCTCCGTAATATTGGGGAGAGATCGCACATTCCCTATAATAACGGAAGGAAGGCATGGTTTATACCGTCTTTTTCGCTGCCGGCATTTAAAACCAGCTCTGGATCCCCTTCGCCTTCTCATAATATCTTCGGGGACATCCAATCTATCTGCTGGGATTATCATGGTGTTGCAAAATGCTAACAGCTGTTCCTGGGTGTAAATAATGGGGCTGTGGCTGAATGGGTCTCCTGAAGTTGTGTTTAATAGTTGTAATAGTTGGTGGAAAAAGTTTTTTTTTTTTTTTTTTTTGCAATGACAGCTTCAATGCGCATCCTGTATGATCAAACTTTAAATCTTGAATATTCTGGGGGTCTCTCTTGAGAATTTTGATCTTCAAATCCATCCAAAAATGTTCTGTTGGGTTTAGGTCTGGTGATTTACTGGGACATTCAAAAAACTTTATTTTCTTCTTCTGGAACCAATTCAATCTCTCCTTTGCATTGTATTTTGGATTGTATGCAGTGTGTTTTTGGAAAGTTTCATCTTCATCATACTGGTGAATGGCAACAAATTCATCTCAAGAATTCCCAGTACATGGCTCCATTCATCTTCCCTTCAATAATATTGATTCTGCCAGTACTATGAGAAGAGAAACAACACCATACCATGATACTTCCACCTCGAAAACATCACTGTTCATATGGTATTGTTAGGGTCATATGCAAAACCATTTCTTCTCCAAACATGGCATGTGGTATTGTTGCCAAAAGTTCGATTTTTGTCTCATCAGGCCACGTTAAATTCTCTCAGTAGTTAAGTCCTTTCCAAATGTTGTGTAGAAAACTTCAAATGAGCTTCAACATTCCTTTTCTTCAATAATGGACCTTTCTGTGGTGAACATACATGGAGGCTGTGGTTTTTACAGGTGCGTGTCCAGGAATAAGCGCACGAGGGGATACGTCTTAATACAGGAACATTCAATAAAGAATCAAAGGGAACATCACCAACATCACTCAAAACAACAACATCGACAGACAACCACTGAACAGAAAATGAGGGTTTAAATACAATGAACACAAACAAGACCGATTAAACACAGCTAATGGGACTGAACTCATGATGAATAATGAGTGGCAGAAAAAAAACAAAACGAAGAGCACATGTGACAAATGAAACTAAACAGAGTCCAGAACACACATACACGTAACATTACCTCCTCACTCTCAGGGGGGGACGGGCACCCTGGATGGGTGCAGGCAGGTCAGGTGACCTCCAGGTTGGCTCCAGGAGCTCAGACCTGGACGGTGGCCTTCTTAGCCTTTTCTCCGACACCATGCTTGGCCACTATGGCCACGGGTATCACATAATCAAATTGTAATGGGTGAAGCCACCACGGGGTGGATTCCAGGATCGGAGCGGACTCTGGAGGGAGCTCAGGCTCTGGCACGGACTCTGGAAGCAGGAGGGAGATCAAGCTCTGGTACAGACGCAGGAGGGAGCTCTGGAGCAGATCCACGGAGCTCTGGAGTGGATCCAGGCGAAACTGGAGTGGGCTTGGGAGGAAGATCTGGAGCGGGCTCGGGAGGAAGATCTGGAACGGACACTGGAGAAGCTGGAGCGGAGCCGGGATAAACTTGAGCGGACACAGGAGAAACTGGAGCATGCTCGGAAAACAATGGAGAGGATTCGGTCCAGAAATCAATGAGCCACTCTTCTTGGGCCAGAGTGGCCATTTCAGTGGGCTCAGGAGACACAGGAGGGAACTCAGGAACAGGTTCATTGGCTGGCATGTTGGTTTCCTCCTCACTCTCCACGATGGTAAAGGGGGATCCATTGTGGACAAGTACCCACTTAACATAGTCCTGGAAGCTGCCCCCGAGGCCCATCTCCAGGCAGGCGTGCCCTGGTTTCAGCGTTGAGGCCTACCCGGGAAAACACACAGAGGCTGGTGTTATTATAGTGCACGAAAGGAACTAAATCCAAAAACCTCTGCATGTGGGCCTCGAGAAACAGATCCCCCTGGGAGAGGAGGAGAATTTCCACTGCTGCCATCATACTTCCTATTTTGGGGTCGGTTCTTCTGTTAATGTACGTGGGATTGAACACTCCAGACAATGCAGCGTCCTTCTTGCATCGCGGCGTGGGAGCGCCATGGTGACCGCGGGAAAACCAAAAACCAAAACAAAGAGCACATGTGACAAATGAAACATGTGACAAATGAGTCCAGAACACACATACACGTAACAGTGGTGGTGGAGTGCATTTGCTATTGTTTTCTTTGTGACAACTTTACCTGCTGCCTTCAAGTCTTTCTGGACTTCTTTATGAGTGGTCCTTGGTTCTTCGGCTACTCTTCTGACTAATCTTCTGACGCCCTCATCAGAAATCTTGCGTGGAGCTCCTTTACTTGGCCAGTTGATGGTGGAATGATGTTCCATTCAGTTGTGGAAAATGGCCCCAATGGTGCTTACAGGAACATTAAGGAGTTGGAAAATCCTTCTAAAACGAGTAGTGTACATCAAATATCTTGTTGTGAATATCTTGGGAGAGCTCTTTGTCTCTACCCATCATGAGATGTTCAATACTTGCATTGAGAGATGTGTAAGCCTTCTTCTGACAGAAAAACATGCACTGACCCAACTGATTCTAATTTGCACAGGTAGGAGCTAGAACTACTTAGTGAAATCTGTTGCTTTCTTGACTTGCCTTGCCTTAGTGTACTGCTAGTGTATCTGACTCATTAGCAGCAGGGCCTTACAACAAAACCCAATGCTGTCTTGAGACGATGGAGATAATTAGATGGCTTCTGTCCAGCATTCTGATTAAGATTGAGAAATGAAGCAAAAAGTTAATCTCCAGCCTCGATTACAGCAAAAGCAGAATCAAGAAGATCAAGATAGGCTTTGGATGAGGCTAATGGGTCTAAGGATTTGATGATGTTAGATGCTGGAGGTGAAAGGCTCTCTATTATGATTATGACTACTTTCACATCACTAATCATAGGGTCATTCAAATGCATCAGGGATGGGCAACTTTGGTTCTGGAGGGCCACTATTCCAGCAGAGTATAGATCCAACCCTAGTTTGATTATGGTTAGAGCTAAACTCTGCAGGACAGTGGCCCCCCAGGACTGAAGTTGCGATCTGAAATAGATATTTACTGTTCCATGCCAGGTATCATAATCAACTTTTATGTTTTTTTTCAATGTTTTGGTGAGGAACTCTACCAGAGAAGCATTTCAACTATAAAGGTACATGAAGTTGCAAGGCTAACTCCTCACTTCTGACTACATGCTCCACTATCACACGGTGGAAATCTGGTGTATAGAAATTGCTGGATGCAAGCATGACATGAGGGCTCTTAAAGTTTAAAGAGGTGATACTCAATTTGGATGAACAAACATCTGTGCCCTCTAGGAGTCCATGCGAGTTACTCTGGAACCCATCGTTTGGCATTTCTGCTCTTTCACCAGGTAGAGAATGCCTTCCTGAATATAAAGGTGAGTCTAGGACATCAAGCACAGGCCAGTCCATAACAGAATCACTGATCCTATAGAGTTCCTCTTTAGTAGCATCTTCAAACTGTTTCCACTCAAATTTGTTAGCTGCTTAAGCTTAGACCGGTCTTGTAGTGATGGTGTCAGAGGTTTCATTGCACACTTGCAAGGCTTTGAATATTTACTATATCAGGATATCCATGACAGTGTCTGTGATGAGGTAAGGGAAGAGCATCCAAAGCTGTCATTCAACTTCTTTACTATCCATGAGATGCTTCCAAACTTATGTAAAACTTAAAAAGAAAACTTCACCTTCGACAGGGCTACCTGATAACCCACCAAAACACAATAGGACACTTTTAAATTGTCCTTTATCCACGTTTTTTGAACACAATATATTAGATCAAGCAAACAAAAATGGGGAAAAAATTAGGCCATAGGGTTTGTGTAATATCAAATGCTCCTGGCTGGCTTGCCAAATTTTTCTGTGTAACCCTAGTTCGGTTAAGTACACACTAGGTTAGTGCAAATGAGAATGAGAAAAATAGGGAATCCCAAAGTGAGCTATTTACATTAAACAGTTCAAAAGAGATTGCATTCATTACCATAACATGTATTAAATGCAACAATAACAAAATAAACAATTACAATAAACCTGTGTTTATCAATGTATGTGTATAGTTTGATGCATTTCATTGGAAGTTCACCAGTTCCTTCCAATTAAATCCAGATCACGAGTTTAGATTCTCTTCATCCCATCATTGTCAAGTCAAGGTTCTGTTTAAAGAGAAATTGATTCCGAGTTCATGTATAGTCCTACAATTGCAGAAAGCCCAGAGCATGATGCACAAAACAGTCAAAGTTCGAAGAAATCACAGGGTGGCTCACCATCTTCTGTCCAGAAAAGAAAATTCAGGGTGCCAAAAAACCTGGCCAACATAAATTAAAATTGGCACACATATATAATTCTGATCTAAGTCAGAGGATGCAGGGTTAACCCTCTGTCTGAGGTGTTTTCTGGGCCCTTGAGGTGTTTTGACATTTGTGCTTATTTATTTTAGACACAGAATTTTAAAAAAGTTTGATTACACTGTATCCAGCACCAACTCCAATGCAATAATACATAAGCAGCATTTATGTAAAAGTTTATACTTGTATGAGTCATACTTGAAGACAGAGGGTGCCCCATGGAGAAAGTCCAATTATGCCTCACAGAAGTAATGTGACATTCCAGGAAATCCCTAATATAGACAAAAGGCATCCAGCTATGATCATTGTAGCTAAAAAAAGAGATATAAATGCTTTGACTGATAATATACTGTCTGCCTCATTGTGTGATAAGAAGCCACTTCACATGCCAAATGAAAGATATTTCACACTCAACTGACATTATGAAGTGAGTTTGGAGTAAATACGTAATGTTTTGCTTTTCAAATGGACATTGTAAGTGGCTCAATGTGCTTGCAGAGATGGAGCAGCATTTATTGAACCTATCGAGCCGCTCCTCACTATAAAACATTATTGTCTAGCATATTATAAACCTCAACATTTGAGGAGATATCTACTAACACAGTATTTCACAGTAAACACTAGTCTAAACATTCAAACATTCATCATGCTACAGAATACAATCATATTACTTTTAAATCGTACTGTTTCTTATTATAGAGCATAAAAACATCATTATGTTGTATGACATTTTGATTTAGATAAACATTTAGAGCATTTAAACATGTTTTAGTCGATTTCACACGTTAGTCTGGCAACAGTTCAACTACTAAAATGTGTAAAAGTTTAACTAACAATAACGCGTTGATGAACTCTCTCGCAGAAACGATATCCATGCTAGATCAATTGTGTTCTTCTTCTTAGGTATATTCAAGGCTGATTCCTCACAGCGTATCCTCTTCCTTTGTTTATCGAGGTGATGGGGCGTTTACATGTTCGCATGGACGATCACTGCATGAATAGGCTGTGCTGCCTGTGAGTGTGGCCACACAAAAGAGAATGAGCTGAGACAGGAAAGATTGCACCTCTCATTGGTTTCACACGGATTACATAAACAGAGAATGTTTGTTTTCGATATGACTAACTGTACAGAATAAATCCTGTAGAAATTACTGTTCCAGCAACGTGCAATTAACTGGATCCAGCTGATGATTTCTGATCATTTCCTTGAGCTCTGGAGTGAAGCATGGTCTCAACAAACTTAAGTTGAGAGATCAGAGTCTATAATTTGGGCTCACTCAGAGGCCAAACCTACAGCTTTTAAAACACTTGTTTTCAGAACTCCTGGTGGAAGAACATTCAAAAAGGTCTCATGTAAAGCAGGCCAAAAGGTATCTCGTTGGAAGCAGCTGCCATCAGACCTCAGAAATCTGACCGTGAGTGACTGGCCTAGCTTTATCTTGCTTATCTTGATTGAATCGATATGGGCAGGAGACAGACATGCCTACATCTTCATCAAATCCCACACCACATCTACAAAAGTGGTCCTCTGTAATGTAGAAAGGTCATTTTCTTAACCCCTCCGTCGATGTAATAAAAATCTGGGCCGAAAGGAAGAACCAGATACTGGTATGCTTTGTCCCCA
Source organism: Zacco platypus (assembly GCA_038088235.1). Classification (NCBI taxonomy): domain Eukaryota; kingdom Metazoa; phylum Chordata; class Actinopteri; order Cypriniformes; family Xenocyprididae; genus Zacco; species Zacco platypus. The sequence goes on from CM076070.1 coordinate 22,079,835, forward strand.
AAAGCAAACCGTAAGGATTGAATATGCATCCTAAAGATCTATTATGACAGACCAGTCCTCAGATATGTTTGTGTCACGATTCAAGCAAGACCAGCATGCAGATCTAGCGTTGGACACAAACCCCATCCTTCTTCGGAACGATAAAACACTGGATGTAAACCTGGACTCTGTGCTCAGGGTCTACCACTGATGACCCATTGAAATGTATTTGGCAATAATTCCTACACAGCCCAAAAATCTACCAAAGGAACCAATCTCTAGAGACCTGGTCTCTGGTGTTATTCGAGCGACCAATTCAGTGCCCTGAAGCGAATACCAGCAGGGTACAACCAAACTGATCGCTCTGAGACCCTCCCTTAGAGGGGGTGAGCTTCCCAACGCCGCTCTTCACTTTCGAGTGCCACTCCGAACCCCAGTCTTTTTGTGGGAGGCTCGAGTGGAGATGCTCTGCTTCTGTTGAGATATGTTTGGCAGAAGTTCCAAAAAAATCTGCTAAGGACAAAAAATTACCGATAGAGCATGCTTTTCTTTACACATTGGGACATTTTATGAATGAACACTGTCAGCCCGTCGAGAGCTGACATGCATACTCTACTCTCAAACAAACAACACGTAAATTGCACGCATGCCCACTCGAAATGTAGCGAGGGCAGCTTGCCATCATACTCCTGTCTTGATATATATAATATTCTTGAGACAAACAAACAATAAATAGACAGAGACAATTTCACACAGAGTGCTTGCCGAAGGCACAGAAGCGGACATTGCTTGGTTTTGGTGCACTTTATGGCTTCCTGGCCATGACGTCACCCACCTATGATGTTCCATCATGCCATTGGGCTGATTTCACACATGCTTCATGATGCAATCCCACAGAGGTGTTCCTATAGTGTCAAATCTCTATGCAGCACATTTTCCCTTCAAAGGGAACATACCTGGTGGTCATCGGCTACTATTCACAAAAATGTAACTGATAATGGGCTGCAGAGTAGATAACAGTTGTTTATTTATTTATTTGAATAGGGACAGTACAAAAAAACAAACAAACAAACAAAAACACATGATTTCAGCCAAAAGAAATGTATATGTAAGGCACTTGGCATCTCAAGTACTGCGCTTCAGTGGTTTGAGTCATATCTCACAGGTAGGTCTTTCAGAGTCGCCTGGGGAGGGGAGGTATCCAAACCTCATGAACTGATCACTGGGGTTCCTCAGGGTTGAGTTCTTGGTCCCCTCCTATTCTCCATTTATACTACATCACTGGGTCCCATCATACAGACACATGGTTTCTCCTACCACTGCTATGCTGATGACACACAACTCTACCTGTCCTTCCAACCAGATGATTCCATAGTAGCTGCACGGATCTCAAGCTGTCTGGCAGACATCTCGACGTGGGTGGAAGAACAACACAGCTCAACCTGGCAAAGTCTGAGCTTTTAGTCTTCCCTGCTACTCCCAACTTCTTGTCCAGGCCCTGGTCATTTCAAGGCTTGATTACTGCAATGCTCTTCTGGCTGGACTGCCATCAAGTGCAATCAAACCTCTTCAAATGATCCAGAATGCTGCTGCACGTCTTGTCTTCAACGAGCCTAAGAGAGCCCACGTCACACCCCTCTTCATCTCTCTGCACTGGCTACCCCTTGCTGCTCGCATCAAGTTCAAGGCGCTGATGCTTGCTTACAGATCCACCACAGGCTCTGCACCTTCCTACCTCCACACACTGCTACAACGCTACGTCCCCACCAGAAGCCTGCGATCACTAAAGGAGCGAAGGCTTGTGGTACCGTCACAGAGAGGCACACAATCACTCTCCAGAATATTCTCGTTCACTGCTTCCTGCTGGTGGAATGATCTCCCTACTTTCATCAGGAACGCAGAATCCCTGGCAATATTCAAGAGACAGCTACAAACTCATCTCTTCCGTGAACACTTAATCCCTTCATAAAAAAAAAAAAAAATTATCCTTTGCTTTTTCCCTTCCTACTCTAGCTTATTTTACTGAGCAATGTCTGAAACTTGTATTGTGAGCACTTCCTGTGTCTATTTGCCAATTCATGAAGAATCGCTTGTTTGTATTCCTCACTTGTAAGTCGCTTTGGATAAAAGCATCTGCTAAATGACTAAATGATCTAAAGTCAATGGTGCAGTATTTTTTATTTATTTTTTGTTAAAGGGCACGTTAGTAATATATGCCTATAGGCGTGTGTACACTCTGCTTGTTATACACAAAGGGACACGTAGCAGTACACAAACATTTTTAAATGTTAAAAATAAGAATTCAATTCTGCAGAAGCGTTCAGTCTTTACACTTGCAAATCCCCCCATGTAAACAGCGAATCCAGTTGCGCTTGCACCATGGGAATGGAAGATGACATTCTGATTAGTTTATTGCACGTTACGGCCAAAACACACCCATGACTCATGAAGAGACTAGGTACAACGCTTTTGGACCATGCACCTGGCGCGTCGACCATTTTTTCTGTCATTAAACTAGCAAAAGAGGATTCGGACACACCCTAAGGGCACCTGCACCATGAGCTTCAGACTATGAGCTTCGTTAAAATAGGGCCTGAAGCCTGTTCTATCCCCAAGTGAACGGGATGGTGGAACAGGCTGTGAAAACAATTCCCACAAAGGAAAACTACGAGAGAGTCCCCACAAACTTCTCATAAACCACAATCCGCACGTTAAAACAAAATCTGAAACCTAGATGGAGGAAAGTCGTCAATGTTAAATATGATGCTAAAGACAAGGGGTGCCAATGAAAGGACATACAACAGGAGGAACGTAACGAGATCTCTCCTTCCATCACTGCATATGGGGGAAAAGGTTTGTGTGAAAATAGATGGGAAGAAGCAATAGAAGACTACACGATTAATTATGGGTTCCGCGGACACTGCCAGGTCCTTTGTTGTCAGGAGGAACAGAAGACATCTACTGCTCCCAAATCAGGAGGAAAACAGTGATGGGTCCATCAGCAGTTGTTTCTGAACCGGAGTCTAACAGGATTAACCCCAAGTACAACCATAACCAGAGCCGGGTGAAAGAGGACTCATGGTGTCATGGAGACGAACTCTGTGATTCCCTCCTCAGGCCATCGGAGGGCGCCATCACCCAACTACTGACACACACACATACACACTCACACTTCATTCACATTTCACTACATTTCCCATAAGCCCCGTGCCTTGGTACTGATTGCTGCACCAGCTGCAGCTCTTTAGCGACCCTATTTAAGAGACTCTCAATCTGGCATACTTTGCGAGGTCTTGTTTCCTGTACGGTACATTTCTGAGCGTTTATTTCTGTGTTTACGAACTGTCTGCATTACCATTACGACCCATTACTGCCTGCCTGTCTTAGACTTTATGATTGATATCTGCCTGACCCTTGCCTGTTTGACCATCCCGTTTGTTAATAAAAGCCTGCTTATGGATCCCACTCCGAGTGACGAATCATTACACATGGTCACTCTTTCAGGACACATAGTGAAACCACTTATCAAGTAAAGGTTTTGATGGTTATTGAGATAGCTGGGGGATGTAATCATTAAGTATATATAAAAAATGACAACAGTTGGGGGATAGAATGAAAAAAAAAATATTTACAAGTTGAAACTTGTAAGTTTAATTTTTGTGTTTGTGAAACCAACAGTATACATTTTTCTTGAGAGAGGGAAGATGTGATGAGAAGTTGATTGGTTTGGGGTGTTCAGTAGGTTCTGTATGGGTATGCGTAGGTTGGATGTGGACAGTGGGCCTCATTCATGAAACATGAGCAGAACATTCTTTGTGTAAATCGTTCATAAACTGTTCTTATGTAAATTTTCAGATTCATGAAAATGTTTGTATTTTCACATTTTTAGTTGGTACAAAAGAAATTTACACCTGCGTTCTACCACGTGCAAACAGGATGTAAAATATTGGAACATTACGTGTTCTTTTAGGCAAACTGTAATGATTCATCACTCAAATTGGGATCCATAAGCAGGCTTTTATTGATGATTAGAGTAGTCAAACAGGCAAAAGTCAAACACCAGCAAACAGGGATATCAGAGGCTAGGCAGATTCGTAAACGTTGAACAGGCATATGTCGAGGCAGGCAGAAAACGATCATACAATCCAAGCCAGGCAAACAAAACAAAGGGGCAGGCAGCAGAACACGTACACGGTAATCCAGTCAGTAGTAAACGGGCAGACAATAACGCTCAGAATTGCAACAACAGTAAACAAAACCTCGCAAAGTATGCGAGGCAGGAAGTCTCTTAAATAGCGCAGTCGATAAGCAACAGCTGGGACCGCAATCAGTGCCAAGGTACGGGGCTTATGGGAAATGTAGTGAATGAGTGTGTGTGCACGTGTATGAGTCTGGATGTGTCAGTATTCTGGTGAGGGTACCCTCCGATGGCCGGAGGAGGGAACCACGGAGTTCGTCTCCGTGACACAAACCATGTTTTGTAGTCCTAGGTTTTCTTGCTGATTAGTTCTTTGATTGTTCCTCATGTTCCTGGGGGTTATTCCAGAAAGGTTAACTTAAAGTCACATACCTTGAAATCTCAGTTGATTGGCTTACTCAAGGTATATTTGCTTTCCCTGGGAAACACACCCATGGCCTTGGACTTGCTAGCACCCTGTTGTTTCAAAATGTATCTGTGTGTTCCAGATGACAAGGACCTTCTCTGTGCTCCAGGAGTATGTGACAAAATGATTTTCTTATTTGCATTAGATGTTGTAATACAAAACAATCATTTGGTTTATTTGTTGAATTCAGTCTCAGAGAAACAAGTTTGTTTTTCATAAGATAATGTAAATGCCATAGTAAGATCCAATTCAATTACTTGCATTAATCAATCTTATGTACTTTATTTCTTTATCCATTCATGGTAATGTGATGCAGTAGGTCCTTGCAGACCTCAGTCTGCCAAACAGTAAAAAATGGTAATACAAAATAATTAATGATGTCTCAGCCTGAAAAAGCATGTAAGTGGGAGGTGGGATTTATTTAGAGAGCGCCAATGAAGGTAGATGAATCCAGTTGTGAGAGTATGTACACAAGTGCTCAGAAATGATTAAATAAAAAACCAGCAAACAAATAAGTTGGCACTGCAGTTGCATGCTCGCTTCACTTGGTAAACAAGCAAAAATCCTGAGTCTGGTGTCCTTATAGAATCCACTCCTTCTTTGGGATTTTACCATTAACAGGTACTGTAAGTACAACTTGTGTATATTATTATTATTAAGTACATCAATACTTATGCAACCCCATTTCCAGGGTTGGGAAGTAATGAAATACAAGTAACTTAGTTACTTAAAATACAAAATTTTAGTAACTGTATTTCATTACAGTTACATTTTAAATGGGTGGTAATCAGATTACAGTTACATCTGAAAAGTATTTTGGATTATCAAAGTGATTACTTTGAATTTTAATGTCATTTAAACAGCAATTGGTGATTCTCTGACTCTGACCGTTGAAAAAGAAGAGTTAAGTTTCATCAACATTTTAATACTTTTAAGAGGGATTATAAAAATGTTGTTGTTTTTTTTTAGTACTGTCCTGAACAAGACAAAATGCCGGAAGTTATAAAAAAATTTCCCAACAGTCAACTTAACTGTCCTGTCATAACCTGATGATCCATGACTGTTTTCATGTTTTGTGATAGTTGTAGTGAGTCATTTTATAATTCACTCGTCAACTTTTTCTCACAATTTGTTTTTTCTCCCTCACAATTGTGAGTTTGCATTTCACAATTCTGACTTCTTTTTCTCAGAATTGCGAGATTTAAACTCACAATTGCAAGTTATAAAGTCAGAATTGGGAGATATAAACTTGCAATACTAACTTTTTTTCTTGCAATTGTGAATTTAGTATACTAAATTTAGTACTCCATATTGTCAGTTTATATCTCATAATTCTGACTTTTCTCAATATTGCGAGTTTATATCTCATAATTCTGACTTTTCTCAATATTGCGACCACATTGATTCACAGGTTCTTGATTTTATTCCTTTTTACAATATGCCCCAACTTTTATGGAAATGGGGTTGTACACCACATTACAGAGACATAATCCTCACACATGGACAACAACCATCTAGCCATAACTATCGCTTGTTTCTGCTTCTTCTTTGCTTGTTTTTTGATCTAAAAATTCCGTAATACTTCAAAAGATGCGTAATAGCACCCCCTACCATATAAAGTGAAAACACAGATTGCTAGAAAATTCCATCAATGGCAGGGAAAGAGTTGCTGCAGGCTGGCCGTTTCCACACACATTCATGGGGATTTATGGCTGAATAAGATTGACCCCAGGCTTTGAGTCCTTTGGGTTAATCCGTTCCTAAGGCCACATGGCCTGTGCTTATGTATACTTCACAACATTGCTGGTCAGGGATTTATTTTAATTTATATCATTAATGTTACCATAGTGTCAACGTCATGACGCAGTGTTGAGTTCCCTCAAAAGGGAAAATGTACTCTGAGAAGGGAACACAATGCTTCGTCTCTTTGCCATGCTTTATGCAATGCCTGACACGTCGTCCTTCAGACAATTAGAATCTGGTGACGTGCATCTCAGGCATCCGTTTATGGACACCAAATTGCTATGTCACCTGACCACACTGCTGGCCAATAGAATTAGCATGTTTCCACACATTCTTCAGACACCGGCTCACGTAGGAGCATTCCCATAGCGTCAAGATCACGTCACAGTGTATCGTTCCCTGAGGGATCCTGATGTGAAGTGGAGGAACTTTCTGCAACAAGGAAACAAAAAAATATAATAGGCTAAATAAAGTTAAAAAAAATTGTAAATAGTAGAGTAAAAAGATGTTAGATGCTATTTATACTTTTTGCACCTCAGTGTATTGTATTATAAAAAAGTATGAAATGATAACACAATGTTCAGTGTATATGATTATATTCATTAAAACACTTGAATGGATGCTGCTTTATTGGGACATTACTTGTACTTGACATTACCTTCTCTACACCTACTCCTAACCCTACCTGTTAAACACTTTATTCCCACTGTTAAAAAACCATAAGGCACCATTTTCTTAATTTTTATTGACAAAAAAATGATATGCGATAGGAAAATTGAGAAGAAGGAGCTTGATAAAAGGCAGATTTAAACTTGGGTCTTACTCTCCACACCACTGATCTTGTTATCAGCAGGATTTCTGTTGTAATTTTGTCTGGCTCAATCAGACAATAGTGGGCGGAGTTAGAGCAAGTACCTGCCAACAAGATAAGTGGTTTGTGAGAGTAATGAGAGTAAAACATTGTGACTGCTCAAAGTAAAACGAATATATTTTGGAAAAAAATGCCTTACATATGAAATAATAGTGAGAAAAAATTATTTTTTTTAAATTATATATATAATAATTTAAAAACAATATATATATATATATATATAATAATTTAAAAACAATATATATATATATATATATATATATATATATATATTATATAAAATAATATATAATAATATAATATATATATATATATATATAATATTTATTTATTAATTTATTTATATTTACACACACATATCCCTACTTCTATTTAGAATATCAATATAATTGGGATTATTATATGTTAGTCTTCTATTTTTTATTGCACCATTTGTTGTTGATAATTTAATCTTAACAGACACAACCGACCAGTTGAAAACACTGACCGGCATGTCTTATTTTTTTTCTATTATTTTATTTATTACTATTGCACATAAGTTTTAACAGCTGCAATGTTAAATGCACAGATGCCCCTCTCTTCCTCACTCGAAGATAGACATGAATGTCTGACTAATCATATGCCAACACAAAGTAGGCGCACAGGCTATTTTTCCTTTGAACCCCTTCCCCTTCATGCACTCTGGATGGGTTCACTTTGGATTCCCCTTGTCGTGTTCGGTGGTGTAATCTAGAGGTTTAGATTCCTATTGATCCTTTTCTGCATTCAATTTTTCACCTCTGCCTCCCCAAAATGATGGACCAACTGAAGTCAACTATCATTTAAACTCCTGATTTGATTTTTTTTTACGGGTAAAGCAAGCCTCCAACTCCACCTTGTGTGTAAGACTAATTACTTTTGCGCTTTAAAAATAATAAAAAAAAAATAAGACAGATGAGAAAGATCTCCAAAAGAGCTCTCCATAAGGCATGGCTGCCTTTTTTTTGCATGATGCACAAATAATGCAGTTATAACATAGTCTATTTCACTGGCCACTTTGGTGTTATCGTAGTTTTCCCTTCAATATTCCCCTGTCTCTGGTCGGGAAGTGCTCTTCTAGCACCATCAGCGCCATACCGCTCCTGGATGCTGCGCTGGAGTACGCATGCGCACCACAGTGGAATTACTGCACAGCGCACTCTAAGTTGGATTTTTTCTGTCTTCACGGAGACCAGAAAACATAAAAGTATGGCGATCTTTAGAATAAGACAAAAGGGCTTTATGCGCGCCTGGACGTTCCCCGTGATAGTGGCCGTGGTGTGTGCGCAAAGGTAAGTCTGATCCAAAAGCTCTCCTCACTTCATATGGCTGTCTGTACTCCACACACACACACACTCACACACTCACACACACACTCACACACACAACTAAAATGATCTCTAAGGATACATCTGAATCTAACGGTGTATTTTCCCTCTTTGCAGTGTCAATGATCCAAGCAATATGTCTCTCGTAAAAGAAACTGTTGATAGACTATTGAAAGGATATGACATTCGCTTGAGGCCAGATTTTGGAGGTAACGCACGTTTTTAATTAGGTTTATCATGTCAGCCTTTTAACATCACCTACAAACTTTCATACAGTCAAAGCATAAGCCGCGCAAACGCATCCCGATTACTCCAGGTCTGGAGATGATCTGGACACTTGGCGTCACTTTGTCTTAAAAATAATCGCTTGATTAGCAAACTTGACCAATTTGGACAGTGATTCTTCTGATTTGTACCAATTGTGATGAATGTAAACTTGAAGTATGTGCGTTTAGGGGATCTTTGGTTTACTTTTCACCCCATCCTGGATGTTATCAGGCTGTTTTTTTTTGTTAATAATGTGAGATATGTCCATTAATCTCAGTGTGCAGTCATTGGTGTGATCTGGTTTGGTTTGCAGGTCCTCCGGTGGGAGTGGGGATGAATATAGACATAGCCAGCATAGACATGGTGTCAGAAGTGAATATGGTGAGTGTTATCATGTGTCCTGTTTGAGACCAATTTAACCCTCCAGCTCTCTATTCCATGTCTAAATGTTTAGTTTATAAATCAAACGATTTAAGTTACTTCATATCAGAGGTGCTTGCATGATCATTTTACAGCATGACAAAACTTCTCAAAGCATGTCTCGCCTTTAATATTCACATATGGACATGGATGATGGTCAGGATGAGCTGGTTTCTATGGCAACGTATTTCCTTGTGCATATGAACTGGATGTTTTTTTTTTTTTTTTGCTGGGATATCAAAACAAGTGGATGCCACCGGTAATTTATCCATCTTGGGTTTTTATACTCTTTCTACCCTTAAGGTTATCTGGTAGGATTTTTCCCCCCTTAGATACAAGAGCATCCCCTAGTGATGGCTGTGCAGCACAACATGAAGATTGTGTTTGAGGAGATGTTCACAGCAATAACTGAGAACTGGGTTTTCATCACAGTTGTATTTTTTGAGTTATTTGTACTCTTAGCAGGATTTGTTTCTATTGTTCTCAAAATAGCCCAGCGATATTCACTGTGAGTTATTTTTTTGTTGCACCCTGCAGACAGAATACAAGTGTGCCGGCTTCTAGTCTTTGCAATTCCATCACACTATAATTATTAATGTTTTAAGCAACACTGCACGCATACATTAGCACCGGCAAGATGTCTTTAGGAAAAATCAATGATTCCGATTTATGCAGTGTGTGTGTGTGTGTGTGTGTGTCCGCGAGCTTAAATGATGTCATTACTAGGCCAAGAAAGCGAAAATGCACAGATCACTGCTCTAAATCCTTTCGCATTTTCCTGGCTGGGATCTTGCACGCATTCATCTGGATTAAACATTCTTTTGCACTGGATAAATAGCTAGAGCGAGTGTCCAAATCACCATGAACCTTGATGTCACGCAGCTCCCTGTGGCAATGGGGAATATTTGGGATTGGCACTTGAAGCAACGTGTCAGCCTATCTTCATCACGAGAGAAGAGGAGTTGGCCAGGCTTTCCTCTTTGAACAAAAAGGCTTCATCCGCCGAGAATGAGAGATTACAATATTTCGCCTTTGTTTTAGAGAATTTTTCATGTTCTCTGACTATTTATATCTATCTCTTCTCATCTGCTTTTATGTGATCCCTTCCTCTCCTGTACGCTGTAAACAATTCCAACCCACTGAAATTGAAAGTTTAATTGCTGCCTTGATCAAACTGCTTTTACAACCTGCAGTGATGAAATAATTGCACTCGACTACTTTGAAATTAAATACTGATTAAACTCTTGAAACATAGTAGAAATCATGTAGTTGAATAAATGGAAACAAAGATAACATCATTTCACTATATGTTGGTGTGTTGCCTGACAGGCTTTAGGTCAGTTCACTAGTTAAAAATGTGATTTTTTTTTGAAGACATTAGATCATAAGACATTAATGTTTATTACATCACAGGCTCTAAGTCATTCCTGAATAGAATCACCAGCATTACTCTTCTTTTAACTGTGTTACAGAACAATATCATGCAATCGACCCTTCGCCGGCAGTTTGATTGACAGGCGATCTGACCAATCATAGCCCTGAATTCGCCATTTTGTCCGTCAAAGCGGTCAGGGGAGTTAGTAGATTAACGTTGGTGAACTTGAACTTGAAACAAAATTCCTTCTGATGTTCATTCATGTTTATTTGATGCTATAAATGAACTAGTATGAAGAGATGATCGCTTCACGAGGAGCTACAGCGATCTGTCACCACACATTAAACACACACTAGACGCTGTTTATTGATTCAACTGCTTTAAAAAATTATGAAACTGTTTCATATGTTGTCAGTGTCCTCTTTGCTCCAGGATGTATTTTTCACCGCGTGAGAACATGATGTGTGGCGTGAGAGCGGGCATAGCAACAGTAACTGAAGGGGGCGGGGCTTTCCGTACTTTTTCCGTGCATTGCTGTACTATTTACACGTTCAAGCATATAAAGTGTAACAAAACTGCTCACACTTTCATTGCACTGTACGGTGCATGCGAGTGAAAACGAGTGAATTCAGACACTTACATGAACACAATGTCATGTACACTACTTCAAATCCGAACAAAGCCAAAGAGACGCTCATGCATCAGCGTGCTTAGATGAATTTTTTACTTGTGTTCGAAGCAAACTTCCGTTTGAACTAGCACCCTAATCTTCTCCACTCCAGCTTTTCCCTTGTGAATCATTGAAAATAACTCTGGAGTCTCTGAAGTTTGAAGTAGAGTTTTGAAATGTACCCCTTCTGCCTGTGTTATTTTGTTAGTGGAGCAAACATTTTCTTGAAATAAAGTTACCCTTTTCCCATAGAGCTCTCAGGACTGAGCTCCATTGCATTATTAAATTATATATGAACTTTTATGAGGCTTGCTCGGAATTACCCCGCTGGAGCCGTGCCGAAGCAAAATGGCTCTATGCTTTCAACTTATAGCCCTGTATTGCTTCTGACTCATTCAATTCCGTCCACGTCCGTGGTCGCATGTCTCCATTATCGAAGGTCCACTGCTTCTCCCACAGTAGGTGTTAGATGGTATAGTGGGTCTGCCCAGAGAGGAGAGCAAAGGTCAGATATGACCGCTGGCAATATGACTCTCCGACATAGACTTGCAAAAGCTTCGTGACATTAACAACCTGCCATTTTCTTGGAGGCAGTTCGGGGTGTGTTTGTAGGGAAGGTTGCGTGTGAGCGATTCACCGAAAGACATACGAATGCGAGCGATTGGTGAAACCGAGAGCTAATGAACGGTCTCGCAGCTTCTGGGTTCAACGTTTTTTGATCTTAGGTGCCGATTGATGTTTGCGGTGCAAACATGTTTGCTTTTTCTGTCAGTCTTTGTTCTTACAATGACCTCGACCCTTGGGAAAGAAAAATCACTTAATTATTTCTCGCAATGACTCTCAACAACAGTGGTATCTTAGAAAATAAAGCCAACGTCAGAATCAGTATGAGCTTCTCAACAGATTCTTCCAAGACTAGTTATTTAACCTCTTGTTTACAACAATGCGATTCCAAAAATGACTGATAAAAGTTAAAAGAGAGCAAATGGACCCCATCAGGTTCCCAGAACAGCTTACCAAAATGTTCAGGAAACCAAGAGGCTGAAAGCTTAGAGTGAGCGTTGGAGGATGTTGGAATCCATCCCAATCTTTTTTTAGTCTATTTTTTTCTTTCTTTTAAAAAAGGAATGCATAAATCCTCAGATTTTCATATAAATGAATGCTGATTGCTGATGCAATGTGCCACGTATCCCATCGCCATGCCATTGTGGTGACCTCTGCCTTCTCTGATTGAAAAACATGATAATTTGTGAGCATGAAATGGGTGATGTTTTAGGATGAGTGGCGTATCTGTTCTAACTGAAGCGTGCGCTGGTTTTGTGCTGTTGACTCAGCTGGACTGTTTCAATACACATGAGATGAGGCGCATATTTGCCTCTCTAACATACAGACTGGAGGGCACTCCGTCTGTTTTATTTTTTATTATTTTTATTTATTAATTTAATTTTTTTTTCCCATTAGATTAAGATAGCTGTTAACCACAGACATGCTTTAATGATAGAGCTGCATTGTCCGGTGTTGTAATGAAAATAAATGCTTTTTTCAAGCAAGCAGCTTCAACCTCTCAGTTCTCTTAATTGTCCGACAATCAGGGTTGGGGAGTAACGAAATACAAGTAACTTAGTTACGTATTTAAAATGGAAAATTTGAGTGACTGTATTTCATTACAGTTTCATTTTAAATGGGTGGTAATCAGATTACAGTTACATCTGAAAAGTGTTTTAGATTACCAAAGTGATTACTTTGAGTTTTAATGTCATTTAAACAGCGATTGGTGATTCTCTGACTCTGACCGTCTGAAAAAGAGGAGTTAAGTTTCATGTTTTCCACTGTTTTCATGTTTTGTGAGTCATTTTATAATTCACTCGTCACTGCAACTTTTTCTCACAATTTGTTTTTTCCCCTCATTATTATGAGTTTGCATTTCACAATTCTGACTTCTTTTTTTCAGAATTGCAAGATTTAAACTCACAATTGTAAGTTATAAAGTCAGAATTGGGAGATTTAAACTTGCAATACTGACTTTTTTTCTTGCAATTGTGAATTTACTATGTGAGTTTATATCTCATAATTCTGACTTTTCTCAATATTGCGAGTTTATATCTCATAATTTTGACTTTTCTCAATATTGTGAGTTTATATCTCATAATTCAGACTTTTCTCAATATTGCGAGTTTATATCTCATAATTCTGACTTTTCTCAATATTGTGAGTTTATATCTCATAATTCTGACTTTTCTCAATATTGCGAGTTTATATCTCATAATTCTGACTTTTCTCAATATTGCGAGTTTATATCTCATAATTTTGACTTTTCTCAATATTGTGAGTTTATATCTCATAATTCTGACTTTATGACTCACAATTGCAACTTTATATCACACAATTCTGTTTAAGTTACTAAACTCGAGTAATGTAACGAAATACGTTACAAATGACTTTTTAAAGCATGTATTTTGTAATCTGTAGTGAAATACATTTTAAAAGTAACCTACCCAGCCCTGCCGACAAGTCATGTGCTCTCACGCCACACATCATGTTCTCACGTGGTGAAATTTACATTGTGGAGCAAAGAGGACACTGACAACATATGAAACAGTTTCATATTTAATACATCATCATTTTTTAAAGAAGTTTAATCAATAAATAGCGTCTAGTGTGTGTTTAATGTGTGGTGACAGATCGCTGTCGCTCCTCGTGAAGCGATCATCTCTTCATACTAGTTCATTTATAGCATCAAATAAACTGAAGGAATGTTGTTTCAAGCGCGAAAAGACGTGATTCAAGTTCACCAACGTTAATCTACTAACTCCCCTGACTGCTTTGACGGACCAAATGGCAGATTCAGGGTTATGATTGGTCAGATCGCCTGTCAATCAAACTGTACTCTTCATAAAGTTTGTTGTAATTTTTTCTAAAAATTAGAATTGCACGTCTGTACTTAATTTGGTTGGAACCACTTATTGCATAGAAGTATTCAAATGAACAGTTTCACGTAAGCCTAATCACATAATAATAATGCATGTTTAAGCCGTTTTAACCGAAAGCAATTTGTCCTTAAATTCCACATAATTGAATATATCATAACATGGACATATCTGAAAATGTCAGTGCCATTGTTCTGTCTCAAGACGCACACACCGGTAATGTGTTTTCTTCTAAAGCACATTTATTTAATACAGTGTTTTCTGCCTTGCAAGCATGAGTGTTTCCTACAGGAAATTAAAATCTACTTAAGCAAGTGTTAATATGTTTGACAGCTGCAGCTGGTTGGTGCTGCCCAGCCCACTCCAGTTTCAACATCACTAATTATTGTGGAAAAAAAAGGCAGAACACTAATGACTACCAACAAACCCAGAGGTGTACCATTTTTAAAGTTCATCTTTTGACACGCCGCCTTGTGTGTTTTTGCCTTTAACCCTTTACTGAAAGTCTTTCCTTTTATATTCTCAACCTAGCTAAAATTTTCAGTATTTTAGACACATTTAAAATAACTAATATTTCACTAGTGCTAACCTTTTTTGCTATTATTGATGTCACGAATATTTAGTTGGTTTATAAAAATGACAGATCCTCTTTTGAACTGATCTGGGATTGTAAGATAACAGTTTCCATGTTTGACATATTCAAATGATTTATGTATTTGTGTCACTTCAACATTTTTGTCTATGGACTTTTCTGAGAAGTCCATGTGCAGGTACAGTTTAAACATAAATAGTGTAGAGAATACATAAAACAAGACAAGTACCATACAGACAAACTTACGTACACTACTGATGGCATACATTATGATTATTCCACATATGCCACTTATGGCATTTGATACACTTGATGTTAGATTGAATGCCTGTACTCAAGAAAATCTATGGTCCATTTCAGGTGTCATCTAACATCTACTTAGAAATGTAATACGTGATGAAATTGTGCGCTATATTATTTGAGTGAGCGCTTTATATAATA
The DNA here is from genome assembly GCA_038088235.1 of Zacco platypus. Classification (NCBI taxonomy): domain Eukaryota; kingdom Metazoa; phylum Chordata; class Actinopteri; order Cypriniformes; family Xenocyprididae; genus Zacco; species Zacco platypus. The sequence continues at coordinate 22,095,070 of CM076070.1, forward strand.
TGTATCCAAATAGGTTTGCTGGCATTGCTTGTAGGTTTCAGGTACCAGTCTCGGCCTCTCTTGGAATTGTATTTATTTAGAAGTGTACAGCTTTGTACCATCAGGTTGATGTAAGTTCAGCATCAGTTTTAAAGATAAACACTTCTGTCAAATCGCCTAAATGGAGTACTGTTTTTTTTAAATAATAGGCATTAATCAGCACAAAAGCTATCGAGAGCCGGTGTTCGCTTCTTAAATGTTAATTCACCCAAAAATGTAAGTTCAGTCATTAATTCCTCTCCCTCAAGTCGTTCGTAAGACCTTCGTTCATCTTCAGAACACAAATGAAGATATTTTTGATGAAATCCGACGGTTCAGTGAGTCTCTATTGACAGATAATGAACACTTTCAAAAGATACTAAAACATATTTAAAACAGGTCATGTGACTGCAGTGGCTCAACATTAATATTATATTTTTTGTGCACCAAAAAAACAAAATAACTTCTTTTCAACAATATCTAGTGATGGACGATTTCAAAACACTGATTCATGAAGCTTTACGAATCTTTTGTGTCGAATCAGTGATTCGGAGCGCCAAAGTCACGTGATTTCAGTAAACGAGGCTTCGTTACTTCATAAGTGATTCGCAATTTCAACAGTTCATGTGACTTTGGCAGTTTGATACGTGAACCGAATCACTGATTCGAATCAATTATCTTGCTGTCAATAGAGACTCACTGAACCATCGGATTTCATCAAAAATATCTTCATTTGTGTTCTGAAGATGATGAAGGGTGCAGAACCATATGAGGGAGAGGAATTAATGACTGAACTTTCATTTTTGGGTGAACTAACGCTTTAATATGGTCATACTGTACAATGACTGCCTTATAGCAATGTATTTTAATTAAACAATAAGAGTGGTGGATTGTGTGACGGGCTGCTGGTGTTTGTGTCGGTGAGTAGGCGTTACAGACAGAGAAACAGGCTGGGTGGACTTCTGAAGAACAAAACTCCAAGAACAGTAGTGAGTGAGGAAATTCAATTGCAGAGAAGAACCTGAGAAACTTGAATACTTTTATACGAATTACACAGTTTGGTATCTAATTACTCTCTACTCACAAAATCCAATATACTCATGTAGTAGATTATGATAGCATTGAATATACTTTGAGCTTGTGAATCTGTTATGGCATTATCCTTGTGATGGTCTCTTAGTTGGATGAAAAAAAGAGCTTTCATTTCAGAGTGAGTTTCATTTGCTACTATCCATCTTCATAAGCACCAGGTTCAAGAGGCAAAAGGCAGCAAAATGCAGGGTGAATTAAGGTAAAGTGGGCCGATTAAGCTTGATTGTGCTCTGCTCAATGAGTTTACATTTTCAGAGCATAACAGTGGTCTTTAGAGAGACACCATTTCTTTACATGATTTCTTTACATGACCTTTTCGTGACCTCGACATTGCGTCAGTTGCTGATGTTATGGGAAAACCTTCAGCTTATGAAGCACGTATGAAATCACGCCAATACAATTGACTATGGCAGGCGGATGACCAATGTTGGGGGTAATGCGTTACAAGGAGCATATATTATATAATCAGATTACTTTTTCAAGTCGCATAACCAATGTTGGGAGTTACGAGGGTCGGGGAGTAACGAAATACAAGTAGTTACATATTTAAAATACAAAATTTGAGTCACTGTATTTCATTACAGTTACATTTTAAATGGGTGGTAATCAGATTACAGTTACATCTGAAAAGTGTTTTAGATTACCAAAGTGATTACTTTGAGTTTTAATGTCATTTAAACAGCGATTGGTGATTCTCTGACTCTGACCGTCTGAAAAAGAGGAGTTAAGATTCATGTTTTCCACTGTTTTCATGTTTTGTGATAGTTGTTTGTGAGTCATTTTATAATTCACTCGTCACTGCAACTTTTTCTCACAATTTGTTTTTTCCCTCACAATTGTGAGTTTGTATTTCACAATTCTGACTTCTTTTTCTCAGAATTGCGAGATTTAAACTCACAATAGCAAGTTATAAAGTCAGAATTGGGAGATATGAACTTGCAATATTGACTTTTTTTCTTGCAATTGTGAATTTAATATGTGAGTTGAATGTCATAATTTTGACTTTTCTCAATATTGCGAGTTTATATCTCATAATTCTGACTTTATAACTTGTAATTGCAACTTTATATCACACAATTCTGACAGAAAAAGTCAGAATTGTGAGATAAAAACTTGCAATTATCTTTTTTGTGTTTGTTCCACACTTATTAGTATTCCAAAGTATTCTAAAGTATTTAGATTAAGTTACTAAACTTGAGTAATGTAACAAAATGCGTTACAAATTACTTTTTAAAGCACGTATTTTGTAATCTGTAGTGAAATACATTTTAAAAGTAACCTACCCAGCCCTGGGAGTAACCCATTACAAGTAACATGAGTTACATAATCAGATTACTTTTTCACGTAACTAGTAATGCATTACTTTTCAATTTACAGCAATCTTTGTTACTTTTTCATTAAGTAAGAGAGAGGCCTTCCTCTTTAATTTTTTTGTGGTACACGGACAGGGAGCTTGTTCTGCGGGCTGCCAGACTTCAGAGCAACACTGATCTTCTTTCCAGACATTTCTTTCTAGATTTTCCATTAGACAAAGAAGGTGCCCAAAAATGGTCCTATCTAGGGGTTGGGATATAACATAAGCAAAGCAGTGCATTTTATATTTCATTTATTAAATGCAAAAAATTAATTTAGTTCAGTAGGATGGTTAAGTTTGAACATAAACAAGAAACACATTAAGTTTGAACATAAACAAAAAACACACATCCTAACAAAAAAGAAAATACATTTTCAATAAACTTCCCTCACTCCTTTACTAACAAAAAACATGAGAGAAATGCACACGAAGGAAAAGCAGTCCCTGCCTCCATGACTCTCTCTTCTGGGCTGGAGAGGATCAACAATCCACCATTCCTCAGCGTCAATCTCTCTAGCTCATCATCTCATTAGTAAATCCTATGAAAAGAGACTGAGGCAAAACAGACAGGAGTAAAGGCAAAGAAACACACAGCCGCCTTCATTTATCATACAAAGTAAAAAAAGATTTCTATATTTCTGGGAGTTTTCTGCAAATACTGCATTGAGTATAACAAGTGTGTGGAAATGTAATTAGTTTGAAGACTGGAGCGGTTACATAAGATGTGGAAGTTTCATTCGATTACTCATAACATGTGAGCTGTCATTAAATTACTTCACAGTTCTAGCAGTGAAATGTCAGCTGGTACATGAGTATATGACTGGGACCAGATCAGACTTCTTGCACTTATGAGGTTTATGGTTGCTTGGAAACAAAGTTGATAGAAGCAAGTGTCAGAGAGATTAAACAATATGTTACATATTCAGTTGCCATCCACTCAGTGTGGAATGGCTTGTTAGAGAATCATTGTCTTGAGAATCTCCCTATTTGTTTGAATTATAAGACAAATACACCAGTAAACCTCAGTTCTTTGTCTCCTTTAATAGCTGTTCTGAAAAAAGCTATAAGCTACCCATAATTTAATGTATAGAAGCTACAATCAAGTAAATGTATTGAAAAAGCTTTTTCCCTTTCGAAGTGGAAGTTTGATGCTGCCACATGGAGTACATGATATGGGGAATGGCATCAGCGTGACCGGTGTCTGAAGTACGCATACCAAACATGCCAATTTTATTTACTGACGATGTCACAAGTGAAGCACCAATGAGGGTGCCTGTAATGCACATTATCAGCTTTTTTGTCTTCAGGAGCCGTTTATTTGTAAAGCGAGTGGTGAAGGTGATCAAAATCAAGCAACAAATGTTTCAAGTAGTTTTCTGACACCTGAGGACACACATGATCTGTGCGTTGGGAGTGAAACACATGTGCTCGAGGGTGCTGGATGCGCCCAAGTTCACAATAAAGAAACTCCACTCACGTTTGGCCCTCTTCTTGAGGAATGAGGCTCAAGCATCTGCACCCTGTGATTTTCTGAGGCACAGACTTAAGTCATGGGAATCACAGGTCGTTACGTCCTCAGTTACCGGCTCATGGATGGATCTGTCTTTGGCATCTATTGATCCAGTGGAGAGCATGCAGGCACCATCTCCTGCTGTCGAACCCTCTCCTTATGTTAGCCCTGCAAATGGGGAACTGCTGGATTTGGCCCGCACCGCAGCCAGATTGGATCTGGATTTGAGGTTTGAGAAACTGGAAGGCCATAATTGACCCTCCCCCATGAGCCTTCCGTTTATTCCAGAGCTTCACACCAAAGTGGAGAAGTCTGGTAAGAAACTGTATTCAGCTAGGGTTTTTCCATTACAACGTTCAAATTGAAGAGACGCTGCTTAGAAGTTAAAGAGATACTGGCCAGCTGTCTCTCGCAGGGTGAGACTTCAACTTCTCTGAAGTCTCCGGTCTTGCCATATAAGCTGCTACGGACCACCTTGCACTTGATCTCTGCTGAGAGATCTGGACTAGGAGCCGGTTTTGTCCCCTGAAGTGGTCGCTTAATTGTGCTGCACCATGGATCTGGTGCTCATTTCTACCTAACAAACAGCCATTGTTATCGGCCTTTCAATGGCAGCAATGGTGGTAACAGACAGGCATCTGTGGCTGAATCTGGCGGACATCAGGAAGAAAGAGAAGAATTTTCTCCTCGACATTCCAGTCTCTGCCTCTGAACTGTTTGGCATGTTTATGTTAAGGTTTAGGCGCAATTGGAGGCATTCAAGAAGTATGGTATGAGACGCTTCTGGTCCGTTGAAAGTCAGAAGGAGATTTTGGCCACTCATGCTCATCCTCCTACAAATAGGGCACAAAGGAGGCATGATGCTAGAAAGGAAGGTGATTAATAAGAAGTGGTATGGGAAAAATCAAACTGCCAGGAGGGTGTGGGGGCACACAAGGTTATTTGCTCGCTATCCTTCCCCAAATACTGTTGGGTATTAAAGCAGGGAAGAACCTCCTCTTTGCAAGGGTGCTTATTTATGGTCCGGTTTAGCACTTCTAATAATTGGCAGAAGTTCGCTATAGTGTCTTATCTTGTTATCCATCACATACTATGGTCTAATGCTTGAAGGGAAGGATGGAGTGCTAGCCATAGTCGGTCTTCGGTAGAGTGCTTTTTACTCAGGACAGGGTTGACCTGCTCTCCTGTTACTTTGGCGTCTTCAAGTAGTCGCTCCCTTTGGGTTTAGAGTCTGGGTGATGAGAGTAACTAGACATGCTTTCTTTTGCTCCCCTTTGGTTGGGTACTGCATAAATTCTCTCTAGTATAATCCATGTTCAAAGAACCTGATAAGTAGAGGTAGTTTGCCTGACAGCATCCCTCCTTGGTATTATAACACTCTATAACAGAGGTCTTCAAACCCGCTCCTGGGGACCCAGAATTTATTTCCCACCTGCTTCATCACACCTACCTGTGATTTTCAAGCGATCCAGAAGAGCTCGATTAGCTGGTTCAAGTGTGTTTGATTAGGGTTGGTGCAGGAGTAGGGTTGAAGAGCTCCGCTCTATAACTTAGACTAGTAAATTGAATCTTTTTGGATCTTGGAGAAATATCTTTGCTCAAGCTGAATGTGAGCACTCTGCCCTAAGTGCTCTAGGGTATTTAAATACAGCTGAAGCTCCTCTGTGCTTTCCCTCGGGGTTGAGTTTTGATGTCGAGAGTCTTTGGCCACAATATTACGCCGCTCTTGTGTTTGCATCCGTTTTGATCAAGTTGAGGGTTACATTCTCCCCATGGAAGTTGTGGTAATATGCTTTGTCAAGGTGCTGACATAGCGGAGCCATTTTACCTTAGAGCTCTGCACTTGGTTGCTGTCTCATTGCCATGCCTAGGATGCCTGCACATCTCCTTCAGACAAAAGAGTTGATGACGTGCATTACATGCACGCTTTTAATCTCACGGATGCTCCACATGTGACGTCATGGACTGTTGTCAGTGAGTGAAATTGGCATTTTTTTGTACACATGCTTCAGACACTGGTCCCACTGAGAGCGTTCCCCATAGTGTCAACTCCATGATGCAGTGTCTGGTTCCCCTTCTCAGGGAACTGGGGTAAAATACATAGCCTATACATTATCTATCAAGTAGCAATTGTTTCCCTAAATTCTAGTAAATTTGTCGCACATCCGTTGATTGAATGATGATCTAAATGTTCTAAATGTTTGTTGTCTGGAAAAAGAAGGCGGTTTACAGTTTGGAGAGCGCTTAGGGTTTGCAATGGAGCATTATGAATGAAGTTTACTCTGTTCTATGCTGACCTCATTAAAACAATCCCACAGCAACACCTAGTTTGCATTGTGAAATTGCAGTCCTCACTAACTGTGTCCTTCTAGAGTTGCTGTAGTTTAGTGTCGCATCAGTAATTGTACAGAGCACAATATTTTCCTGCCATGCTGTTTGATGTTACGTACCTTTGACATTTTCTTTATTTGTATGTTCAGTTTTTCAGTGCTTCCCTTCAAGTAAATCAAACGCAAAGTCTGGGCACTCAAGTGGTTGCCATGGCAACCAACAATACCTGCTTGTGAAGGCGAATGAACATATCTTGTGTCTGAGGCTAAATCACTAAATATCGAGAATGTAATAATACGTATTGTATTTTTCTAACTCCAAACCATCTGATAATCACTTCCTTTGATTCGATACATCTCTCATCTTGATGCTCACATAAACCGATCACATTTTAATGATGCAAAAGATGTGTGCGCACTCACGCCTTGAAATATGCGAATATGAAAGGCTGAGTTTCAGTGGCTAGAGAAAAAACAATAGTGCGGTTACAAGGTATGTATAATTTGAGGTAGAAGACGTACTGTGATCTAGCGTTGCATTTGTTTTGGGTGGGTCTCACACTTGTTCTAGTTCTCTTTACTGTGTTTGTTCCCATGATTTCTCTTTGATTTGCACCTGTCATTCATTTCCGTTGAATAGTTTGCCATGACATTTAAACCCTGTGTTTGTTCAGTTGATTGTCCATTCATGTCACATTTTACCCGGTTTTTCTGTTCCTGAGTTTAAAAGTTAAATCGTTTGAACAATTAGATCGTGCCCATCTCATCTTTTCTGCAACCGACGTGACGCATACATAAGGTCCCGGAATCTAGAATCATCAAAATAAATTCTTTATTTTTTTCAAAAATATTTTTTGTTGTTGTTGTTGTTCAATACTTACTGACCCCCCTATGAAATTAAAGTTTCTTCACAGTAAATAAGAATAAAAATTGCCTATATTATAAACAGGGCTGGGTAGGTTACTTTTTAAAATGTATTTCACTACAGATTACAAAATACGTGCTTTAAAAAGTAATTTGTAACGTATTTCGTTACATTACTCAAGTTTAGTAACTTAATCTAAATACTTTAGAATACTTTGGAATACTAATAAGTGTGGAACAAACACAAAAAAGGTCATTGCAAGTTTTTATCTGACAATTCTGACTTTTTCCCTCAGAATTGAGTGATATAAAGTTGCAATTGTGAGTTATAAAGTCAGAATTATGAGATATAAACTCACAATATTGAGAAAAGTCCGAATTATGACATTTAACTCACAAACTAAATTCACAATTGCGAGAAAAAAAGTCAGTATTACAAGTTCATATCTCCCAATTCTGACTTTATAATTTGCAATTAAATCTCGCCATTCTGAGAAAAAGAAGCAGAATTGTGAAATACAAACTCACAATTGTGAGGGAAAAACAAATTGTGAGAAAAAGTTGCAGTGACGAGTGAATTATAAAATGACTCACAAAACATGAAAACAGTTGAAAACATGAAACTTAACTCCACTTTTTCAGACGGTCAGAGTCAGAGAATCACCAATCGCTGTTTAAATGACATTAAAATTCAAAGTAATCACTTTGGTAATCTAAAACACTTTTCAGATGTAACTGTAATCTGATTACCACCCATTTAAAATGTAACTGTAATGAAATACAGTTACTCAAATTTTGTATCTTAAATATGTAACTACTTGTATTTCGTTACTCCCCAACCCTGATTATACGTTTGTCGAGTTTCTGAAACAGACAGAAAATTCAATCCATCATTTTTCCATCCGTTATAAAAATCTCCCCTTCGGTCATATCTCACATTTGAAGATGCTGGTTAATACCTGAACAAAACATACTAGTCTGAAAAATCCGAAGCAAAGATGAGATCTGAGTGCTGTGTTATGCTGGAATAAGTTGTAAGGTTTACTTTCTTTCTTTTTTGACATGCAGCAAGTGAACTAACATTGTTGAAATGACACTTTTAGAAAACATAAAGCTATACATAATGCTACAAACTTTTCTATTTCAAATGTGCCACTAATGTGAATACTTCAGCATCAGTGTGGGCGGTGTTTTCCCTCGCCCCGTGATGTTTTAGCCAAATGTTTGAATTTAGACAGCCGTTCTCAGAGAACAGAAGTCAGGGGATTCAAGACACTGTTTGCTGAGACAGCAGACTAGAGACGAATGGGGCATTGTCCAGAATCAAATATGTGAGAACACAAAGCAAAGCTCTAATACAGACAGACCGGTGTCTCATAAAACCTTGCAAGGGAACATGTTGAGTAGTCCCCGATAGGCAACTAGTTTTCCACTGCGGTCACACAACACAAACTAACAAAAGGCATTCTCAAAATTCAGTCACTTTGATTATAGATGGGGAAAAAAATGTGTTACGAACATATTCTGCTGCAGCGTGAAAGTTGCATTGGAGACGTCTGTATTCACCACTGTCCTATCATCTGGTTTCCTCACAAGTCATTTTTGTCCTGAACTCTCTTTCTATTGCTTTCCTGTCTTCCTCTGCATGTTTACCACACCCTGCTGTTTCTCTCATCACTTCCTCTGCTCCTCTGTCTTCCTCTCTCTCTTCATCATCCCCCCCCCCCAGTCCCGGTCTTGAGAGCTCTTTGATCAGCAGCATCTGAAAGCACTCATGGATTTTCAGCTGTGAAATTAAGCCGCCTTCCAAACCATGTCCAGGGTTTTTAATTAAAGATTTAAAATGAGTGACTTTTCCCCCCCCAACATCATTTGCAGGAAACATTGAAATGACTGTCATACTTTCAAAAACGTTGACTTCCTTTTGGAGTGACATAAGGAAAAAATTATTTTGATTTATATTGAACCAAGATGCAAGGGAAGCGTACTGTTGGATTTGGCTTATAATGTGTCAAGATTCATTCATACAATTCGGGATTATTTATTATTTGGCCACAATTGTGCTATTTCTTTACATTTTTAATCAGGTTAAATAATTGCATTGAGTTGTGACAACTCTTACTCGGCAAATATTTAACCTGATTAGACAAAGGGAAAAAAGTAAGAGCGAGAGAGGGAGAGCGAGAGACAGAGGGAAAGAAAAAGCTCAGTATTTAAACAATTGTGGAAAAGAATGAATGGAAAAGATGCAATTTAATATGTTGGGCTCTTAACATTTTTTCAAATTCTGATTTATTTTTTTTTAAATTAGTTCATATGGGTGAAAAATTGTGATTATTCCTTCAAAAATCTTAATTATTGTATTATAGATGTAGTATTACATTAAGATATTGTACAATAGTTGTGTATAAAGTACTATGATAGTAATAGTGCTATATTTCTGTTACAAATTGAACAAACTTTTATTTTGACGGGTTGCCGAGTTTCTGTGTACGAATATAAGATATGACAATAGTTTTTTCTCGAATGAAACAGTAAAATGCTCATAGAGCAGCTTTGCAGATGAAGTTTATGTGTTCATGTCATCATATAGTCACTGGAAAAAACCCCAGCGAGCTTCACGCGTCTGCACCGTTCACGCACAACATGCAGGAATCATATTCTTTTTGCGGTTTAATATTCACAGATTTCATGCGATTTGATTTCAGTATACTCATCTACTTTTGATTTATTCGTCCAAAATGTGACAAATTCCGTTTTTACGAATAGATTCCGCAATGGCTTTCTCTGAATATGGTACAGATACACAGGGCTGGGTAGGTTACTTTTAAAATGTATTTCACTACAGATTACAAAATACATGCTTTAAAAAGTCATTTGTAACGTATTTCGTTACATTACTCAAGTTTAGTAACTTAATCTAAATACTTTAGAATACTTTGGAATACTAATAAGTGTGGAACAAACACAAAAAAGGTCATTGCAAGTTTTTATCTCACAATTCTGACTTTTTCCCTCAGAATTGTGTGATATAAAGTTGCAATTGTGAGTTATAAAGTCAGAATTATGAGATATAAACTCGCAATTTTGAGAAAAGTCAAAATTATGAGATATAAACTCGCAATTTTGAAAAAAGATATAAACTCATACTAAATTCACAATTTCAAGAAAAAAAGTCGTATTGCAAGTTCATATCTCCCAATTCTGACTTTATAACTTACAATTGTGAGTTTAAATTTCGCAATTCTGAGAAAAAGAAGTCAGAATTGTGAAATGCAAACAAAATAAAACTAATTGTGAGAAAAAGTAGCAGTGACGAGTGAATTATAAAATGACTCACAAAACATGAAAACAGTCGTGGATCATCAGGTCATGACAGGACAGTTCAGTTTTTTTTATAAATTCAGTCATTTTGTCTTGTTCAGGACGGAACTAAATAAAAACAACAACATTTTTATGATCCTCTTAAAAGTATTAAAATGTTGATGAAACTTAACTCCTCTTTTTCAGACGGTCAGAGTCAGAGAATCACCAATCGCTGTTTAAATGTCATTAAAACTCAAAGTAATCACTTTGGTAATCTAAAACACTTTTCAGATGTAACTGTAATCTGATTACCACCCATTTAAAATGTAACTGTAATGACATACAGTGACTCAAATTTTGTATTTTAAATACGTAACTAAGTTACTTGTATTTCGTTACTCCTCAACCCTGCAGATAGTTCGCTTTTATTTCTTTGGTTCAAACAGGCAGCAAATCATAAGTGCCTTCTGACTTCTAACGCACGGCCCTTTCACAAACATGTCAATCTATATTCTGTGTGGGGTTGGCAGGTTTTCGCAACAAAACCCGCCCAATTGCTACTCAAAACTGGCCCAATCGCATTTCGGGGGGGTCCCATGGTAAAAATCGCTTTCTCACGGGTAAAATCCACGTTATTGCTATCATTCCCCTGGTCAAATGTGCATTTCAGGGGCTTAATATCATGTTATTTGGGTTCGCTTCAATCCGCAGCAACAGTGTAAAAAGTAGCCTGATTCCACGGGAAATCCACGGACTTGGCAACACTGATTCTTATAATAATTAAATATAAATAAATCATTTTTTACCAATGCAGATATGTCGGAAACGATGCATTGCGATACAAATGCCTACTTGTATCTGATGCACACTTTTTAAATCAGATGTTAACTTTGATGCCGATGCACCGATTCGAATCGGTGTAGTATACACTGGAAGAATGTTGCCTGCAACATAGTATATTTTTCTGGAATGTTGAATTTTTTAAATGCCTCTGCGAGACAGATGTAGTACAATCTGACACATTTTTTCCGTCACATCATATTGTCATAGATCTAAGATCCAGATTCAGGACGTGTTAGATCCGCTCCATTAGAGTATCCTTTGTATTTAACCACATGTGGAGAGGGTAAGGTTTGATTTTGCATTTGGAATGCAGGAGGGTGTTATATAGACACAAAGTGGCGGGTCTTGCGTTTGGGACATTCAAAATAAGTTTCTGATGTGCATGTGGTGCGAACATGAGGCAGATGCCACGATCACTTGATGACAAACCGCTAACAAGAGTTTATGAGGCCAAATGATTCAAATGAGCCGCTGCTTGTCAGTCAATGAGCTCTAGGCACTTCCAGGCAGAGGGTTCCACAAACAAGCCCCAGAAACGGCATGTCGTTTGGCAGTGTGGTGTCTGCATTTTGCTGACCGTGAAAGATGAGTCCAATGTGCAGCCATCAGCAGATCGTAGACTCGGGCTTGTTTGTTTGTCGTGAGGGTAACTTCCGGGATTGACAGCATATTGTAGCGTGCTGCTTGTTCTGCTGTGTAAATCTCCCACCTGTCTGATGGATCGCATGCAGTAATGGCACGACGTCTTAGAATAATTCCAGAAGGACAAACAGATGTGGGTTATTTGACAACACAGTACTACTTTTTAAATAGTGTCCAGTGTTACATCATTGCTTGGGTTTTCTCTGCATCGAAAAGCAATTAGCCTGTAAGATGTTTGTGCTTTCATCTTTTGTTTGGTACTTTGGTGCTGAATGAAAATCGCTTAAGCGCTCTCTCCAGCTAAAAACTATGGAAGCCCGTTCCCGCCACTGTTGAGAAAAAAAAATATTGCGTAAGTCGTAATAATGAGAAACTTTCTCATAATAATGACTTAACATCTCATAATAATGACTTAACATCTCATAATAATGACTTAGTGTCTCATAATAATGACTTAGCATCTCATAATAATGACTTAGAATCTCATAATAATGACTTAGTATCTCATAATAATGACTTAGCATCTCATAATAATGACTTAGAATCTCATAATAATGACTTAGTATCTCATAATAATGACTTAACATCTTTACTAATAAAACTTTTTTTTTTATTAAGTTAAAATGCTAAGTCATTATTATGAGAAAGTTTCTCATTATTATGAGATACTAAGTCATTATTATGAAAAAGTTTCTCATTATTATGACCTACGGAGTATTTTTTTTCCTCAACAGTGGCGGGAACGGGCTTCCATAAAAAACTGAGCAATTATCCGTGAAATAAACCACACATTGCACAAAGTATATCGCTTCCACAGCCACTGGATAGCGAGGTATAGTACGCAAATCTTGTGCAACCCATTCTACACGTTGCACGATAGAGGAATTCCAACATCTTAGATGGCTTCTAAACAGCAGAGATCAGTAAGTGACAAAAATTCCTAGGAAAAGCTTGTTTTATTGCTTGCGATTTGAAGTAGCGTTTAAGCATGTCTGAGGCAGAGACTCTTTTTAGTTACGATAATGGGTAGTCGTGGCCTAATGGTGATGGAGTCAGGCTTGTAACCTGAAGGTCGTTGGTTCGATTCCTTCAGGAATTGAAGTTTGTAGACACTATAGAGAGGATGTGCTTGACTGGCCAGGGCCGCATTTCCCAAAAGCATCGTAAGTTGATCGTAGAACCATCGATGGCCCAGATCTATCTCTTATTCAAAATGTATTCATAATGTCATGAAAAGGAGAATCGGATAATAATGACCACAGATGGTTGAGCAGCTGTCTTGCATCAGGCAAGATTGGGCAAAAATTTCACTTGCAAAACGGCAACAATTATTATCCTCAATTCACGAACACTTAAAACGTGTAATTAAAAGGACAAAGTTGAAAACGTGCCTCCGTCCCAACTTTTCTGGTGTGGCAGCCATCAAAATAAAAACTTTTTTACAGAATAAAATTGGTCAGTGAAAACACTGGAAGTCTTTTGTACTTTTTTTTTGTTGTACAACCACGTTCTGAGGCACAAACGTTCTACCTTGATCTACTTCAAGGTAGTTTCGTGTTCCTTCTGCACATATTTCAAGGCCTAATCTGCATGTTCCAGATCCTTTTGGTGCTCCAGGAGATCGGCGTCCCACAGAGCTTCATGTTCAAGGATGTTGAAATGGATTCCAGCTCCTTTCCCCATTGCTTTGTCACCCGGCACAGCTAGTGGAAGACCAAACCAAACCTCTTTCCTGAGGCCTTGGCGTTGTAGTATAATATTATTATAACAGTTTGTCTTTCTTAAAGATAACATAACTCAGCCATAGCCACACCCAACTTGTATTTTATTCATTTTATACACTTTATTCCAATCATTCATGGTGTTGATTAGTTATTAAATGTATTCCTTGTCTTCCTTGTGTTGATAGCGAGGCTCAGCAAGTTACCCAATATCTCACAAATTCTTCGGATTGGTCAGACGACATCTGTCATGGTGAAATTCCTATCCGGTTCCCCCGCAAGTCACTTTCACACTCACCTGTGACATGTGACCAAACTCAAAACATATTTGACCCGCCCCCTTAAGTCACTGTGCGACAAGCCATGCGCTCTCCCGCCACACATCATGTTCTCACGCTTTTTAAAGAAGTTTAATCAATAAATAGCGTCTAGTGTGTGTTTAATGTGTGATGACAGATCGCTGTAGCTCCTCGTGAAGCGATCATCTCTTCATACTAGTTCATTTATAGCATCAAATAAACATGAATGAACATCAGAAGGAATGTTGTTTCAAGTTCACCAACATTAATCTGCTAACTCCCCTGACGGCTTTGATGGACAAAATGGCAAATTCGGGGTTATGATTGGTCAGATCGCCTGTCAATCAAACTGGTTGCAAAGTAATTGTCTTAATTTTAAATATTTGCTGTCATAATGAGCCATTTCTTGGATATGCTATATGTTAGACACAATCGAAGACGCTTTTTGGCCCAGGAGAATGCAGGTCTGCTAATAACTGCCAGCGCATCTCATTAGGACTTTCCACAGAATTTTTAAATGATGATCTAATGGGGAGATGCTCGGCTAGCTTGTAGCTTAATAGGCTCATTTTACCGCCGATACTTTTAGTAATGGTTGTGATGAAATGGTAATGAGACAAACAATTCAGCTTACTGCAAGCAGCGCATCTTAATGGGGTATTGAGGTACGATTAAACATTAGGTTTGATCCGATTGCCACCCGACTAATGGCGAACTGCCCTAAATCTACATACACTTCGGTGGATTTAACAACCATATATGATGGGTTTTAAGAATCTGTGATGATTTCACACGGCTCAGTCCTCTTGTGTGATATAAACCCGTTACTGTGATGAGAAAATGAGACCATGCATCTTTCTGTTACGCTGATAGAAGTTGGGAATCGTAACCCTGCCTGTGTTTGTTTTTGGCAGATTGATAGTACTAGCATGTGAGTGAGAAATAAATCTCTCTGTTGATCTGTTCACACATCCTGATCGCATACACATCACCGTTTTTCAGATCTTAGACGTGTTTGTGAATGGCGTAAATTACAACCAGGAGAATTATGGTGCAAGTAAGGTTTACTTTTAATTTCCTCCCGGGCAGTGTAATATAACATACAGTGAGGAGGACAAGTATTTGACGATTTTGGAGGTTTGCCCACTTACACGGCATGAAGAAGTCATTTTTATCAACTGTGAGTGACGGCATCGAAAACAAAAATCCAGAAAATCGCATTGCATGATTTTTAAATAATTAATATGCATTTTATTGCCGAGACTTAATTTACAGCTTGCGAGAGCTTTTATTGTGGCGGATACCTTTAAGTTTCTGTGACAAGTTTATAAATGTTTCTCATTACAAATAGTGAATGCTGTAATCACACAAATGTTAGAAATGATGCAGCGTTCGCAGCACATTTAGAGTTCGCTTCCATGAGTTCATTCATGAGCAAAGACATATTCTGTTTCTTATTTACGGCTTTCGCACCCAACTAAATATGAACAATTATAACACTATGTTTCATTGAACCATTGACAATCGATGATTTACGTGATTTCTGTACAAAAAGCATCCAACAGGCCAAGTGTGATCCAAATCACCAACTTCTCATCTAGAAGAGGTGAGGGATAACACAAACCTATGAAACTTATGAGAATGCAAGTGTTTGCCTCAGCAGTTATGTTAAAAAAAAAAAAAAAACATTTAATTATTTAGTTTTACAAGCACAGTTAAGGGAGCTAACTGAAAAATGGTAGAGAGAGGAGGGCAAAAATGCAGGGATGGAGAGATTTATGCTCCAATGCCTTAGTGTCCTTCTGTCAGCTGGGGCTTTTCCCCTCTCTCTCGCTCTCTCTCTCTCTCTCTCTCTCTCTCTCTCTCTCGCTCTCTCTCTCTCTTGCTCTCTCTCTCTCTCTCTCTCTCTCTCGCTCTCTCTCTCTCTCTCTCTCAATCAATCAATTCCTGCCTTAATTACAGTGAATACGCCACATTCGTCAAACAACCGTCATTTCTTCTGTTTTAATCTGTGCATTAGCTACTGTCTGATGCCATGCCTTTGACCCTCAGGATTTTAGCTACATTGCTCGTAATTGTATCATTGCATGATATAGCATTCATTTTAACTACAAAATGGTATGGTTGAAGGAGAGAACTTAATATTAATAAAATATTTAAGAAGGGGTGGGTGTTGTATTGCACTCATACACACAACCTTTGAAGCATCAAATGTAGCACTAAACGCATAAAGTATGCCGAACTCTCTCGCCGGTTTCTTTGTTAATTGGCGAATAAAATAGCAGGCTTATTAAGAGTCTGAACACTGCTCCGCTTTCTACACTTTAGCGTACGAGAGAAAAACTGGCCATCTGCTTTACAATTTACAAATGAGTAGTAATAGCCTGAAGAATTTTATTTGTGGGTGTTTGATTTTAAACAGTGTGTTTTTATAGAAACGTAGACGTTTAAAGAAATAATTCACCCAAAAATGAAACTTCTGCCATCACGTTGTTCGCCATTTTATGGCATTAAACATCAAATAACAGATTTTGAAGATTGTTTGTAGGTTTTTACTCAAGCATGTTTGCATGTATAATAGATAACAAACAGCTTAAACGAGCGTGAAAAAAGTATTATAAGTCTATAAATATCATAAAAACAGCAGGGATTGGTTGGTTAGCTGGTTATGTCTTTCTGGCGACATTTATTTTTCTTTTCTAAGTATGTTCATTAGCTTATAAGTAACAAAGTTAACAAATTTAAAGGGTTAGTTCACACAAACATTAATTCCTTCACCTGTAAGACCTTCATCATCTTCAGAACACAAATGAAGATATTTTTGATGAAAGCTGATCTTTTATTGTACATGCATTGACCACCATTTTCAAGCAAAGGAAAGTAAAGGAAGGAAGTAAAGACTTCATTAAAGTAATCCACGCGGTTTAAAATCAATTTTATGAAGCGATGCGAGTGCTTTGTTTGTGCAAAACAACAACAACAACATAACTGACCACTTTATTTACAAAGATATTAATCTCCAGTGCGTGTTCACGCAACAAACGTCTGCTCTCATGCATCACAGAGCTCTTATGAAACGAGTTGGAGATTAATATTGGGTGAACTAACCCTTTGTTGTTTTCTAACTCCTCAGCCATCACAATCTGTCAATGCATCATCATCATCCTCATCATCATCTCATGCAGACCCTGCAGGTTGGATAGAGGTTGGATATTGCATCCTCTAGGGTGTCCTTGTCCAAGGGTGTGTGTGTGTGTGTGTGTGTGTGCACGTATACACCACCCTCAAACATGTACCATTGCCACTGAGGCAATGATCTCTGAACAAATCATCAAAAACACACACACACACACACACACAGACAAAAATCATATCCATTATTTTGTCCACTTCTGTCCGTTTTTTTTTCATCAAAATGGATCAATATCGATCCATGGACGTGAAGAGGGCCATGTTATATCTCATTTTCATCAATAGATGAAGCTGGAGGAAAGGTGGGCAGCATAATAATGGCTCCCAAGGACGACAGCTCGTCCAGGCAACAGCAGGGCCCAGAAATCGCCCACAGCGACATGCAGAACGCCCGCTGCTCGAAGCGCATGCTCATGAATACATCAACACACATATTCCCTCATACCTGACACCCACTACATATAATAATAGACCGCACAGAGCGTGCATGCAAAAAGACATTAGCGGATGCTTCGCATAGGCACAGAATGGAAGAGAAAAAGATTGTTTACTTCTATTTAACTTTAGTCATTCATGGGGTGAAGTGTCATAAATTAGCCTTTGCAGATCATAGTTTCACAACATAGTACTTAGAGGTTGCTATTTCATGGATAATCGTATGTTTTGAGTTCACTGATTTAAAGCAACAGCCTTTGCGGATTTTGTTATCTTGGCAAATCTGAGATATTGTTGAGACGTCTTCTTAGGGTGCGTTCACACTCGTCATGTTTGGTTCGATTAAAACGAACCCTGGTGCGATTGCTCCGCTTCCAAACGAACTCTGGTGCGGTTCGATTGATATATGAACGCAACACGGACCAAAGACATGTGAACCAACCAAAAACAGGAAGTGATGTCACAAGATGCGACACTGCGTCACCTGATTTGACGACGTGGAAAAATCGCTGTTTCCAAAATGAGTCGAGGGCAAACGTGGAGCAACGAGGAGGTGAAGTTTCTGTTTCTGCGTTCAACGGAGGAAATCCTGGAGCTGTTTTGAATGTTTTGAACATTTTATGAGCTCTTCGTGAGTTCTCAGCTGGTAAAAATAAAGCATAAAATGATGGCGTTTAATCCAGCACACAGCGTTGTTTTGAATGTTCGGTAAGCGAGCTCCGTCACGAAATATACGTCATAAAAGCCGACCAATCAGGTCGTGACCGTATCCCTGTGCCTTTGGTTCGGTAACTTCAGGTTCGCTGTTAAAAATGCCAGTGTGAACGCTAAGAGGACCAGGACTATATGTTTTGTTTTTGTTTTTTGGTCCGGACCAAACGAACTGAACTACAAGTGTGAACGCAGCATTAATCTCCAGGTAATATTCGGTAACACTTTAGAATAGGGTGTTTTCACTAGTTGCTTATTAGCATGCATATTACTAGGATATTGGCTGTTTATTAGTACTTATAAAGCACATATTAATGCCTTATTCTGCATGACCTTATTCTACATTCTTAATCCTACCCAATACCTAAACCTAACAACTACCTTACTGACTACAAATAAGTAGTAAATTAGGAGTTTATTGATGGAAAAGTCGTAGTTAATAGTTTATATGTGTTCCCTATTCTAAAGTGTTACATTTACTGAAGTCTTTGTCTGAGGTGACAGTTCTAAGAAACAGGAAACGTACGCAAAAATCTCCATGTAATCTCATTGCTTTCTCTGAGAAACTATTGAGACATTTAAGAAGTCTTATTTGGACATTTATCTTGACCTCTGATGATTCAGCATGAAGCAGAACCACTTTACTCTCTACATCCTGAACATACAGTATACATGTGTGTTACGGTTCTACATTTAGATTTGCTTTCGTTTCCACAGACGCTGAAACACAATATTGACGTATTGACAACACTAAAATTTAACATATTTATGTATGAACAACTCTACAGACATACAAATGTGAATGAATCCTTGTTTATGAATAATAAAATCATGGCATTCATATCATGTCATATCAATGGCTTTAAAGTACATTTCCAGTCGCATTTATTAAACACAGTTTAATCATTTACTTATTTTAAAATGATAATATTGCGTTTTGTTCTGTTTTGCGAACTCTTTTCGAAGTATTACATCATGTTAAACAGGATTACACTTAACATGAATAACATTTCTGTAATCCTTTAAAAGCAGTTTATTTATCATGTTTATTTTGTTTGCCGTGAGACACAAAAACTGTGTCGTCTGATGCTATAACTGACAATAGAACCATAAAAGACAATAAAAACGCAACATAAATTCACAAAAGTCATAAATTTTATGTGCGCTATAATCCACATCCGTTGAATACATGCAATTGTGAAAGATCCATATTCAAGCCTTTATTCGGCAATCATTCATCTCCGTAAACATCAAATCACAGCACACTCATTATAAAGCATTAAAAAAACGCCACCTCGAGAAGATTTACGACACGTATGACACGTCAGATCTTATTTGCATGAAACGTGCATCAAATACACAGCTGATCAGCCTTACACATCACTGTCTTTATGTCCCCCCCCCCTCACTTTAAAGACATAACATTTGTGAAATGCACAGGGGAAACATATGGCATTTCATTATAGAGCCAAGGCATGGTGTGTACAATCTGCTCAAAGAGTGTCTAAATCGTATGGCGGCCAGCTACATCTTTATCTACAGGGATACACTCCTCAGAACTGCCCTGAGATCTGCTTTATATTCCTTCCCCCTTCTAGTGCTAATGCAGCTCTGATTGTGACTATTTTGAGTGTGATGCTTCATTCGATTGTGCTGCTGTGAGTTCAAAAATATCTAGGGTAAATCTCAGCTGGTGTGTGAACATCTGGGGTTTTTTCCATGAATTTAAGGTTGACAGAAATGGCATGCTATCCTATTATGAAGTAAAGGCTGAAAGGCTATCAGTCAATCAATCAGTCATTCAATCAATCAATCAATCAGTCAGCCAGCCAGTCAGTCAGTCAATCAATCAGTCAATCAATCAATCAGTCAATCAATCAATCGATTTATAAAGTTAACTACATGATATGCTGAATAATAAAGTGTAATTAATCTCATATATAAATAGGGAGAAAACATCCTTTACATTGTGTTATAAACTAAAGCAATGCATAGATAACAGGTGTTTGTCATGGTCAGACACTTGCATGTGTTATTATATTACTCACATTTATCCAAAATCAAGCGCAAACGGAGTTACAAGCTTTTTGACCAGAGATTTTCAGAAATACATGTTTTGTCTGTCATTAGAACGGCTGCATCAGAGGCATTAAGTGGTTATAAAGCTTATTATAGCTCTGTGGTCGCTCGGTTTGTTCTGTCATTTGGTCGAAATCTCATGATATTAAAGATCAGTGCTTCACACAAGCTATTTCAGACAGTAGTGGTTATGACTCGATGACAAATGCTAGACGAAAACACTCTTCTCCATTCCTCACCTGCATAAAACATTAGCCTTTAGTGTTTCCGGAGTAAACACTGTACTTATTCAAAGAATCCATTCTTCATACCTCGCTTAATTCACTTGAGAAGAAACGATATATGCCACATCTTCTAATTGACCCTTAGCAAAACAGTTTGATTGACAGGCGATCTGACCAATCATAACCCTGAATCCACCATTTTGTCCGTCAAAGCAGTCAGGGGAGTCAGTAGATTAACGTTGGTGAAAAATTGTGTGTAATCGCGTCTTTCCAAACAACATTCCTTCTGATGTTCATTCATGTTTATTTGATTCTATAAATGAACTAGTATGAAGAGATGATCGGTTCACGAGGAGCTACAGCGATCTGTCACCACACATTAAACACACACTAGACGCTATTTATTGATTAAACTTCTTAAAAAAATTACAATGTATTAAATATGAAACTGTTTCATATGTTGTCAGTGTCCTCTTTGCTCCAGGATGTATTTTTCACTGTTCTTGATGTGTGAAGGCGGGTCTTTGGGAAGGGTCAATTGCGATAACTGATGGTTCTTCAAACAAATTTGATTAAAATATCAAGATTAAGTTGTCTGAGATTACTGTGGAAACGCTCCCAATTATTTCCGTTATTTCACGATTTGGAGTGTTTGTGTAATGAAAGGGCGAGTCAGCGAATGAGTTCCAAATGCAGGCTTTAATGAAGCACAGAATGGTGTAACAGGCAGGGTCAAACGGCAGCAAACAGGGATGTCAGAGATAAGGCTGAATCATAAACAGTACACAGGCGGGTGGGTCGTAGGCAGGTGGCAGGCAAGCAATAGTCCAATAATCCAGAGCAGTAAGTCCAACAAGGTAGGCAGCAAACAATCAATAAACGGAACAGACAAGCAATAAACAAGACGGGGAAACAAGACACAGAATAACGCTCAGAAATGACAGTTGTTAGTTAATCAAGACTTTGCGATGGTGTGTGTGTGAAGGGTGCTTAAATAGTGACAGTGATTCATGTCAGGTGTGTGTGCAATCAGTCCAGGTATGAAGGCTTATGGAAAATGTAGTGTGTGTATGTCTCAGAGTGAGTATGTGATGCATTGTGGGAATTGGAGTCTGGTGGTGAAGTGTGTAGAGATCTAATGGGCACTTCAACTGACAATCGTTACAATTCGTTACAATTTGTAAAATTGTATTTCTGTATCTATATATGACCGATAACTATATTTGCTGCATTTTCATTTTTATTGACGTTTTATTAAAGTTCGGGAGGAGCATGTTCAGATAGTCTACCCAATCAGCGCAAGGAGGCCTTCATATAAATTGCCCACTCTCCTCTGTCCCACGAGTTTTCCAGCATCCCTCCTCCACCCCGACTCCTATCTCTCTCTCTACTGTTCCTATCCCAACAATGGTTGGGGGTTGGGAGTACTTTGGGATCAGGCCACGTTCCGAGCTCGGAGCTCTCCCCCTGGACAGCACGCCAAATATGCATACTTTTACTCTATCCGATTATATGTACGTGTAAACTGAAGCATTCGGTTTCCTGCTTGAAAATGCATCCTTTTCATTGGTCAAGCCAAAATCGAGAGGTATGACCTCTGCAGAAGTTAAAAGGGCACTACCTCAGTGACCCTCTGTTTTCTTGTTGCTGTTTGTATGAAAAGGACTGAAGTCATCGCTTCTGTCCATGTCAGCTGGGCCTCAAAGTACAACAATCCATTTTGCAACTGTCAGCCTAGTAGAGAGAAGTATCCCAATAACAACGGAGTTAGACTGACATCACTGAAGTCATTTTTCACTCGACTCGGAAGAACCTGACTGCAACTTCACCACCATCGAAATACTGAACCATCAAGCCTTTCTCCTGAGACTGTGTATCCGGAAGCTCATTTAACGACTAAGGCATTATGCAAGTGTAACACAGTTCTTAAGTACGGGAAGAAGGAGGCGGGAACCGGTGAACATTCAACGTTTTTTAATCAAATAAATAAACAAACAATAAAACAAAAGTAAAATGACACAAACATAATAAAAAAACGACATAAAATCCAGGCCTGGTCCTCTCTCGTCCTTCACTGTCGTCGCTCCTCTTTTATGCTTCCGGAGCTCCTCCGTGAGAGACACGAGACCGGTGCAGCGCGCAGGTGACGCTCATTATCACTCGCGTCACCGGCCTCGCGCCGTTCCCTCACAGCTCTCGCCCGCCCTGCTCGTCACAGCAAGTATCATACATTTAACTAACTAGAGGTTTAGTGTGAGCTTTAGATCCCTTGCTGCCAAGGTGCTTTAAATTAAGAAACTGATGATTTTGTCAGGTGGTTAACTGACTTTTACATTTCCATAGCTTCATTCCCCTGTTTCAGTTTCATTTATTCACTTTCCATTTCACCCACGTACACATGATTGTGTGTATGTATTTGTTTACACTAGTTATGTGGTTGTGATTTAGTTAAATTCTTGTAAGTGCTGATTCTGTGGTCACTGCTTTCAAAACATAGTCCCTTTAATGATGTGATCACGGCAACACGCTTTGAGTAGTACCGTAGCCAGTACAAAAAAAAAGTTATTTTCTGTGGCCATGAAAATAGCTTTCCTAAGAGTTAATAGTCGATTAAAACTGAAATGACCAGGTTAATTGATAGAAATATTAATAATGCTACATCAAATTAATTCTATTAACTGATCTAAATATTTATAATTTAGTTATGATGAGTTATAATTAATTATTCATACTTCCCTTTTGAGCTAATTTGCTTCATGGGGGAAAGAATCAATGTGCATGGAACTGAAAGGGCTTGAATAAAGTGTGTTTGCCTCCAGATAAAAATAGGAGATAGGATGAGCGCTTGTGGTGTGAACAGATTCGTTGTTTTGACATGCCGCTCACTTTAAACTGTAGAAATGGTAAAATGGTCCTACCAGTGTCATTATGTCTCACGGTCTGGTTGGAACCAAGCCGAGGGCCAGTATTTGAGGATTCCTCATATTCTCAACATATTCTCTCTTGCTGCATCGCGAGATCCATGGCAATGCGTTATTACTGCAGTAAAAAAAAATCTTGTGTGTTTGATTGTGTTTTTCCTTATTTTAATAACCTGCCATACGTTTTTTTTATGGTAATTTAATACAATTAATAAGTAATAATAATAATAATAATCATAACTATAAAAATAAGTTATACGACATACCATAAAAGACATACTTTAAGTTGGCTTGAAAAAGCTTAGCCAGAAAGTTTGAAATAGTTTGTTTTAGTTTAGAAGTTTTGATAGATAGAGATATAGAGAGATAGATAGATGATAGCTAGATAAATGATAGATAGATAGATAGATAGATAGATAGATAGATAGATAGATAGATAGATAGATAGATAGATGGACAGATAGATAGATAGATAGATGGACAGATAGATAGATAGATAGATAGATAGATAGATAGATAGATAGATAGATAGATAGATAGATAGATAGATAGATAGATAGATAGATAGATAGATAGTGTGTTTTTCCTTATTTTAATAACCTGCCATACTTTTTTTTTTTTTATGGTAATTTAATACAATTAATAAGTAATAATAATAATAATAATCATAACTATAAAAATAAGTCATACGACATACCATAAAAGACATACTTTAAGTTGGCTTGAAAAAGCTTAGCCAGAAAGTTTGAAATAGTTTGTTTTAGTTTAGAAGTTTTGATAGATAGAGATATAGAGAGATAGATAGATAGATAGATAGATAGATGATAGATAGATAGATAGATAGATAGATAGATAGATAGATAGATAGATAGATAGATAGATGGACAGATAGATAGATAGATGGACAGATAGATAGATAGATAGATAGATAGATAGATAGATAGATAGATAGATAGATAGATAGATAGATAGATAGATAGATAGATAGAAATGTTCGATAGAGATAGATAGATAGATAGATAGATAGATAGATAGATAGATAGATAGATAGATAGATAGATAGATAGATAGATAGATAGATAGATAGATAGATAGATAGATAGAAATGTTCGATAGCGATAGATAGATAGATAGATAGATAGATAGATAGATAGATAGATAGATAGATAGATAGATAGATAGATAGATAGATAGATAGATAGATAGATAGATAGATAGATAGATAGAAATGTTCGATAGCGATAGACAGACAGATAGACAGATAGATAGATAGATAGATAGATAGATAGATAGATAGAAAGAATGAGTTTAAATGGCTTGGGAAAAGTACATACAATGGCAGTTTAATTGAGTCTAATGGGCTTCCGTAGTCTTGGCTCATCTGAACATTCGGTCAATGAAAGTGAATGGGATTTTTCCAAGTTTTAATCAAGATTTTAGGAAAACCAAGTCTAATCAGTCTGAAAAGATATAGCAACCCGAGTCAGAACAGTCTGAAGGTCTGTTCCAGGTTTGGTGGTTGTAGCTTGAAAAGTCTAGGAGGAGAAGCGTTTACAAATTTAGCCTAAGAATAATAATAATCTTAAATAGCAGAACAGTAAGTTCGCTTTTTCAAGCCAACTTTATAATAATAATAATAATCATAACAATGATTTTCACCAAAATTGGCTCAGATCATTTTCAGGCCATGTCGGCAAAAGTTTAAAACTTTTTGACAGACTAAACTGTTCTCGTATATCACGTCAACGAATTTGACGAAGAGCATGCAAAAATCGACGTCTCCACAATGTTTTGGCCTGTTTTGACAAAACTTGATATCTGAAAGCACTCTCACTTTAGACACAGCGCCACCTACTGAATGAATACTGTAAAATAATACATTTACATTTTACATTCATTCAATGAGGCAATTAGGGGTTTCATGCCTTGCTCAAGGGCACTTTAGTCATGGTGTCGAAGGTAAAGAGAGTGCTGTTCATTCACAATCCCCACCTTCAATTCCTGCCGTCATGGGAATCGAACCAACAACCTTCAGGTTACAAGCCTGACTCCCTCACCATTAGGACACGACTACCCTACCCTATTTACATACTTTTTGTCCGTTTAAAGAAATCAGATTGGAATAGTTATTGTTCATCGTGTGTTATACAGCAGTGAAGAAAGAAGATTTTTCAGTTAGCACAGACTTATAACAGTGAAATCCCAAGCTTGCACTTAGCAAACGGATTCTGCTGCTACTGATGTTTAATAAATAGGAAGCCTTTTTTCTAAAAACAGCAGAGAAGATTAGAGGCTTCACACTTTTCTCAGTAGTCATCAAGATGCTGTCATTTCTTCCCCTGGTCAATGCACACAAATAAACAAAAAACCTCCCTCAGAGAAAAAGACACAGAAGCGCGAATAACAGTCATTTACATCACAGCCGCTCTGAGCTTCCAGCGCCTTTCAAATTCTGGCCCCTTCAATTCACAGAGCGCTGCCACGAAACAGAGAAGCAACATCAAATGTAGATGGGAGGAAGAGATAAAATAGGCCTTTGCAGAGTTCAGCCTGCCCTGCTTTCATTCTGCAGCTACAAAGGAAAAACGCCCACTAATGCATGTAGGCTGATTCCTATTGATTAATATGCAAAAAAGACTCCTTACATTCTGGAAGCATCTAAAATCGAGTCGCTGCATTTTAAAGCATTACAATCGCAAGAACTGAACCCTGAAAAAGTCAGCTGGTTCTGAGACTACTACTGAGTTAGTCAAGTTAGTAAGTTAGTTAGTCACCGGAAATTAGCTCTCCAGTCACGTCACGTTTATTTAAATGGAATTTTTTTCAATAGATTGCTTAAAAGCAAGCGGCTTTACATGAAAACGGTGTCAGTGCCTCGATCATACCTCGACGGACTCAAACTGGTGCTTTCAAAACGTTTTCGAATCAATGGTTCGGAGCGCGTTTCAAACTGCCAGTCACGTGATTTCAGTAAACGAGGTTCTGTAAAAAAAAAAAATCATAAAAATTTTATTTTTATTTAGTACTGTCCTGAACAAGACAAAATGACTGAATTTATAAAAAAAACTGTCAACTTAACTGAACTGTCCTGTCATGACCTGATGATCCACGACTGTTTTCATGTTTTGTGAGTCATTTTATAATTCACTCGTCACTGCAACTTTTTCTCACAATTTGTTTTTTTTTTTTTTCTCACAATTCTGACTTCTTTTCTCTCAGAATTGCGAGATTTAAACTCACAATTGCAATTTATAAAGTCAGAATTGGGAGATATGAACTTGCAATACTAACTTTTTTTCTTGCAATTGTGAATTTAGTATGTGAGTTTATATCTCATAATTCGGACTTTTCTCAATATTGTGAGTTTATATCTCATAATTCGGATTTTTCTCAATATTGTGAGTTTATATCTCATAATTCTGACTTTTCTCAATATTGCGAGTTTATATCTCATAATTCTGACTTTTCTCAATATTTTCAGTTTATATCTCAGAATTCTGACTTTATAACTCACAATTGCAACTTTATATCACGCAATTCTGAGGGAAAAATTCAGAATTGTGAGATTAAAAACTTGCAATTTCCTTTTTTGTGTTTGTTCTACACTTATTAGTATTCCAAAGTATTCTAAAGTATTTAGATTAAGTTACTAAACTTGAGTAATGTAACGAAATACGTTACAAATGACTTTTTAAAGCATGTATTTTGTAATCTGTAGTGAAATGCAATTTAAAAGTAACATACCCAGCCCTGTGTATCATAAAGTAGTTCATACACCTCTCCACAGTCATATTCTGAAGCCACACAGCAGTTTTGTTGGAGGAACAGACCAAAATTTACCACCATAGCTCAATGGCACACTACATTAAATTATGAAACGCACAAGAACAAAGTTTGCATTTGTGTGACATTTTTAAATCTAAATGTGAACTTCGCCAGAGGGCATTTGTGAATATTTTAGTCAATTCTTCATAAAAGCTATCATTTGATTTGATTTAGTGTGCTGTTTTCTTGTCCTTTTTAGATCTTGACAGAAATGGCTATAATTAATAATATACATAATAATTATTAGAATTACATTTACATTACAATTACATTTTGGTATGTACACTTGGAAGCTTCCTCCCGTCAGGAACATCATCCTCCCCCTCCCACACCATGATGCTCATTAGCTCCAAGCATTTGACAGCCAGCTCCACTAAGGAAATGTATGATTGCAATGGTGATGGCTATTTTTATGTTGTTTACTGCCTCATTGTAGTGTTTCTGACGGCACACGAGGTGGATATAGCTTTCCCAGGTTATGAGCCCTACTAAAACTCAGCCGGAGTAAATGAATTATTGGTATCCTGATAGAAGACGGCTCCTTCCGGCATCCCAGTCCCTGATAAAAGATCTGTGAGGAGAAGCTTAGAACCTTAAGAAGATCACACAAAACATACTCTCTAAATCTCAGAGACTCCATCTCTTTTAAAACTTTACGGAATGGGAAGAGAAAGCCGTGAAAGCCTGCCTGGTGTTGCATGGGATTTCATAATATGTTTTACAGCAAGAGAGCAAAACTGAGGTTGGGTTTATCAGCGTGTAAACATAGAAAAATTTCATCATCATCTCTGCGGTACATTGGACTGACATTTATCACCGATTTTCAATCTCTTAAAGATGACCGCTATTAATTCATACATCTACACGTGTCTTTAAACTGGTAAATTAACCACAAACAGAAAGGAAGAATTATACCATCATCTGACATTTCTGCTAAAACAAAAATAATATTTGCCTATTGGGTTTTAATTTGGTTTAAGTAAGAACTAATTAGGAACTTATTAAATCTATTTCAGAGAAAATCAGTGGGGTTTCTGGACTCCAAACACATTTAAAGTTCTTCTCCACAGCAGTGATGACGCCGAGGCTGACGAGTCCCGCTGCACTTCATTACGTGAAAAAGTTACATTTCTTTAGTGCTCGTCGATGTCAAAATGATCGAGACGGACATATAAACCAACGTCGGACTTTACTGTTAGCAGAAACCGAATTCCAGTGCGACATTTCAGTTTTAATGATGAAAGATCGTGAGGTAAAAGTGCATGAGTGCGTCTGCCATTTAATAACAAGTTGTCCATCTTTAAAATGTTTGTCTATTTGCCAATTCATGAAGAATCGCTTGTTTGTTTTCCTCACTTGTAAATCGCTTTGGATAAAAGCGTCTGCTAAATGACTAAATGTAAATGTAAATGTCTTGAAACTAATGAATGAAGACATTCACAAATTCAGTCCTGTGAATACTGTATATTCTATAGGCAGAACATTGGAATCTTCTACCTATAGTGTACATACACTTTTACATAATTCATCTGTTTACAGGGCTGGGTAGGTTATTTCACTACCTATGTATTTCACTACAGATTACAAAATACATGCTTTAAAAAGTCATTTGTAACGTATTCCGTTACATTACTCAAGTTTAGTAACTTAATCTAAATACTTTAGAATACTTTGGAATACTAATAAGTGTGGAACAAACACAAAAAAGGTCATTGCAAGTTTTTATCTCACAATTCTGACTTTTTCCCTCAGAATTGTGTGATATAAAGTTGCAATTGTAAGTTATAAAGTCAGAATTATGAGATATAAACTCGCAATATTGAGAAAAGTCAGAATTATGAGAAATAAACTCACAATATTGAGAAAAGTCAGAATTATGAGAAATAAACTCACAATATTGAGAAAAGTCAGAATTATGAGATATAAACTCGCAATATTGAGAAAAGTCAGAATTATGACATATAAACTCACAATATTGAGAAAAGTCAGAATTATGAGAAATAAACTCACAATATTGAGAAAAGTCAGAATTATGAGATATAAACTCACAATATTGAGAAAAGTCAGAATTATGAGATATAAACTCACATACTAAATTCACAATTGCAAGAAAAAAAGTCAGTATTGCAAGTTTATATCTCCCAATTCTGACTTTATAACTTGCAATTCTGAGAAAAAGAAGTCAGAATTGTGAAATGCAAACTCACAATTGTGAGGGAAAAAAACAAATTGTGAGAAAAAGTTGCAGTGACGAGTGAATTATAAAATGACTCACAAAACATGAAAACAGTGGAAAACATGAAACTTAACTCCTCTTTTTCAGACGGTCAGAGTCAGAGAATCACCAATCGCTGTTTAAATGACATTAAAATTCAAAGTAATCACTTTGGTAATCTAAAACACTTTTCAGATGTAACTGTAATCTGATTACCACCCATTTAAAATGTAACTGTAATGAAATACAGTTACTCAAATTTTGTATTTTAAATACGTAACTAAGTTACTTGTATTTCGTGACTCCCCAACCCTGTCTGTATAGTATGTTCATAGTACACTTATCTGTATATCATGATGATAGTATTTATAATCTGTAAATTATGTCCATAACACTTATCTGTATAGTTATTATACATATTGTAGATCTTGTATATATTGCACTTCTGGTTAGATGCTAACTGTGCAGTGAAAATAAAGTTGAATCTAATCTAATCTAATATTCACTTTCTTTTCTTTATCAGTGTCATTTACTCATTTGAACACACCTGGTAGTGCTGAATATACACGACAAAATTTAAATATTTAAATTTAAATAGAAATAATGTTTCTGGCATGTTATGTGTTTGGCAACAGTTCCTCTAACCCTAATTGATGGAGTGTGTAGATTTTCATTTCTTAAACATTTCCATCAAGAGGTGCATCAAGACAAGGCAAGAGTCGAGCACTGTGTAAAGTCTCCTCCAGCACACGCCAAACACTTTCAATGACTTTAAGGTTTCCGATTCTTGTGTGAAAATGACCATTCTTTTACAATTTGAGCCTGATGAATCTTGATATTGTTGTCCAGGAATATGGCCGTGACGTGTCTTCCTACGTGGTTGTTTAAGAAATGGAAAGCTACTCACTCCATCAATTAGGGTTAGAAGAACGGCTGCCAAACACATAAATGATCCAGCCAGAGACTCTTAAGAAAATGCCTTTTTAAATCCAAACACCAACCTTTTTTTTTTTTTTTGGCCGGGCAGTTTATATTACTCCCATCCTTAAAAGGGTAAAAACTAGAAGGGATACAGCTACGGCCACTGGACATGCGCACATCAATATTGCGTCATTATAACTGTTTTTGCAGTATTGTAAGGGTAGGTTTAGGGTTGGGTTTTTTTATAAGTACCACATTTAATTTACTGTTATTTATCTTAAGGTTTTGCCTCACTTCCTAACCCTGTATCCCTTCTGGACACAACCCCTTAAAAGCTGAACTCGTTATCTTTACAAATGTAGCTATTGTAAAGCTTTTGGATATATTTTTGGATTATTGTCTCCTTCCATTCCTGTTTGGAATTATTTTATTGTTATCTTATTCCCAGTTTGGATTACGTTTGTGTATTTGTTTAAAGCTGCTGCAAGTTTCCTCTCCTCTTCCCCGCATTACCGTATCGCTGCATGAGTGTGAAGGAACAGGAAAGGAAGTACAGCTTATTATAAAACGATCAGTTTTTACAGAGATGCAGGATCATGTGTTGATAGGACAAGGTGTTCCATATATCTCTAAAATCGCATTATCATTTTGCAAATTAATTTGCGGAGAACATTGCTGTCAGGTGTGTGTTGTTTTGGTTTCCTGTGTTCTGTTTCCTGTATTTGTTGCCATAGTTACTGATTTAATTGTGCACCTGTTTCTTGTCTGCTTGTTATCCTGTGTATTTAAGCCCTCAATTCATTGCCATTTGTTGTATTTGCTTTAGTGAAGCTGTTGTGTTTTGCTCCATTTGGATTACCTTAACTTATTCTGTTTGTATAATAAAGTTAAGCTGCATATTGGCTGCACATCTCATCTTCTTGCCTGCTCTCACCGTAACAATTACAGGGTACATTACAGTATAAACTGAGGCTATACACACACACACACATGTTTTATGGGGACATTCCATAGGCGTAATGGTTTTTATACTGTACAAACTGTACATTCTGTCCCCCTACACTACCCCTACCCCTAAACCTACCCATCACACAAAATGTTCTGCCATTTTACATTTTCATAAAAGATAATTCTGTATGATTTATAAGCTTGTTTCCTCATGGGGACCAAAAAAATGTCCCCACAAGATCAAAATTTACTAGTATTACTATACTTGTGGGGACATTTGGTCCCCATAATGTAGGGAAAACCCACACACACACACACACACACACGTTGTGTTTTCATGTTTTATGGGGACATTCCATAAGCGTAATGGTTTTTATACTGTACAAACTGTACATTCTGTCCCCCTACACTACCCCTACCCCTAAACCTACCCATCACACAAAATGTTCTGCTATTTTAGATGTTCAAAAAAGATAATTCTGTATGATTTATAAGCTTGTTTCCTCATGGGGACCAAAGAAATGTCCCGACAAGATCAAAATTTACTAGTATTACTATACCTGCGGGGACATTTGGTCCCCATAACGTAGGGAATACCCACGCACACACACACAGACACACACAAAGAAGAAGAAACAAAGTGTAGAAGCATTTTTTTTTTTTAAGTAAGAAACTGCTAGTGACTTTCACAAAACAGCAAGTACTACATTGAATTAAACATGAAATTCTGAAGTATAAAAACTGAAATACAAAAAAATAACTATTTTTGTTTTATTCACAACATCAAATCATTTTTTTTCACAGTGTAAGACAGGGTCAGTAATGCGAGACATTTTGACAACCATCTAGACACACACACACACACAAACAAGTTAAAGGAAAAAAACTATTTCGAGGTATACATTTCACATCTAGTTTGGATTTGATTTGAATTTAGAACAACAATATATCAAAATGTGAAAAAAACAGTCCAAAAACACTGAGTCGCAAAGCAAAATGTGTAACAACCATCCCCAGTGTCCCGTATTCTGTCACCTGCTTGGCACTTTCTCATGTACTTTTGTAGCTTATTAATGCATGCTTTGCATTCTGAAATGCCTATGCAAAAAGTGTCATTGCTGTTTCAAAGGTCAGTGAGTTATTTGATAGCCCCAAAATAACAGCATGCGGGTTTGGAATGACATGAGAACATTTTAGGCGAACGCCGCCTTTAAAGAGTGATTGAACGGTTCATTGAAATGCTGTTTTGTTCCGCAGAGTCCCGGTGTGCTCTCCTCTGTCATTATACCTGCTCTAGTCTCCAGGGTTTTCCTCAGACCTCAGTTTCTTAACACTCATTTTAACCTGACGTGCACTCTTGCTTTTAACGTTACACCATCAAATTTTAAAGCCAGTCATGTAATATTAACCCCCAAAAGATTTAAAAATATCTCCTTCTTTCTTTCTGCATATCTGTATGCTTTCTTTGACTGTCTTATATTGTCTTTAGACCTGGTAATTAATTTATCTTCTGTATGTTTCTGGTTCGTTTTTTCAGGACTACACACTGACTATGTATTTCCAGCAAGCCTGGCGAGACAAACGTCTGTCCTATTCTGAGATTCCTCTTAACCTGACGCTGGATAACAGGGTAGCCGATCAGCTGTGGGTGCCGGATACATACTTCCTGAACGACAAGAAGTCTTTTGTTCATGGTGTAACGGTGAAGAACAGAATGATCCGTCTTCATCCAGATGGCACTGTGCTTTATGGGCTCAGGTAACAACTCCAAAGCATCTATGCATCACCGAAGAGCTATTTATTTTAAAAATGACAAACCTTTTATTCAGTATTTTGCCAAGGCATCATAATCCCCATGACAGAATGCACACAGCAGATGCTTTTGATTTCCACGTAAGTCAATGCATCTACAACAACCTTTTCATTTAAATTAATAGAAAATGAACATTTAATTTTTGTGAACTATCCCTTTAACAATTCCGACGATTGCTCTAGATGTGCACAACACCAAACTGATTGAAATAGACAAGACTTGTATATGTGATATGTGTGTAATTAAAGGAACAAATTAAGATGAGGATCATATCTGACACGGCTACTATAGTGGGAATCTCTTCATTGATCTACTTTAGTAAGGAGGCCACGGATACATGGAAATTCGCAAAAATGTTGATTATAATGTTGAACACGATGTGAACGTTAACTTACAATATTGCAGTCAAAATAAAAAAAATTAGAAGGTTTGTGAAATTATACAATACTGCCATCGCAGAAATTTCTATCCTAATGGGTTCGATTTCTTGAACACTCAACGCTGCGTCACGATGATGACGCTATGGGGATTCTTCTGTTTGAGCCGGTGGCATGTGTCGAAACATGGCAATTTAACTGGGCAAACGCAAGGTCAGGTGACGTAACATAAGCACGTCATCAAGATAAATCAGCTTCTGTGTCTTCAGGAAGGCACATGCCTGTGTTTGTGTGGAAAATATTGCTTGGCATTTAGAAAAAAGTATAAGCAATGTGCGCTTGCTCTATCAGCTCTCGATATTTTGACATGGAGTCAACCCCAGGTTCTCAAGTCCTTCTGGTTTAATCCACTTAGTTTACCACAGGGTCTGAGCGTGTGCGTAATTCGCAATTTTTCAGAATGACGACATGGGCATTAACATTCCCACAGTGTCAACATCCTCGAAAAAGAACGTCTCCGGTTACATTGGTTGGTTCCCTGAGAAGGGAACGAGACGCTGGGTCTCTTTGCCATCTGGGTCGTCTTCCTTCAGACTCTTAGAATTCAATTACATTTATGATGTTGATGATGTGCTGACGCTACGCCACCTGACCTTATCTTTGGCCAATGAAGTTGCCATATATCGAAAAAGCAAACTGAAATAGACCCAGACTAAAGACGTTTTTTATAAACTGCAAACATTTCAGCACATTTCTTTCATCAGTGCTCACATTGCAACAACCACTAGGCCTAGATTACTAATTTGAGATATCCAGCTGGATTCGATTTAAAATGGTAGAACAGTAAGGCAATTGACCGTTCGCAAAGACCCGCCCCCTTTAGTTACTGTTGCTATGTCCGACAAGCCATGTGCTGTCATGCCACACATCATGTTCTCACGGAGTGAAAAATACATCCTGGAGCAAAGAGGACACTGACAACGTATTAATTACAATATTGTAATTTTTTAAAGCAGTTTAAACTCTAAATATCGTATAGTGTCTCCTTAATGTGTCGCTGTAGCTCCTCGTGAACCGATCATCTCTTCATACTAGTTCATTTATAGCAAGCGCGGAAAGACGTGAGTACGCACAATTTATCAAGTTCAAGTTCACCAACGTTGATCTACTAACTCCCCTGACTGCTTTGACGGACACAATGGCGGATTCGGGGTTATGATTGGTCAGATCGCCTGTCAATCAAACGGTTTAAGGGTCAATTATAGAAAAACTTTACATCATATAAATATTGTAAATATAAAGATGATACAAATAATCCAAACAATCACCACGTATCGTGGAAGAAAAAACAAAACAAAACAAAACAAAACAAGAAAGTTCCGTTTCTTTATTCATTCCATTAGGGAATTATGGCCTGGTTTCACAGACAGGGTTTATGTTAAGCCAGGATTAGGCTTTAGTTCAGTAAGGACATTTAAGTAGCTTTCATAAACATGCCTTAGGAAAGAAAAAAACACACATTACTGGTGTGTATCTTGAGAAAACAATGGCACTGACATTTTAAGATATGTCACTACAAGTTGCTTTCAGTTAAAATAGCTCAAACATACAGCCGACTCCCGAGTGTTAAACCTTTCCGGAGGGAAAGACTTAAGTTCAATAATCCAAAAGGGCTTCCTTTAATTTCTTGTCTGTCTCCACCTCACCTCACAAAATCCTCTCAATGCCAAGGAGCGTCATGTCTAACAAACTGATGATAAACTAGAGAAGTGTCTCCCTGTTTAAAAAATGGCACTTGTGTGTTCAATGTTTCTTGTAGTTAATGTTTGGATTTGCAAACATATAGCAACAGAAGATCAATTGTTTGACCTTATATGTTTTAGAAATACAGGATTGTGTAAATGATTTGCATTGAACATATAAAAGCTCTGTTCTTTCTTTTGATATATTGCATGAACGTTTTGTGAAAATGATCAAAAACGCTTAAAAAACCCAACAACGCTTGTGGGGAAAGAGTAAATGTCATTGCTCAATGGACTATGTAGATGTATGCCTTGAATGCATGAGTGTTTCGCCAATCATTATTATATATTTGTGTCTTTTTAGTGACCCAGATCAATATCTAACATCTCTAACTGCCACATCATTATACAAATCTATACAGATATGGCATATTTATTACGTTTTGGATCTTGGAAGGGTTCAGATTGAGCAGTTGTTTTTTACCATAATCACTCTCATCGCTCATTTCCTCAGCTCATTAGCTTCTTCTGCGGCCACATAAGAAAAGATCTTGTTAATACTCGGCTCACAATAGTTAATATCAAGCTCTTATTATTATCCACAGGGCTATATGTTTACTGTTATATAAGTGCATTTTTCCCTCTTGCAAGACTGCTTTCGGGACTCGAGGTCATGTCACAAGGTGAAAGAAAGGCATGTTGTTGTTTTTGTCTAGAAATAGATCTGGTTATTATAGCATTGTGTCGGCTGCTTCGGATGATCGTTCGTTCGTCTCGCTGTGGATTATATCAGACATTTGGGGATGATGTGTTACCTGTCTTAAGTTACTTCCTGTCTGTTCTGCTTTTCATAGTCAGTTTGTTTGTTCCCAGATGTGTGTTGTTTGCTAAACCCCAGTGTTTCCTGTGTTCTCGGTCTCGTCCTGGAATGGACTCAGAAATGCATTTCATATCATCATGTTATGAAGACGATTCTCAGTTTTGCCTTGATGTGTGATTGAAATGTGTAAATGATATCAAGAGGTGGACGATGAATAACTTTTGCAGCTAAATGAGGATAAAACAGGGGTTGTCCTGCAAACTCCTCCCGGTTCGTTCCTCTCTCAACAAATGTGCAAATCGAAAACCTTGGAGTGATCTTTAACTCTTCGCTATTTTTTAAGTTAGTGCTGTTATTAGAGGAGACTTAAGATCTATTGCAAAGTCTCCTTTTAACCCTTGTGCATTGTTCAAATTCACGACCCTTTCGTTATGTTCGTGGCTGATTTTAACTGCTTTAAAAATGTATCAGATAAATTTTTTTTTCAAATTTTTTTGCTTAAATCTATTAATCAACCTCAGTCCTGATCAATACTACTAAATTAAAAAAAGAAAAAAACAGGATTTTAACTCTTTAAAACGTTAAAATCTGATGCTGCACAAAAACTAACAACGCATCAAAGCCAATGTTGTTTCTAATCTTTGACACGTTTTTTTCCAAATCAGTGACATCATTTATGAATTTGGCAATTAAAGAGTTAAAATCCTGCATTTTTTTTTTAAATTTAGTAGTTTTGATCAGGACTGAGGTTGATTAATAGATTTAAGCAAAAAAATTTGAAAAAAAATATTTATCTGATACATTTTTAAAGCAGTTAAAATCGGAACATAACGAAAGGGTCGTGAATTTGCCCACAGAGTACTGTTGAGTTTTTGAACATTTTCAAAGCATTTTCCCAAAATATGTGTCAAAATAAGATTTGTCACCAAAAATTATTCCATTTGCTGAAACACGGAGAAAGTTATGGCCAAATTAAGACTCAAAAATTCCCCATAGTGGATGAAAACATCCCGAACAGCACAGAAGGGGTTAATTCTGGTCTCAGTCAATCTTCATTATCTCGATTGCACGTCGTTCAAAATGCGGCCGCAAGACTTCTGACTGGGTCTAAAAAGAGTGACCACATTTCCCCCATTCTGGCTTGATTTTAAAATCCTTATGTTTGTATATAAGTATATATTTGTGTATATATATATGTCTGGACGTGCACCACAGTGATCTTCTCCCGTCCTGCTAGGACACTCAGATCTTTCACTCACTTGCTCCTAACTGTGTGGCTAAAAATCAGAAGGTGATCGGGCCTTTATTGTGGCTCTTTAAATCTACTCTTACGTCGTATTTTTATTCATTAGCGCTTTTTACTTTGTACATCACTTTGGATCAGTCTATATTGTGTTTAAATGTGCTTAATAAATTTTCCTAGTTGTATTTTTAAACTCTCCGCGTATGAATCCTAGTCGTTACAGGGCTTACTCTCTTTACAGCGAGGCCTGGATTTGAGCTCTGCCGGTGAGATCGATATGAACTCTCAGTCATATATAGACAATACGCCATCAGAGAGTTTACACACACACACTCACACACACTATAGCTGGTGGTTGGTTATATTTGTTGTGCACTATTTGATTAACCCCTTTACGTACAAATATGGCCGACGGCCCCGGGTTATTGTCGTTCGATATTCATTGAACGTTAAAAATCACACACTTACTTGATCTGGACAAATTGTGTGTCATTAAAAAGATTAAAAATTGATATTTAACCACTGTTTATGATCAAGTTAGGTTTCAGTGATATTTATGTCAGGAGTGCAAAATAATCAATCAGTTATGTTTGAGATTTTGAATAGAGTGATTCAGTTTATTTATATTTTCTCACATGTGCTGTGGTTTTAGACAGTGCACATATTTAGATAAATATTTTTGCAAAATATTTTGTCATACCGAACACCGTTTCTATTCATTTCCCACTGAATTATGCAACCTGAAGAGCTGAGAGAGCGTACACGCCGCGCTCGATCTCTGCTGTTTTGCGCAAGTCATGACGCACGTTCGATCTAGAGCTGTCAATCATCTGACATGGCATAATTCATGCTATTCTGTGTGACGCTGTCGTGTACACTTCCTCAAAAAATCATTTCCACATGTGAAACCAGACGCTACCAAACACACAACTACAATAGTACATGGTTTTTGTGATTTTCATGTGATTTAAGGTATTTAATATGAATAAATAATGTTTACAGTATACATATAAGCAGGTGTAGTAATTAGCTCTGTATAAAATGCTAAATTTATCATTCATAATTATAATTATATCCATTATCCACTATATATATATATATATTTATTAAATCAAATTAATTAATATAATAACATGCTAAAATGCAAAGAGTGATCACAGGAGAAAATAAATACACTAGTAAACACATTAATTATACATCATGCCTTATTCACACTAATTATGAACTTTTATTTAGTAGTTCTTAGTAGTCCTTTGGGAGGTATGAAATACTGATTAGCCAATAGTGAGCAGGGTTGGGGAGTAACGAAATACAAGTAACTTAGTAACGTATTTAAAATCCAAAATTTGAGTAACTGTATTTCATTACAGTTACATTTTAAATGGGTGGTAATCAGATTACAGTTACATCTGAAAAGTGTTTTAGATTACCAAAGTGATTACTTTGAGTTTTAATGTCATTTAAACAGCGATTGGTGATTCTCTGACTCTGACCGTCTGAAAAAGAGGAGTTAAGATTCATGTTTTCCACTGTTTTCATGTTTTGTGAGTCATTTTATAATTCACTCGTCACTGCAACTTTTTCTCACAATTTGTTTTCTCACTTTTTTTCTTGCAATTGTGAATTTAGTATGTGAGTTAAATGTCATAATTTTGACTTTTCTCAATATTGTGAGTTTATATCTCATAATTCTGACTTTTCTCAATATTGTGAGTTTATATCTCATAATTCTGACTTTTCTCAATATTATGAGTTTATATCTCATAATTCTGACTTTTCTCAATATTGCGAGTTTATATCTCATAATTCTGACTTTTCTCAATATTATGAGTTTATATCTCATAATTCTGACTTTTCTCAATATTGCGAGTTTATATCTCATAATTCTGACTTTTCTCAATATTGCGAGTTTATATCTCATAATTCTGACTTTTCTCAATATTGCCAGTTTATATCTCATAATTCTGACTTTTCTCAATATTGCGAGTTTATATCTCATAATTCTGACTTTTCTCAATATTGTGAGTTTATATCTCATAATTCTGACTTTTCTCAATATTGTGAGTTTATATCTCATAATTCTGACTTTTCTCAATATTGTGAGTTTATATCTCATAATTCTGACTTTTCTCAATATTATGAGTTTATATCTCATAATTCTGACTTTTCTCAATATTGTGAGTTTATTTCTCATAATTCTGACTTTTCTTAATATTATGAGTTTATATCTCATAATTCTGACTTTTCTCAATATTGTGAGTTTATTTCTCATAATTCTGACTTTATAACTCACAATTGCAACTTTATATCACACAATTCTGAGGGAAAAAGTCAGAATTGTGAGATAAAAACTTGCAATGACCTTTTTTGTGTTTGTTCCACACTTTTTAGTATTCCAAAGTATTCTAAAGTATTAAGTTACTAAACTTGAGTAATGTAACAAAATACGTTACAAATGACTTTTTAAAGCATGTATTTTGTAATCTGTAGTGAAATACATTTTAAAAGTAACCTACCCAGCCCTGATAGTGAAGCACATTCAGCTCAGCTCTGTACTTACTAATTCAGTAACCCAAGCTTCTTTTGAGTTACTAGTAGAGTGTTAATCGTTTGTTACCCAAAATTTGACCCAACTGACGACAGATTTGCCTTTGACATGAACATGTAAAGAGCTTTTATTGAAATACTCTTGGGCAGGAAGAAGTTAAATCATTTTAAAGCTCCTCTTTCTCATCTCTCAGCTGGACTTCAGGATCTTTTAGCACATGCTTTGTTGGCTGTGCAGTAGTAGTTGGCATCATATAACCTCTAATCTCCTTCTCTGGAGCAAAGAGCAATTAGCCAATTGTTTCAAATCTGCCAATTGTTATTACAAATCGGGCGTATTATTGTTGGGGCCATTTAGCTCTCCGGTCATTAGAGCGCTAGTGTCCAGTGCAATCTCATCTGTCACTAAACTGTAGTTTGATCAAAGCGGTTCAGCTCATTATTCTCTCGGAGCTGTTTGGTCGTTCTCAGATTGTCATGTTTGACGAGAATATCCGGTAGCGCTTTAGACTACTGATCCTTCATTAATGAATAACTACACGGGAACAAATGAGTAGGGAACAAATGAGTAACGCATTATTAACACTCTAGTAAGTGCTATTAACTAACAAGAAACTGTGATTAATGAATTAGTAAGTAATGGTGCTCAGTTGAAGGTGGCAGTTCACTATTAGCTCATCTGTAACTACTTTATTTTACAGTGTCATTGTTACACGTTACATGTATTTATTATAGTAATAACTAGAAATTATGCTTAATTACATGCAATTAACCCTAAACCAAACCCTCATCCTAACCCTATAGTAAATGCATTATTACACTGTAATACTGACACCTTAAAATGAAGTGTAACCCTGTTTTTTTTTTTAATACCTCCTAGAGAGCTACTATATACAAGTTCATAATTAATTTGAATAATGCATAATTAATTCCAAAGTGAAGGTCATGGTAACACACTAGTAATTACTTTACTTTAGTAATTTCCAAATACATATTACTGTATGAAAATGTACAGAAACCTCAAAAGTAGTTCCTAGAGAGTTATCATGTTGCTCACTTCAGAATACTGATCCAAATAATTCCTTCTGAAAGATTCGGTAACACTTCAGTCATTACTAGTGTGTTACCATGACCTTCACTTTAAATAATTATACATTATGCATTATTGATGTTAATAACGAACCTATATATAATAATTCTCTGGGAAGAATGAAAAAAAACAGTATTTACAGATGAGCTAATGGTGAACGAGCACATTCAACCGAGCATTATTACTTACTAATTCATTAATCACAGTTTCTTGCTAGTTAATAGTAGTTACAAGAGTGTTGATAATGCATTTCTCATCTGTTCCTGTGTAGTTCATAATTAAAGGCACAATATGTAAAAATTTTAAATTAAAATATCCAAAAACCACTTTCACAGTGTTATATATTTAGTTCAGCTATGTACTTATTACATTATCTTAAATGTTTCAGAGAAATTCACAATTTTAAATAGTGCTGTCACTTCAATGATGTAATATCTGCGTTATCCCTGGTTTCCGCTTGTACTGCACAGTAACCATAGCAACAGACACGCACAGCTGCGTATCGGCTAGTGGTGCGCTGTTGTTGTTTCGTTCAAACATTATGGACCATGGCAAGCAAATTTTGGGACAAAAGGAGAAATAAAACGAGGATCAATATTGGTGTGGTGTTTCCGAGATGGCGAGAGCTTTGTGACAAACTTTGACTTGACAGAGGCGCTCTTGTACGTTATTAGACAAGATAAGCAAATGTAGGCAACATTATACTAATCAATGTTATATAGCTCAACACGTCGAAGTGTTAGAATATCATCAGTGTGATACTGTAATGTTGATCTAGATTACTGTTAGTCTCATACAGTCAACAAACTAATACTGAACAACTTTCCACACACTCAAATACAGTTTAGTATGATAGTGTAACGTTAGAGCAAGTGAAACAGTGCTGCGTTACCTCACAGTTTTAACGATTTACACAGATTAATCAGCATGACGGCATGACGATCCATGATTCCATACTTGAAGAGTCAAGATTCAAGATTTTTATTTGTCACATACACAGTTATATAAGGATATACAGCCGGTAGTGAAATGTAAATCAGATCATCTCCAAGATAGTACAAATATTATAAATACTAAACAATATACTGTATGAAGATCACTAATAATAAAGTCTGTAAATATAGGCTAAAATGTGAATATTTACATACAGAAGCAATAGTAACGAGGTAGTTACAAAGCAGCAATGTAAAGTGCAAGAAGGATGAAGAGGAGCGACCTGGACGGCGAACGCAGCGGCGCCATCTTGTCTTATTCCCTGCGTCATCAATCTACACCTTTGTTATTGTTTTGAAGAGTTTAACGCCCCCTAGTGGTTAAAAATACGGACTGTGGCTTTAATGAAGGATTAGCATTCTGAAGTGTTACCGAATGTTCTATCGGATTTTGTGTAACCCTACTGCATCAGCTGTCCCTGACTTTTCCCTTCTAGTGCTTGTCTTGTGATTTCTTCAATGACTTTTGTGTTGGGGAATAACAGAATACATGTAAGTCTGGAATGTAAAACTCAATAAGTTCAGAAAACTCAAAACATTTAAGTAAACTAACTTATTTTTTACATTTTTTGTGACGTGGGGCGGGGCCGAGAGCCGTGGAAGCGGAACAAGTCCAGTGTGGTGCACCTTCACTCCCACAGTTCTCACCCAACTCATCGTAATATTATTTACATAAACATCGCCTTCAGATTGAGTAAATGTTAGATAGCAAATAACTATCAATGAGACTGTCATTATATGTATATATATATATGTATATAATCAAACAACATACAGTATATGTGGTCTTAGGTTTTGCAGCCTCTACTTGTTTTTTGGCATCTGTTGAAGTTATGGCAAACAAGTGAATATTTATACTATCTTTAAAATAAACCATAGTGGCTGTCCACGGAGATAACATTCAGAGTGTTTTAGGGGAAAATATATATTTAAAAAAAAAAATGAAACTGCTGTCTGTGTGCGTAAGAGATTAGATGAATGTTGGCTCAATCCACAACAAGGGCATTTTCAAATAGATTAAGATAGGATAATGTTTTGACTAATAGGCACAGTCCTCAAACATTTTCTCATGAATAATTTATTTCTCATTGAATTGCCAATTTATCCCGCAGTTTGTAATGCTATACCTCGGACACGTTTAGCGCGTGCTAGACGGAGAATGTAAATTGTCCACATTTCACTGCACCTCAAGGTGATGGATACTTATAGAGGCCAATCTCATTTGTCTCACTCACAGGTTCTCTGCATAACAAGAGAACAAAGACTATAAAAGTTCAGCAAGAGTGTGAAGTTATGGAAACCAGATACACCGCACGTGGATATCCTATAAGGGTTGCGCTAAAAAGGTCATAGAAATGTGCAAGTAGAAGCTGCGTTTGTTAATGTTCTCCACATCAGTTACAGCCATCAGAATTCCATTTCCTGTACTGTTTCATTGGATCCGGTTAAATTGGCATTGGATCTGTTTTTCAGTGACTTTCAAAATATGATGGAGACAAAATCACGATTTGGTAAAAGAGCGGTGGAGACATTTCCCATGTGCCCCACATGTAATTGGTGCCTATATACTACTAAATAACCCTCCTTTATTTACAATTTAAAATTGTTTTAATTATATTTACAGTAATAAAAAACAATCATTTAATGAATGATACAAGGCATAGCTATTTGGTTGACAGAAACAATGAAGGGAACAGAATTACATGTAAAAGCTTTTTTTGACAAACTTCTGGTTAAGCTTGGCTCACATCCTATTTAATCTGAATAAAGACAAATAATTTTGCCATTCATACAGATATTGCTAAACCCATAATAGTAACTTCATTCTGTTCTCCGGTAAAAAAAATCTTTTCAACAACATTGATTTACATTGGAAACAAAATTGAGTAACACCTTGTTTTAATGTTGTAATCCCTGTTAGATTTATTTACTACAATAATAACAGTAAATCGAGTATAGTTACAAGTAGCTTAATTAACACGAAACTGAACCCAAAAGTAAGTACATAGCGACATGGAGCTAGTGCGTGGCAGGGCCAGTCGCGTTTCCACTGCCACATCCGGGCCTTGATCGGGCCTCGTCAGGGCTTCCTCTGGGCAAATGGCCAGGGTTTTTGGGCCCGCCGAATACCTTGATGCAAAGAGTGTCGGGAGACGCTCAACACCGCTGCTTATTTCCCATGTTATTTCATCAGGCTAATGGCTAACTTCAACATTTAAGACATTTTTAAACAACTTTCAGCTCAAAACTCACTTTCAGACACCAGTGAGTGTTTGAAATAACTTCCTTGCAATCTGATGGGGGTTCTGATCACCGTAGGAAGCAGAAATAGACTTATATGTTGAAAAAAAAAACAGCATATCCTGGTTAAGCATGTTTTGAAGCATGGAAGCTGGTTTGAGCTGGTTTAAACCAGCTAAGGACCAGCATAAACCAGCTTCCATGCTTCAAAACATACCTAACCAGGATATGCTGTTTTTTTCAACAGGGAAAGGCTACGTATGTAAATCGCTGTGATTAACAAATACACACATTTATGGAAAAGACCAG
The DNA here is from genome assembly GCA_038088235.1 of Zacco platypus. Classification (NCBI taxonomy): domain Eukaryota; kingdom Metazoa; phylum Chordata; class Actinopteri; order Cypriniformes; family Xenocyprididae; genus Zacco; species Zacco platypus. Next base: position 22,139,694 of record CM076070.1, read on the forward strand.
AAACTGCTTGAGGGATGTACAACTGATATATAATTTGTAATCGTGTATTTATTTGGTTTAATGTTTTATTTGTGTCTTCCCTATGTATTTACATTTTTAGTCATTTAGCAGACACTTTTATCCAAAGCGACTTACAAGTGAGGCAATCAGGGGTCAGGTGTCTTGCTCAAGGGCTCCTCATGGTATCGAAGGTGGAGAGAGTGCTGTTCATTCACAATCCCCACTTTCAATTCCTGCCGGCATGGGAATCGAACCAACAACCTTCGGGTTAAAAGCCGACTCCCTCACCATTAGGCCACGACCGCCTTTGTTGATACTGGACTGATACGTCCACAATCTTTCACACACTCCGGTTAACTCGTGTAACTCCTCTCATGAGCTCCCTCTGTTGCTCTGGCTGAAAGAATGACATTATACTGTATTGAGACAGGATCGCTCAAACCTCCTCGAGGAAAATTAATGGAAATACTCAGAATTGTGACGTAAACATTTATCAATGTGTGAGGCTTAGGACTTAAAAACCAAATTGTAACACAGTTCGTAAGAACGGGAAGAAGGAGGCGGGAACCAGTGAACGTTAAACATGGCTTTAATAATAAAATAAACAAACAATAAGACAAAAGTAAAATGGCGGCAGTTCCTCACGGTGACCCAATCCAAACCCAAAATAAAGTCCAGGCCTGGTCCTCTCTCGTCCTTCACTATCGTCGCTCCTCTTTTATGCTTCCGGAGCTCCTCTGTGAGAGATACGAGACCGGTGTAGCACGCAGGTGACGCTCATTATCACTCGCGTCACCGGCCTCGCGCCATTCCCTCACGGCTCTCGCCCGCCCTGCTCGTCACACAAATGTTCGCTTCTGTCATGCTCATTTTGCGATCTAGCTCGAGTCTGGTGAGGTCATGTGACGTTGTTCTGTGGAGGCGTGTTCAGGGCGGGTTTTAGAGAAGTGCTGCGGGGCTACATTGGAAACGTAACGAGACTTTGGGCTTGGCGCTCGAGGTCCGAGGCAAGAAAGGTAGAAAAGTCTGAGGAAGAAAAGCAGCTCATGCTGTGAATTAATATTACCCAGCACTAATTTGTGTAATTACACTTCAACAAGGATACATTTAAATGAAGTGTGACCATTTCATAAGATGAAAAGACTTGTTTTCAGAGAACATGGGCCAGATTTACTACACGGGGCAAATTAGCACAAGACCGCAGACGGTTCTCTGGGTGATCTACTGACAATACACAAATTAACGGACAGACAGCTCATTTACATTGTGACCAACGCAAGCTACCCAGAGTAGAGTTGCAAACAACAGATCGGATGATAATCGGGTGCGGGTGATCTACTAACAACACAGGAGCAGCACAGGAAATATATATCAGATAACATCTTTCTCTGACATTCCAAATAAATGAACTCTTTATTCAGGTGCTATCGAAGCCATGTCAAGCACAAAATGGGTTTTTTTGCCATTAATGGCACAAATACCAGTAAATGGAGCACATCAAACCTTAGTAAATCACGTATTATTTATTTAAAAACTCTCCTCCCTTAAATTAAGGTTCTGAACTCGAATTTCTACAAATGCATCTTCAAAACTGTTTATGCCTTTGCGTGTCTTAGTATTTAAATAAGTTTGTATTAAGTTAGTATTTAGTATTAAACAAGTTTGCTTGTTTTAAGCACAAAACGTAATATTTAAAATAAAGATGGCACATTTTCAAGCCGTATTTTTTTGTAATATTTTTGTTCTTTCATTAAAGTATTAAGCTTTAATCATCTTGATGGACAAAATATGTAAGTATCATAAATATTTGTTGCTCACAAAGCCATTTTTTTTTATTTTTAATTTGCAATAAACCAAAAGCCAATTGAAAAATCCTATCAGGTTTTTAGTTGAGAGAAGCAGATGCTAACTGCCGTTTGGTCTGCAAATGTACGTCACACCTTCACCATGGAGTCCAGACCTTCTGCCATCAGTCTGACAACATATGTGATGAATTATTCATAAATATCTCGTTTCCATAGCTGTAAGTACATAATAATGTTTACGTGTCAATATATCTAAAAATCGGTATCAAGGATTATGAAATTTCCCTGGCTTTGGTTTAAGTTGAGTGACATCATCACGAGCACTGACCTTTCATAAGCTACTGACCCCGAACTAAACACAAGTGACACATTTTGGCTCTTTACGTGTTAGATCTCAAGCTATTAAATGCACTCATGCTTGATTATATGAATATGCATGAAAGCATCTACTAATTAGATTGAGAAATGCTCTTTATGTATAACTAATTATAGTATAATTAGCCTTACATTAGTTGAACTGTCTTGCAGAAGTAAAGAAATGCATCATTAAAATTATATGGTGAGTTACCAAGTGCCTCATAAATCTGCATTAACAACAGACTGAGAGTATAATGTTGTTTTCTGATCAAGCACATCAGCCTTTTCTGTTACTTCAGGTCAAATTCATCATTTATGATAATAAATGTATGATATATATATATATATATATATATATATATACATATAAAATTTGTTTTTGAGTTCTTTGTTCAATGTTTAATCGTTGTTTAATCATGGGTGCATTCGCGTGAAGTTTTTGTGCATGAAAGTATTATTTCAGTTGCTGCCTTGTTTACTTGACACAGTGCAGATTATATATAATATATATGTTAATTAAAGATTGTTTGACTTGTATTGTTGTGGCCCTGCAGAAAAACAGATGGCTTCGTTGTCTAACGGGGTTTTCATGAAAAAATAAATACATAAACAAATCAATGTTTTTATCTGCAATGATGCAGTGACAATTAAAGTCTGATAAAAGACTGTGAAAACAAAAGCATAGAAAGTGTTTTTATTTTTGCACTTTTTCACTCCTTCATACAGTTTTAGCACTTTCCGAAACACTTCATTATTGCACATTTAACTCCACCTGAAAGCTTATTAAACATACTACACACACAGAGTAGGTTGAAAATCTGTGCACTTCAAAAATGACTAAAATAGGTTATGTCAATGAATGATGTTTACTCTTTCTCCGTGGTACTTGGACCAAGAAGTTCCATTTATTTGTCTCTTTTGGGTCATCTGGTGGAGTTTTGACAGCTCCAGGTCTTTTTTAGAAACTACAGATTGCACTTTTTTTTGCATCCCTGCCCATGCCACGGGAAGTCGGATTGACCGAGGGGTGTTAACAAAACAGAGTAAGAGAAGGTTTATCACTGAAAATTGTATCATACATATTGTACCAAACAACTACTGGAATGTAAAGGCAGGGCTGGGTAAGTTACTTTTAAAATGTATTTCACTACAGATTACAAAATACATGCTTTACAAAGTAATTTGTAACGTATTCTGTTACATTACTCAAGTTTAGTAACTTAATCTAAATACTTTAGAATACTTTGGAATACTAATAAGTGTGGAACAAACACAAAAAAGTTTTATTCTCACACTTTTTCCCTCAGAATTGTGTGATATAAAGTTGCAATTGCGAGTTATAAAGTCAGAATTATGAGATATAAACTCACAATATTGAGAAAAGTCAGAATTATGAGAAATAAACTCACAATATTGAGAAAAGTCAGAATTATGAGATATAAACTCACAATATTGAGAAAAGTCAAAAATATGAGATATAAACTCACAATATTGAGAAAAGTCAGAGTTATGACATTTAACTCACATATTAAATTCACAATTGCAAGAAAAAAAGTCAGTATTGCAAGTTTAAATCTCCCAATTCGGACTTTATAACTTGCAATTGTGAGTTTAAATCTTGCAATTCTGAGAAAAAGAAGTCAGAATTGTGAAACACAAACTCACAATTGTGAGGGAAAAAAACAAATTGTGAGAAAAAGTTGCAGTGACGAGTGAATTATAAAATGACTCACAAAACATGAAAACAGTGGAAAACATGAAACTTAACTCCACTTTTTCAGACGGTCAGAGTCAGAGAATCACCAATTGCTGTTTAAATGACATTAAAATTCAAAGTAATCACTTTGGTAATCTAAAACACTTTTCAGATGTAACTGTAATCTGATTACCACCCATTTAAAATGTAACTGTATTGAAATACAGTGACTCAAATTTTGTATTTTAAATACGTAACTAAGTTACTTGCATTTCGTTACTCCCCAACCCTGTGTAAAGTGTCTGTTCAAATGCAGTTTTACCTTCTCAAAATGTTCCCTGCAGGTTATTTTTAGGTTTTATTTTTTATAAAACTTAATTAAAACGGTGCAGATTTTGTGTGATGAGAAATATACAGAGATTATTCTAATACTGAATTAAATTAAAGCAGCTTTTAATAAAATGTACAAATTAGATCAGTCAAAACACATTATAATGAAATGAATCCAATTTTATAGCCGTGGTGTGAAAAGTATAAACATCATAAATATGTGGGTTTGTCTGTGTCTTTCATTCCTGCACGCCTCTGATCTGCACATGCTTTCTCCTGCCTTCCTCAGAGAGCTGTGGGCACTCGCGTCCTTTCATTATTGCGGCCATTTTGTTTCACTGTTCGTTTACGGTTTAATTTATTGGGTTGCTCTTTATTTTACAGTACTTACATGCACTTACAGTGTACTAACCTAAGAAAGTACTGGATAGCATAAGGCAACTACATGGGTTGAAGTTAGGTGTAGGTTTAGGTTCAGGGTTAATATAATAAGTACATAATATGTACTTTTGGGGAACAGGAATGTAAAATAAAGTGCCTTTATTGAATAATTAAACATAATATAATATATAATATAATATAATATAATCCGCATGGAAAACAATTTACTTAAACCACACAGTAATGTATGCAATGCACAGGGTTGGGGAGTAACGAAATACAAGTAACTTAGTTACGCATTTAAAATACAAAATTGAGTCACTGTATTTCATTACAGTTACATTTTAAATGGGTGGTAATCAGATTACAGTTACATCTGAAAAGTGTTTTAGATTACCAAAGTGATTACTTTGAGTTTTAATGTCATTTAAACAGCGATTGGTGATTCTCTGACTCTGACCGTCTGAAAAAGTGGAGTTCAGTTTCATGTTTTCCACTGTTTTCATGTTTTCTGATAGTTGTTTGTGAGTCATTTTATAATTCACTCGTCACTGCAACTTTTTCTCGCAATTTGTTTTTTCTCGTCACAATTATGAGTTTGTGTTTCACAATTCTGACTTCTTTTTCTCAGAATTGCGAGATTTAAACTCACAATTGCAAGTTATAAAGTCAGAATTGGGAGATTTAAACTTGCAATACTGACTTTTTTTCTTGCAATTATGAATTTAGTATATGAGCTAAATGTCATAATTCTGACTTTTCTCAATATTGCGAGTTTATATCTCATAATTCTGACTTTATAACTCACAATTGCAACTTTATATCACACAATTCTGAGGGAAAAAGTCAGAATTGTGAGATAAAAACTCACAATGACCTTTTTTGTGTTTGTTCCACACTTCTTAGTATTCCAAAGTATTCTAAAGTATTTAGATTAAGTTACTAAACTTGAGTAATGTAACGAAATACGTTACAAATTACTTTTTAAAGCATGTATTTTGTAATCTGTAGTGAAATACATTTTAAAAGCAATCTACCCAGCATTGGCAATGCGCATCAATGCTTTGAAAAAAGCGAGAGGGCTTAAAGATCCTGATCACATGACCAAAGAACGCAGCCTTGGTCTCTGCTGAATCACACTATTATCGCCGCACTCCCACTCGGTCAGTTACAAACTTGGCAGTTTTGGAGAAATTGTTATTCATGTAAATAATAACAGCAAGTCAGCTCACTTTATTCTGCTGATGGAGTCTTATGTGTGAGGTAGTTTCTACCACTCTCTTACCTTGAGCCACTCTCACTAACACCATTTTCTACCTTAACAACAAGCTGCCAGCCCTGGTAGCAAATTTAGCAATCTGAACAAGCTCTCCCTGAGGAATTCATATCATTCGTTTCCCTCTTTGTTCTCACCGAGTCTTGCCAGTCAGCTAACACACCCTGGGCCCTTATTCTGCTTGACTGATTTTGGCAGGTTATAACTTTGAAAGGTGAAAGAGTACAGCTCTAGACGTGGCCAGCTGCCTCTCATTGCTGTTTTCTTTCCAAAAATGGATGTAATGTTAATTATCTCATCATCCAAAACCAGAACGTACTTTAAAACAACCAAACAAATAGCTTTTCAATATGAATAATCAGACCCCTCAGAAGAAATATCTCTTTGTTTCTACTGTCAATTTGAGTTACATAAATGTGACGAGCAGGGCGGGCGAGAGCCGTGAGGGAACGGCGCGAGGCCAGTGACGCGAGTGATAATGAGCACCACCTGCACGCTACACCGGTCTCGTGTCTCTCACGGAGGAGCTCCGGAAGCATAAAAGAGGAGTATGTGATGAACAGGGCGGGCGAGAGTCGTGAGCGACGACAGTGAAGGACGAGAGAGGACCAGGCCTGGATTTTATTTTGTGTTTTTATTATGTCTTTTACTTTCGTTTTATTGTTTGTTTATTTATTTGATTAAAGTTACGTTGAATGTTCGCCGGTTCCCGCCTCCTTCCCATTCTTCACTGTCATCGCTCCTGTTTTATGCTTCCGGAGCTCCTCCGTGAGAGATACGAGACCGGTGTAGCGCGCAGCTGACGCTCATTATCACTCGCGTCACCGGCCTCGCACCGTTCCCTCACGGCTCTCGCCCGCCCTGCTCGTCACAATAAATAATTATGTGCTCTCAGAGTTTTGAACGGAGCAGGTGATCAGTATTCAGATCGGACGCTGGTCAGATTGGCTCTTTCACTGCTCTGAGAAGTTTCAGATTCATCAGCATTTTTAAGGAAACCATGATATTACAGGAAGAAATAGTCAATCCCCCACACTAGAGGCTGAAGGCAAGTCTCTCTCAGATGCTCCTGGACTGTTACCAATGTAATATCCAGTAGCGTATACATCAAAGCAGATATTAATACCCCTCTTGCTTGCCCTCTTTTCTTTGGTATTCCCACTTAGCTACGACATGGAGGCAAGGTGATCCTGGTATGACTGGAAACTAGGACACGGATTTTCTCTCATCTATCAATTCTTACGAGAGGATTTCTCTCGCATCAACCGTAGCAGTAAATATTTTTAGCGCTGAAAATGCCTTTAATTAGTTCAAACCCTCATTTCAGATGCATTTCAGGAAAACATATTCGAGTGAATTAGAGTGAAGCTCTACACAGCTATAAATAAAGCTTTAGTACTCTAAAATGCCCAAAAAAGTGTATATATATATATATATATATATATATACACTCAGCAATATGTGACATTGGGTTGATTTTATCCAGTATTGATTGGATTGTATTTGGAAAGAGTTTTTGATGATTAATTGTGTGGGTACCATGCTTTATTCTGAACCTTGAGTTTATTTGTTTATCCTACTTTTGGATTTAAAACCCGTATTGTTCTCATGCACCTAATCTGAATTTGAATGACATTAATTTGAACGGCACAGTGGAATTTACATAAATTTGGCCACGAGAAAATCAACAGCTCAAAAAACATGAATTTTGCAGTTTTAATCAAGGTAACCTTATGCAGAATGCTTCAGGCATGCAAGTTTTAAACAGAAATGCCTCGCACCCTTCAGAATACTTCAAGTCCTTCGGCTGGAGCGGGCCACACTTTGAAATTTAATTTGTCCTTTATGACAGGTGGTTTGGAGGGTTCAGGAAACCATCATTGTAAAAAAAAACACAGTTGACCTTAAAATTGAATTACAGGAATAAAGTATGAAATGGGAATAGGGGAAAAAAGGATCATGAAAGACAAATAGTTGCTTATGACTGATGTTTTCACTCTGTGTGCACAGGATTACTACCACAGCCGCCTGCATGATGGACTTGCGCAGATACCCGCTAGACGAGCAGAACTGCACACTGGAAATCGAGAGCTGTGAGTGTCCCTTATAACTATCTCTCCATTAATTTATCATATGTCTGTGATTAGAAAATGCACATATATATATATATATATATATATATATATATATATATATATAAGGTTGGGTAGGTTACTTTCACTACAGATTACAAAATACATGCTATAAAAAAGTAATTTGTAACACATTTCATTAAGTTAATCTAAATACTTTAGAATACTTTGGTATACTAATAAGTATTTAACACAAAAAAAATTGCTAATAATAATAATAATTGCTAATTTTTATCTCACAATTCTGACTTTTTGATCAGAATTGCATGATATAAAGTTCCAATTGCGAGTTATAAAGTCAAAATGCTGAGATATAAACCCACAATATTGAGAAAAGTCAGAATTGCAAGCAGAGAACTTGATATGAATTCACAATTGCAAGAAAAAAAGGCAGTATTGCATGTTTTTATCACACAATTCTGACGTTATAACTTGTAATTATGAATTTAAATCTCGCAATTCTTTCTTAGAATTGTTAGATAAAAAGTTGCAATTACCTTTTTTTCATCACATGTCATGAAGACAGTCGTGGATCATCCAGTGATGAAGGACAGTAAAGATTCAATATGTAAATTTCTGAATCGGGCAATTTTTATAAATTCAGTCATTTTGTCTTGTGGATGTGTAAACATCTGTTTTGTGAAAGAGCTTATTCAGGACAGTACTAAATAAAAATAACATGCAATTTTTATGATCCCTCTTATTTTGTTAATGTTATTAAAATGTTGCGTATTCTGCAAGGGTTTGAAACTCCTGAACAGAAATCTTTCAGCTTTTTCAGATTAGAGTAAATGCTGTTTCTATTCCCCGTCACAGTATACATTAATGTTTAAATAACATTAAAATTCAGCGGAATTGGAAATTGTCTGTTTTTTTTTTGACATATTTGGTCCAAATTTAGTCCTATTTGAATCAGTGCCTATTAATAAAGTTGAAATACGTGAACACAACCACTTGAAAATGTTGCTTTTTCAATCATTTATTCAACAGAAATATCAGTAGATGTGAATTTCTTCCGTGGGAAAAGTAAGTACATCCTTGGCCTCTGTAGCAGAAATGACTTCTTATAGACGTTTTGCATAATTGTCCACCAGTCTCTGACATCAATCAGCCTGCTGGCCTTTCTGACCGCACTTCATGCAATATTCTTTCAGCTGAAGGTGTTTGAGGGTTTTCTTGTACTGCACATTTCAATGGAATTCAAATGTGGGCTTTGACCAGGCCATTCCATAACTCTCCATTTCTCCTTTCCTTGAGCCATTCTTTCGTGGATATATTTAGGATCGTAAAAGGTTCAATTTCAACTGTTGGACAGATGGCCTCATGTTATCTTCAAACACTCATTGATGCTGAATTCATAGTTGATTCAATGAATGCCAGCTGTCCAGTCCTTGAGGCAGCAAAGCAACCCCGAACCATCACATGTCCATCACCACGCATCTTAGTTCTTCTCCTGAAAGGCTGTCTTTGGTTTGAGCCAAACATGTCTGCTGTTACTCTATCTTTGATTTATCTGTCCTGCTTTAATGTTCTTTTTAGAAAGTAAAAGTTTTTTTCATAGCACACGTCAAATTTGCGCAACTCTTTCTGATTGCAGATGCATGCATTTTGACAAGATAGTTGGAAACCTTATAGGCAGATCCCGTGATTGAATGTTGGGGTTCTTGGAGACGTCAGACTACTCTTGGGCTGAATGTGCCAGTCGTTTGAAATCTGCACCGCTTTTCTTACAATGCTATATTTGGAGATCTTTTTAAATCCCTTGCCAGACTCATAGCCCCCCTTTTTTTTTATTCCGAAGGCCTCGGAGAACTCTTCAGATCGTGGCATGATGACGGCACACACCTCGATAGCGAAGGGAACACCAGACACTAGATGAGAGGTTTAAATAGTTCCACCAGCAGGTTCATATATCAGATTGCATAAGTATTCAGACCCTTAACTCAGTATTTAGCACTTTTTAACAGCGAATACAGCCTTTTAGATTAAAGACTTTTTTTGGTATAATGTGACAAGCTTTGCACATCTGGATTTGGGGGGTTTCTGCCATTATTCCCTGCAGATTAGCTCTGTGGATGAGTACAGCAATTTTTGGGTTTCTCGAGATGTTTGATTAAATTTGTGTCCAGACTGTGGCTTGGTCACTCAGCAATATTCATCCCTAATCCACTCAGGGCTGGGTATGTTACTTTTAAAATGTATTTCACTACAGATTACAAAATACATGCTTTAAAAAGTAATTTGTAACGTATTTTGTTACATTACTCAAGTTTAGTAACTTAATCTAAATACTTTAGAATACTTTGGAATACTAATAAGTGTGGAACAAACACAAAAAAGGTCATTGTGAGTTTTTATCTCACAATTCTGACTTTTTCCCTCAGAATTGTGTGATATAAAGCTGCAATTGTGAGTTATAAAGTCACTCGTCACTGCAACTTTTTCCCACAATTTGTTTTTTCCCTCACAATTGTGAGTTTGCATTTCACAATTCTGACTTCTTTTTCTCAGAATTGCGAGATTTAAACTCACAATTGCAAGTTATAAAGTCAGAATTGGGAGATATGAACTTGCAATACTGACTTTTTTTCTTGCAATTGTGAATTTAGTATGAGTTTATATCTCATAATTCTGACTTTTCTCAATATTGTGAGTTTATATCTCATAATTCTGACTTTTCTCAATATTGTGAGTTTATATCTTATAATTCTGGAAAAAGAAGTCAGAATTGTGAAATGCAAACTCACAATTGTGAGGGAAAAACAAATTGTGAGAAAAAGTTGCAGTGACGAGTGAATTATAAAATGACTCACAAAACATGAAAACAGTGGAAAACATGAAACTTAACTCCTCTTTTTCAGACGGTCAGAGTCAGAGAATCACCAATTGCTGTTTAAATGACATTAAAATTCAAAGTAATCACTTTGGTAATCTAAAACACTTTTCAGATGTAACTGTAATCTGATTACCACCCATTTAAAATGTAACTGTAATGAAATACAGTCACTCAAATTTTGTATTTTAAATGCGTAACTAAGTTACTTGTATTTCGTTACTCCCCGACCCTGCTCATATGTTGTCTTGACTATGTGCTTCGGGTTATTGTCCTGTTGTCCTTCAGCCCGATCTGGGGTCCTGAGCCCTCTGGAGCAGATTTTCAGTATTTTTGTTGCGTTTAGCTTTCCTTCTACCGTGAACAGTCCCCCAAGCCCTGCTTCTGAAAAACATGCTTTTCGTCTGGCCAGTGTTTGTAGTCTTCCCCTGATCTGTGCCTTCACACAATCCTGTCTCTGAGCTCTGCAGGCAGTTCCTTTGACTTCATGGCTTAGTTGTTGCTCTGACATGCATTTTCACAGTTGTCACAAATACGTTATCACAAATGTTTTAAGAGGTATGAGGTGCATATTGATGCGAATAACTAAAACTAAAAACAAATAAATAAAGCATTTGGTATGAGGCTGCAACATAAGAGGGTTTAGATACTTTTGCAAAGCGCTGTATGCTTATATAGTATTGTCTGCACATTACATGAACTATAAAATTTCGAATCACTAATAACGTGACGAAGCCTGGCTTACCGAAATCACGTGACTTTGGTGCTCTGAATCACTGATTCGAACCAAAAGATTCACTTCATGAATCAGTGTTTTGAAATCACTAGATATTGTTGAATAAAGTCGTTATTTAGTTTTTTGGCACACGAAAAAGTATTCTCGTCGCTTTATAATATTAATGTAGTCACATGACCTGTTTTAAATATGTTTTAGTTAAAGTGTTCATTTTCTGTCAATAGAGACTCACTGAACCATTGGATTTCATCAAAAATATCTTCATTTGTGTTCTGAAGATGAACGAAGGTCTTACGAACGACATGAGGGAGACGAATTAATGACTGAAGTTTCATTTTTGGGTGAATTAACGCTTTAAGTAAAACTGACTCATTTTTAGTAGAAACAACTCAGTTAAATTAAGTTCATGTATTCAATTTGTTTGAAATATATGTATGTATGGACATGAATCCATGTGTGATTATCTTTAATCAACTGTTGGCTGTTTATTAGTATCCTTCATTGGGTAAACATGAAAAACTATATAAACAAAGTAAAAAATTATACTAAAAATATTGCGTTATATTGCTATCGTGGATTCTTTTGGTGTGGTGTGAACAACCTATTATTGTGACAGCCCGAGTTCTAAGGGTTCTCTGTTCCCGGTTGAAACACATTTTCGGTTTGAGCACAGTGTGTGTGTTAAAAGCCAGCCGTACTCCACCGTTACCTTAATTAGGATGACCTTCATCTCCATAAAGCCAAGAGATAAAGAGAGCCAGTCAGTATTCATGCTACACAGCGCCATGAGCAGAAAAGGCCTAATCAAATCTAATTGTGACTCTATATATGTGGTGTACGCTGGGAAATCAGTGGAGATCCAGCAGTAATCCTCCGGCGTCTGCTGTTAATGCATGGCCCATTGGCTGCTGTCATTAAAGCAGAAAGATAGAAAGCTGAGAGCTAGAGGAGATCAGGAGAGGGCATGTGTACACACTTGCTAATTGTGCTCTTGTGAACTCCAACACATTGGCCGCATCGAAGAGAGGAGCTAACGGTTTGTGCTAATATAAAGCGTGCGAAGCCTTGCTTGTTTTATGTTGGTTTCAGGAGAGCGTGCAGAACTGCAATGCGATGTCCATGTCTGTGGTTTCTCAACTGGGAAATTCTTTCTTTCTCTCTTGAAATGTCATTCTGTATTGACATGTATCGACATGCTGTCAGTGAGCGTAATGTGTCTATAACCTCAAATCCTGGGAGAATCCTATGAACTTTTGCGTAATTGGTTTCACTTTTTTCTTTCTCGAGCTTTGCTCAAGTTTTTCACAAGTTTTACTTTCTTTCAAGTGAACTCCGCTGAGGTTTCTGAGAACACAGTGTGAGAGCGCCAGCTGTACGGCCGTACACCTACAGCCATGCCAAGGTCACGGGTTCATTTCCCAGGGAGCACATATTGATGAATGTATACTGAATACACAGCAAGTCGTTTTTGCAAAAATGGTTAGTGGGGTCAGGTGGTCAGGTCATCCTCTGATGGGACTCCCAGCAGTCTATTTATGCACCATCTCATGCATATCGGACACAAAATAGAAGGAGCTAGCTGAATTTGTCAATTCCAATCTTACCATTTGGTGCAACTTTCAGAGTATGCAACACACAGGCAGGGCTGGATGGGTTACTTTTAAAATGTATTTCACTACAGATTACAAAATACATGCTTTAAAAAGTCATTTGTAACGTATTTTGTTACATTACTCAAGTTTAGTAACTTAATCTAAATACTTTAGAATACTTTGGAATACTAATAAGTGTGGAACAAACACAAAAAAGGTAATTGCGCTTATTTGGGTGTGAGCAAAAACACGCCGTTTTTGTGTGTGTCCCTTTAAATGCAAATGAGCTGCTGCTCCCTGCCCCCTTTCCAGAAGAGGGCAGAGCTTTAAAAGCTCAACAACAACAAAGCTGGAGAATCTCACGCATGTTTTTATCTCACAATTCTGACTTTTTCCCTCAGAATTGTGTGACATAAAGTTGCAATTGCGAGTTATAAAGTCAGAATTATGAGATATAAACTCGCAATATTGAGAAAAGTCAGAATTATGAGATATAAACTCGCAATATTGAGAAAAGTCAGAATTATGAGATATAAACTCGCAATATTGAGAAAAGTCAGAATTATGACATTTAACTCACAAACTAAATTCACAATTGCAAGAAAAAAGTCAGTATTGCAAGTTTAAATCTCTCAATTCTGACTTTATAACTTGCAATTGTGAGTTTAAATCTCGCAATTCTGAGAAAAAGAAGTCAGAATTGTGAAATGCAAACTCACAATTGTGAGGGAAAAAAAACAAATTGTGAGAAAAAGTTGCAGTGACGAGTGAATTATAAAATGACTAACAAAACATGAAAACAGTGGAAAACATGAAACTTAACTCCTCTTTTTCAGACGGTCAGAGTCAGAGAATCACCAATCGCTGTTTAAATGACATTAAAACTCAAAGTAATCACTTTGGTAATCTAAAACACTTTTCAGATGTAACTGTAATCTGATTACCACCCATTTAAAATGTAACTGTAATGAAATACAGTCACTCACATTTTGTATTTTAAATGCGTAACTAAGTTACTTGTATTTCGTTACTCCCCGACCCTGCTCATATGTTGTGTTGACTATGTGCTTCGGGTTATTGTCCTGTTGTCCTTCAGCCCGATCTGGGGTCCTGAGCGCTCTGGAGCAGATTTTCAGTATTTTCAGCCTGTGGGATCCTCAGTCAACAGCACTCTGGTTAAACGGTATGAGAAAGATTATGTGCTAACGTTACAGCAACAGCTAATGTTCCATAAAATGGTTCTAAAACTGTATGGATAAAAATCTAAGCACCTCATGATTTTATTTAAATGCAGGAAGTCACGATCCAATTCCTAAAGTATCGTTTTAGATAATGGCTTTACATCTACCGTAAGATCACTTTACAGTAGTGTAATGCATTTTTTTTTTCCTTTTTCCCATTTTTTATCTGAGGCCAAAGGTTAAGTCTGACAAGAGAATGTGTTTTTGACTAAAATCTTTGATTTTGATGCAATACTCTGAGGTTTGTATAAGCTAGTGTGTAATTCTGTTTGAGAAAATTGTGAATTATGTTTTCAACGAAAAACTGTAACAAAGATTTGCTCATTATAGTTCACATGGAAATTGGAAATTACCACAAAAGGGCACGAAATGCATCATCATTAGTGTAAACAGGAAGCCCAAAAGTTGCAGCATACACATTTTTCCTCCGACTCTAAATGGAAAGGTGAGGTGCTAGTAGAAACAGAGCAGATGTTCGCAAAAATATATTGTAGGTCACAATAAATAGATGACCAAGATTACGTATTCTGTGTTTCTAGGAATTTCTGTGCAACTCCTACTCCATCACAGAATTTCCCTGTGCTGCCAGGCAGCGGCTCTGTATCTGTCTTGAGAAAATGTCATGCATGGAAAAATGAACTGCGACTTAGCCCCAAGGAGAGCTATAAAACGAATATCTGCCTTGACGTATAACCGGATGCAACTCTCATAAAGGTGCAATAACAAAGGAGCTGCCGCACAAATCCATCCGCCTACTCGCTAGGTCACAGCAGAAAGATGCAGATATTGTTGCACCATCGATATTATAAGTCAATGCTGAGAACTCCAATGACGCATAACATTAGAACAACAAAGGCCTAATAGTACTTCAGTGTCAAGTTGTAAGGACATCTACAAGTTCTTAACCTCTACCACAGTGGTTCAGGAGCCTCTTTGTCCACAACAATAATCCATAGTTTTGTTTTCAAAACGTATTTTGATCTATGGGCACCTCATAGTTTCTGAAAAATTAAATAAATAAATAATTCTAATTGTATTAAAGGAGTGGTTGATTAAGAGTTCACTTTTTTAGCTTTAGTTAGTGTTGCTGTTTGAGCAGAAACAACATCTGCAACGTTACGGCGCTCAAAGTTCAATGCAAAGAGAGATATTTACTTTTACAGAAATCACTGTTTAAGGACTATTACAAACGACTACAACCAGGGGTTTATGTAAATTTATGGTTAGTGATATCAGCTGTTGTGCTGCTTTAGAGAAGAGGAAGAGTTGTTGTAGTCGAGTGTTGTTGATGCCGTCATTTTACGCCGGACTGCTTCACAATCGAGGGTCAATTCGAGGAAAAAAGATGAACGTGACGACACATGCTAGTGATGAGTTGATCAACTCCACAGCAACTACATCAATTTATCCACTAACCATTCAGAAACATCTAAAAGTTGGAACTTCTTCCTGAGTCTCTCCATCAGTGTCGACTCCGGTTTGAACAATGTAAGGATGAACACCATCTGCGTGAGATTCTCCAGCTTTGTTGTTGTTGAGCTGTTAAAGCTCTGCCCTCTTCTGGAAAGGGGGCGGGGAGCAGCAGCTCATTTGCATTTAAAGGGACACACACAAAAACGGCGTGTTTTTGCTCACACCCAAATAAGCGTAAATTTGACCAGCTTTAATAAATGATCTGTGGGTGATTTTGAGCTGAAAATTTACAGACACATTCTGGAGACACATGTTCAATTAAACTGATTAATCAAGCAGGATCCAGTTTTAGGAGCTGAATGTTTTTCTTCTGAATGTCCTTTTGTACTAATTAAATCTACCCTTTGTCTACATACTCTAGGCTTTCGAAAAGCGTAGTCTGCTCTGATTGCTCAGCCGGCCCTTGTCTGTTGTGATGAGTCTACCACTATGAGAGTGTGGTGCTGTAAATACTACTACGAGTCCAATAATGACTGTCAAAAAGAATGAGCTGATTGACCTCAACCGCCTTCACAAGCCAGGATGTTGTACAGAGGTTTATTTATTTATTTTTAATACCTCTTACATTTCAGATATGATGTTATAAATGTGTAATTTCTCTACATCGTGGCATCAAACAGCAAGGTTAAGAAACCAATCCTTAGAAAAATGGTGAGAATAAAAGGTTCTGTTTGTACTGCTGAGGAATAGTGTTAAAAAAGACATTTTAATTATTGATTCTTCAATTGTTCTGCCTTTGAAAGTCCATGCAATTATATTTTGTCCTTGCAGTGGGAAAAAAAATCCTAAAATGGTGATTTAGCTGCTTCCGGGAAACAATAACAATATGAAAAATGATGCATTTAAGGCAGTTGTTTTCTGTTGGAGAGGTTAACTCGCTTTGGCGTGGATTTTGTGCTTTCTAACTTTATGCATTTAGATGCACAAACAGCTATATTACATACAAAAGGCAAAGTAAACTAATAAAGAAAGTCCCTTTTTAAAATATTTTTACATGATCACTTTCACTTTCACAATTAAGCAGTCTCATATATCCAGATTTTCTAAGATTGTGGGAATGTCTCAGTTGCATATATAACCCTGGTTCCCTAAATAGGGAACAAGATGCTGCATCAGTAGCTGACACTATGGGAACACCACCCTGGCCCATAAAAACATTCATTGGTTGATGGCGCTAGCACCACCCCATGATTTTTTGATTTCGATAAAGGAAGTAGAAGAGTAAATAAAAAGAATGGCTGGAGTCACGCAGTGTCTCATTTCATACTCAGGGAACCAGGATTATATATGCAACCTAGATGTTCCTTTTCATAGGTTCGCTCTGCTGCATCACTAGCTGAACACTATATAACGCTCCTTCTAAGACTTGCAGTACGGCCAGTTATAACCCAGTCTAGACTGAGCATCATGCCGGCCTGTATCAGGCCAACTTATAAACCAATGAAGACCATGTCTGCTGACTGCTTGGGGGAAAGCTTCGGTCTGCCTGCTGCCAAACTCTGCAGTGTCCAAAGAGAAAGAATATAAAATATCCTCAAGGCTTAAAGCGATAGCATCATGAACTGTCTAGGCCGGGGCACCACTCCTTACATGCAAAAATGACTGAAGACATGCGTATGCTTTCCAGCGAGAGAGAAAGAAAGCAGTCTGTCCACTCTCCGTAGCCTTGAGGTCATCATCAGATCGTGGGGCAGTACTAGTACCATCGGCCAAAGAATTGGTGTGTTTTTAAGGGGCTTCAGACAATCGTCTCTATTGGTGCCTCTTCTGGTGAACCAATGGAAGGGAACCCTGTTCCTTCAAAGCAAACAGGGTAAATACAAATAGTAAATATCTTCATATTTAGTTGCTTTATCATATTTTAATGTTTTTCAAGTCAAGTCATCTTGAAGCCTACTTGGAAATTTACAGAAGCCCTCTGATTGAGAAGCAATTCTCTAGCAGAAAGAACTTTTACATTTTCATCTTCCTGGAAAATGGACCAAAAATATCATCACTCCCAACCCATTCTCTTCAAAAAAATGTGTCCAAGAGCTTTGTGTGTCATTATATAGATGCCAAAAGATCCGTTTGTAGGTGGGGATGGTGATCAAAGTTGGGTCTTTTCCATACAAAAAGCAAATCTTTGGCTTTTGGATGAATATTTGTATTGCATACAGTTTCAAATGATATATTACTCATTTTATGTATGACAAAAGTATTTTAAGTTGTTTCTGCAGGAGGCGCCGGCGCCTCTATCGATCCCAGGGGGTAATAGTGAGAACTGGATCCTAAACTAAAGTGTGACAAAAAAAATTCTAATAGAAATGAATATAAAATATGTTTGACAGATGACAGACTAACTCTAACCCGACAACTAGTTCAACCATTATGCATTTAATAACTCATGCAATGAACTGAATGCCTAAATGTTTTGGGGGGTAAGACTATTCAGCAGAGAACCCTTTCTCTTGTTCTTTGGATGGACTCCAAAGGTCCCGCTCTGGATTTGGAAGCTCACTCTGCGATTTCTTCAAATCCGGATAAGAACCTACTGTCAGCCACATCCGGCTCTAAACAGCTGGATGTTGGTTACAATGAACCGGGCATGCCTTTTGAGCAGCTTCTTTATTCAAAAGCATAAGAGGAACTGTTCGAAGTCAAGACCTATGCACCAAAGTAATCGAGATGAGTTGATCCTTGCCACAGTGTAAGTGTAGGTTAGGGCATTTCTTTATGTTAAGACAAAACACTATTGTGTCTTATGTCTGCAGCTACCAATGTGATACCATTAGGCTTGCTGCACATGAGACCCTTTCAGTGGAACCTCAAGAGCAGGTTATGTGCCAAAGACTTTGTACCCTTTCTATATCTCATCAGTTTCTGACATTGGGTCCTTTACTCGGGGCGATTTGCCATTGCAAAACCATAACAACTGATGCTTTTCTTATGGGCTCAGGGACCATCCTAGATGGTCATCCAGCTTATGGTCATTGAGAAGGCACTCTTCTCTTGTGGCACATTTACATTTACATTTTTATCCGACTTACAAGGGGAGCAATTAGGGGTATTTTAGTATCAAAGGTGGAGAGAGTGCTGCTCATTCAAAATCCCCACCTTCAATTCCTGCCAGAGTGGGAATCGAACCAGCAACCTTCAGGTTACAAGCCCGACTCCCTCACCATTAGGCCACGACTACGCTACGCCTGTATTTCTTGCTCTGAAACACTTCCTCCCGGACATGAGGGGCTACACTAGGTTGTTGAGGATGGACAACATGTTGGTATTGGTAGTCTTACATAAATCACTAGGGCAGGCTGCGTTTGTGTCCCCTGTTCAGGTTGGCACAGCCGATCCTGCTCTTGGCCAAGGATAAACTGCTCTCCCTGAGGCTACTTTACTTCCCCAGATTTGAAGCAGCAGGGGCTGTGCCCTGGAGAATGGAGATACTACCGAGCAGATGTGGGCTGAGTGAAACCACTGTGCCCTCTGGTTTGCCCCCTCGTACCTCCAGCTCCATTAGGAGACATGGACGAGGCTGTGTCTGTACACCTTTACCCCAGTCGCTCTGGTCCCAGGAGACGCCTGCTACTTGTAGCTCCATTTGGGTCAGCCCCGGTGTGGAAGGCTCTCCTTACGAGATTCTGACCAGGAGGGAACTTTTGTCTCGGGTACGGGGGTCAATCATTCACCCCCAACCCAAGATTTTTAAAGTGTGGTTTTGGCCCCTGAAGTTAATAGATTCCGTTCTCACAACTGATGTTGTTGATATCATCCTAAATGCACTAACCCTAACTTTAGGAATATGTACTTATGGACTTCTAACATTTATGAAACACAATCAATGAACCAAACACACTTGTAACTGACCCAACAGTTTGATTGACAGGTGATCTGACCAATTAAAACCCCGAATCCGCCATTTTATCTGACAAAGCGGACAGGGGAGTTAGTATATTAACGTTGGTGAACTTGATAAATTGTGTGTCCTCACATCTTTCCACGCTTAAAACAACATTCCTTCTGATGTTCATTCATGTTTATTTGATGCTATAAATGAACTAGAATGAAGAGATGATCGGTTCACGAGGAGCTACGGCGATCTGTCACGACACATTAAACACACACTAGACGCTATTTATTGATTAAACTTCTTTAACAAATTACAATATATTAAATATGAAATTGTTTCATACATTGTCAGTGTCCTCTTTGCTCCGTGATCTATTTTTCACTGCGTGAGAACATGATGTGTGGCGTGAGAGCGCATGGGTTGTCGGGCATTGCAACAGGGGGTGGGTTTTGCGAAGGGTCAATTAAAAGGCCAGCAGTTGAGTGCTGCATGCCAATGGCATTTTCTTTATTAATCAGGAATTACTACTCAATAAGGGAATCCACTACATTTGGACAAGATTCTTGACTATTAATCAAGAAAATTCTAAAATGTATATCATTAGATTATATGCATTGGAGGCTAAAATGAAATTAACTTGAAATTCAATTTAAGATGCATGTGCTTGTTCATAGTCGTGACCTTTATAGACGTTTAAGAGTTTCAGTTCAAGGATCAATGCAAAGTGTGTGAACTGTCATTCTGCCCGACACTGATCGTTACCTTGACTGATGGCAGACCAGTAGCACTGGAGCACAAGAGACAGTCAGGTTAAGCTGCTTATTGATGCCTAAACTGATGCCTCTGTTCATTTGTGCTCGTCTCCCAGGACATCAGCTTAATTGGAGACATTGTTGGTAGAGAATGTCTCGGCAAACTGATCACTTTCTTGTTGTCAAATTGAGGTTACATTTAACCCCTTAGTGGCCAAGGATTGTCGACGACCCCGGATTATTGTGGTTCAAAATTCACTGCGCTTTAAAACATCACACACTTTATCGATCTGGACAAACTGAGTATCATTAGAAAGATTAAGGACTCCAGTTTCGATAAATGACCACTGTTTATGTTAAAACTAGGTTGCGGTGACATTAATTTGTTAATTTATGTCAGGATTGCAAAATAATTGATCTGTAGTGTACAATAATACAGACAAAGTGATACAGAAAGCACCAGAGATAGTGATACGAGTACTGATCTAGTGCGTCTGTAAATGAAGTTTACAGTCATTTGACATTTATTATTTACTTCGGTTTAATTTTGGATGTTTGATTACGCTTGTATCCTCTTCAATTCACACGTTTATTTCATCATATATTCATAGGGCTATAGAAAGTATAGGAAAAGCGGTTTGGTGTGCTGTCCAGGTAAAGATTCACTTTCTTTAATATCTTCTCTCCAGATTAGTGGGTTTATTGTTTTATTGCATGTTGTCTGTTTTCGTGAGCGCTCTTGTGTTCACTCTTTTCAGGAATTCAAACCAGCCTAGTAGTATATTATCTTGCTTTATACATGGCTGCTTGCTAAATAAATAAAACGAATTGGACATTGTGGAATTGTTTGAGTTATGTAAGATGAAAGTAGCTCCAGGTTGATCTTAAATATTTTTGTAATACAGAATATATTTTTCAAATAGGGGATGTGCAAAACATGTCCTTTTCATAGAGGTGACTTAACATAGTGTTTGACTTACTTTTGATGGCCTAATCTCTTTTTACCAGGCCTCGACATATTACTCAAATGTTCTACACTGCTGAAGCACAGCATATAGCTGTCAGAACCAATTCTTGGACTGCATATCTCTTCTGGTGTATCAAGAGGTTTGCTTGAGGTGTCTTGCTATGACTTAGTTTCTCCTGCTCTGTTTGTGCAAAGATATGGAGATGATATACCATGTGTGAATTTATGGATACTTTTAATTGCACACTAGAAATAGGATTAAAGTAGCTTTGAACCATCGACTTTCTGTAGAGGCACACGTGGATTACTGGAGACATTCCCCTTCTATGTTTTCTCTTTTTCTCTCTCTCTCTCT
Source organism: Zacco platypus (assembly GCA_038088235.1). Classification (NCBI taxonomy): domain Eukaryota; kingdom Metazoa; phylum Chordata; class Actinopteri; order Cypriniformes; family Xenocyprididae; genus Zacco; species Zacco platypus. Next base: position 22,161,452 of record CM076070.1, read on the forward strand.
GCTTAATGCACTATTAGATGATTCTTCTACAGCGTATATATATATATATATATATATATATATATAAATAAGAATCGGAAAATACAGCTAGAGGGCCTTTTGCGCCTACAGTCTCATCCTGCACTCAGGAGCGAAGGTTTTATCCTTTTTTTTTTTTTTCAGGAAGACCGACACTTATTACAAATTGCCATGTAGTTCATATACTATTGAAGTGCATCCTAACTTCAGGTTATTTATTTTTTAATCCTTATTCATTTCCATAATGCTTTCATGAGAGGCGGTTTTTATGCAAACATAAGCACATTTCACAGCAGGACTGTTCTCCAATCTTATAAATCTTCATAAAACTTTGTGGGCATTTTTTAGGCATTATACTGTCGGCACACTTGACACAAAGACTGCGAAACCATTCTAAAATGCCTTCATTTTTTAATTTCCAAGGCAGTGCATCCATGTGTAGAAGGCATTCCATAATCGATTGTGATACTCACAATGGAAAAGATGGCAGACAAAGCAAGAGACATTATAAGTTGATTATAAATATACCTTTATTTATTATAATATTTTGCAATACTGAGTTTTAAAACGGCTAAGACTAAATGTGTATTTTTATTCTTATTAAATTATTGCATTAACTTAGTATTAGTATTAACTTACTAGTAGTATTGATTTGACTGCACTGACACCTTTAAATGAGAACAAAACTGGAACCGACTTGAACTGAATAACACTATCTTTTTAGAGCTGCTTTACAGCAGAATTTCTCTCACGTTTTATGAAGTTTGCATCATTGATTCTGTTATTTCCCTATACTGTGGAGATGCTTTAAAACAATCTATATTCTATAAAGCACTAAAGGTGACTTTACTTGACTTGGTAACACAACAGCAAACTATATGAGTTGAGTCTTCTGTCTTTTGTAATGTATTTGTATGATGCACAAAGTCAGCCTTCCAAAATCAGCTAATTAAGAGGTTTTCATTTCAGTTAAGAAGCTCTCTAAGGCAACAAAGCAGATCCCTATGGAAGTAGTTTAACACTGTTCTTCTTCCTCCTTCTCATCCTGGAGATCCTGTGCATGTGGGTCCACAACTAGCGAAGCGATTCAAATACAGTGATGTAAGAGCCCTGACAGGAATGCCGGCAAAAGCTAATTTGCAAAGTCAGGCTCAATGACATAGAAACAATGGAGTTAAGTGGCTTTGAATGGCCCAACCAACCACACAAATGCCATTATTCCCTGCAAAATAATATGATGTCATGTTTGTGTGATGTAATGTTCATTTTAACACAAAAGAGTGATGCAAAGAAAGCTAAACCAATCGGGACTTTCTTGTGTGGATATCTTTATAAACATTTTCAAGATTCTTAAATGAATTCTTTTTTTTTCACTTTAAGAGAGGATTTTTTAATATATGTCCACAGAAACTATTCTTTCCCAATTTAGATTTGATAGTGTGCTAAACTTTTTCACAGGCCTACAGACAATTTTGCAGCTCCAACTTGCTTATGAAGGTTTATGAAGGGTTATGAAGGAAATCGGAGAATCCAGAAGACATGCATATGGTTATGTATATAACTCTGGTTCCCTAAGAAGGATTCACCATTATGTTGATGGCGAAGCATGTGTGTTACACACCATTTTGGTTTGGCTGCGGCAGTAGGATGACGTCAGGCATGCGCTATAAAGGGTGCCCAAATAATAAGTCATCAACTTCAGGCTGTCTGAAGTAAGATGCAGCAGGCATGCCTGGATTATGGGGTCTCGTTCCCTTTCTCAGGGAACCACTGTTATATACATAACCTTAGATGTTCCATTTTGAGGGAACTCTACGCTGCATCATTACATTGGCACTATGGGAACATTAATACCCACTGTGCATATATCCACTACAAAATCATGCCTGCTCCACTAAGCGAGTCAGGCTTTAGCCAAAAATCTGCCCCTTACTATTACCTAGCATGCTGTACAGGCAGAACCTGGTCTCAACCTGAGCATAGGTTGGTGGTCCAATCAAGTTGAACTTAATTATTCAGTCCCAGGTGAATAGAAGATGCCACATGAGAGAGCAGTGCCCTATTCAACTCCTAATTCTCCCAGTGGGAGATGGAAAAGGGCCACTTTCACAGGCAACCCAAGTGGAGTAATGTTGTGGCAGAAATTTAACTCATACTGCATAAGAGACAAACTCAGTGAAAATTGTCTTTATAAGAATTTATTCCTTGCAAGGAAGGTCAAACAGTCATACAGACACACAGGTTACTGTAGAGTGCGACCTAGAAGGGCGGGTTTCCTCAGCTTTTATACCCCCCGTCCCCTTCAAGGTTACACCTCTGAACATCAGTACTTTTCCACACATGGTAAAAAGAAAAGACACTGTTCCATGACATAAGGCCTATACCTAATACAAGATGACCGTTTTAGGCCTTACACCCCAGATTTAGTACAGGATGACCCCCAGGTCATGAGGAGGCTCCCTCCAGCCCTGCTGCTGCTTTCCTTCATCCCAAATGTGTGTTCAAAGCATACATTAACTCTTAGCAAACCCCTTAATATTAAAACTTCCTTCACAAGTAATGATGCACATATTCAGCCCAAAGGTCTAGAAGAGGCATCAGGAGAGAGCAACACCATCTCAACCGGCCAATGAGCCTCAAATTCCCACCAAAGGAGATAGCAGAGGTGCATTCAATAACCAACCTCCCTAGGAGGTAAGCCTCTTTCTGCTGGACCCAAGGGAAGTGCTCCACCTGACAAACAAGGAACAAGAGCCGGACATTACTCATCAGGCTGCTACCTCTGGAACACAAAAGAGAGGGCACTGAGGGAGCGGGGCACCGCAGTGCCACTCTCCACCACCCCTTACCCCTCATCGGCTGATGGTTTCCTGACAGCCACAGCTCTAGTGAAGGTGCCTATGCACACTACTGAGCAGAGAGTGCGACTCTAAGGGGACAATGTCTTTTAATGAAACCTTCACAAGCCATTTAACATCGACCAATATTGCATCTATAGCATCACCACCCAGCTAACTGGAGGGGTGACTGAGGAAAAAAACTGGCTACCTTTAAAGCATGTTATTCTTCCTCTAAATCAGCCCATTCATCCCGACTTAAGAAAGGAATCTCATTAGTGCTAATGTATCATGAAGGGAGATGAGTGGGAACACCACCACTCACTTTTTGTTTTTTTGCTTTTTATCCTGGGAGAGCTTCCACTTTCTGCTGTCATATGAATGTGAAATCTAATGGGGCTCTCACACCCCGCACCCAATTTTAGAGAGAATCATGGCTAAGGAGGCGCAGCACTCTAACATTATACGTAAATGAGTTGCTGAAAAGAAAGTCTCCAATTACTGTACTTTCTGTCTAAGACAGCTCGCACTAACTGTTGTCACTCATGAGCTCTCATACTAGGAAGAGCGGAAAGAAAATAATAATATGCGGGCAAATCGAGATATCCTGACTCTTCTCCACGCTCCTACACCTATTGCTAGGTGGTAGGGAGGATGTCACAGATCGTGCCTGAACCTTGCATTGCTTGTACCGAAACTCAAGGGAAGCGCATCAGCATAAACTCCCTCCTCCTCGAAAAATATACGGGGAAACTGATGAGAAAAATGGGACTAAAAGTTCTCACTAGCTCATGCTAGTTATAAAGCCCTTCTAGAATTTCATCCTGAATCTGGAGGCGACCCAGGTTAAATGAGGGGACGCAATAACATGGCACCTAACTGCCCAGCTGCAGTTTAATGTGAAACACGAGACAAGCAAATCACCACTGCTATGGCATGCAAGCCAAACTTGAAACCGCTTGACTCACACACTAGAGTGACACAAAGCGCTCATTTGTGTTATCAAGGGCTTATAGATAACAGGGCGCTGAGACACAGAACCACTTCACTATTAGAAAAGCCCTTTACACCAATCCCGTCTCTATTCACAAAACAGGGAGGATATAGCAAGAGGCAAAAAATATTTCATTCCTTCCACATTATGATTATGGGGATAATGCACCACAACTTACAACCCAATTCCTTGAAAAGTTTATCTGACATAAGTACAAAGACACTATTTTGATAGGTGCAACACACAACAGGGGCATGTTTACCAATGTGTCACATCACCTTTCCTTTTAATTACAGTTTTTAATCAATTTGGAATTGCGGATACTAAATGTTGCAGTTTTGCAAGTGGAATTTTTCACAATCTTGCCAAATGCAAGACAGCTTCTCAACAGTCTGTGTGTAACGGAGGCCAGCTAGTAGTTGCTGTGCGAGTAAACCTCACTCCTCACACAGATGCTAGAGGTTGCAGCCTTTAGCCTCTTTGTTAGAGCGTCTGTCTCCCATGCCGGAAGACCCGGGATCGAGGCCCGCTCAGAATGGGTCGAGGGGTTACATTGGTGCTGTGACCCAGATGGGAGTGAGGTTTAGGGGGGTGAGTGTAACGGAAGCCAGCTAGTAGTTTCTGTGTGAGTAAACCTCACTCCTCTGACCTCAAGAGATGCTCTAGCAACAGACGCTGGAGGTTGCAGCCTTTAGCCTCCTTGTTAGAGCATCCAACTTCTATGCCGGAATACCCGGATTCGAGGCCCGCTCAGAGCGGGTCGAGTAGCACCCGGGTAGAGGGGTTACATGTGGCCATCTTTGTCTCACTCTCCTTTTCTTGATGGACCATACATTTTCAGTTGGAGACAGATCTGGACTGCAGGCAGGTCAGTCAAGTCAATTTTACCCAAAAACAAGCTGAAATGTGGACTCATCTCACCATAGCACTAGTGTTGTCAAAAGTACATCGGTACCAAGTTGGTACTGAAATTTTAAAAATTTCATGCTTTGAGCATTGTTGATCGGATTCGTAAACACCTGTGAGTGGCCATTGTATTCACACGCTCATCAGATATGTCTGTGATTGGCTACAATGATCAGCGCTTCAAAAACATGTTGTAAATACACTTCAATGACGCCCTTCTCTGAGCGCTTATACGGATACACAAGGGAGCGTATGAAAGCAGATGTCCATCAGTGGACCGGTCCCACTTTCAAAATGCTTTCAAACACAATTCCATGTGTTTTCAAATGCGTTGTTCATTGTAGCTAATCACAGAAATATATGTCGAGAATGTGAACACAGTGGACAATCAGAGGTGTTTATGAATCTGCTCAACAGTGCACAAAGTTTCACATTTTAAAAAATTCAAATTTTGACAACACAACAAAGCACACATTTTCACTTCTGAGATGAGCTCAGGCCCTGAGAACTTGCTGGAATCTCTGCATAGATTTGATGTAAATGTATAGCTTTCTCCTTGCATGACAGAGATTCAAGTTGAATTTTTTGACGCAGCAACAGACGGCGTTAAGTGACAATGCTTTTCCAAAGCACTCCCGAGCCCATGTGGCTATATTTAACACAGAAGCATGATGGTTTCTCATGCAATGCCATCTGAGGGCTCAAAGGTGATTCCCTGAATGTTGTCAGAATATTTTGTATGGTAGATGGAGAAAGACAAGCAGTCTTGTTTTGTTTCAAAACTGTTTAACATTTATTTTATCTCTGTCCTAATTTTTTTTCAAATGTGTTGCAGCCATGAAAGTATTTTTTTTTCCCTAAAATACAATTAAGTTGGCCAAATAAAAAAATGGAAATCATTTTGTTGTAATTTCGTCAGTTAACTAAAGGTATAAACAGAATCGAAACTGGGTAATAGAAATAAAAAGCATCGGAGAATGATATCTTGTATGCTACTGTATATAACATAATATTGTTGAGTTTGGTTCATATTTAATTAATCACACAGTGCTGGAGAGTGTCTCTATAATCACCACTGAACTTGGATACAATTGCTTATTAGAGGATTTTTCCCCCTTTTCTACAGGGTGTATCCAGGGGATACAAGCCTTTTCAGCCTAGAATTCTAATATAACAACCTCTTGTACCCCAACACCCCTGCTGTTGTGAAGGGGTGGGGGTGAGGGGAAGAAGGGGCAGGGGATGGGGGTGGGGGGGACAAGCCAAGAAGGGCCTCAGGGGGTTTGATTTAGATTGCCGTGGGACTGTAATTACATCCCTAAAGTCCTCCTTAGGCTTCTTGCAAGATTGCCGCCTCGGACCTCCTCTGAGGCGAGGCCCTGGCAGCGACACTCGCTTTCTGACCCTGTCTTCAGTTGGGACCTGAGGCAGAGTCAGCAGAGGAGACTGAAGAGTCCTGACCGTGGCAGGGATATAATGCTTGAACGCCACAGACTTCACCTCATTGAACTTTCTGATCCAGAGTAAAGTCCAGAAGGTGAGATTGGGGCATCCATGAGAAAGGCTTCAACTCTGACAGATCAAGCCACATATGCTGCTCTGTGGCAGCCATGGCACAGATTGCACGATGGCGCAAAGTCTGTGGTGCGATGGAGCTCTATTACTGGTTCGGGGGACAGTCCCTCAGTGCAGTTGAGGCCTCTTAACAGGTCAGCCTGATAAGCTTGAAGCACACCTATAGTGTACAGCTCCCCACCAACCTGGCCCGCCACCGCATACATCTTGTCCACTAGTTTAGATGTTAAACGGCAGGGCTAAGCAGGCAAGGCCTTCTGCTAGGACACTGGTCCAGGGGAGAGATAACTCACAAGCGCCTCTTCTCCCGGGGGCATTCTCGTGCACCTGTGCTCATCCAACCCCTTGGCGCCATTGCTCTGTTCATCCTCTTCAAATCCTAACACATATAGCTCCTCAGAACTAGAGCGGACCAATAACATCGGAAGAATCTGCCGGATTGGAAGAATCTGCCAAGTGTGCAGATCTGGCCTGAGAATAAGAGCTCATGAGTGATGCTGGAGAAAGGACAAGCCCTACAAGCCCTACAACCTCCACAATCGGATACGCCGCTTTACCTCTGTGGCAGCAGGACCCCAAACATGAGCTGCGGTCACTTGGCTCCCATCCCCTCTAAACAGAGTGGAGCTTCCTCACTGTAAATGTTTCACAGTGAGGACAACAAGTTCCTCAAGAGCTGACTGAGCACGCTCCATTCTAAGGTATATTACACACAATTCATGTGTATTTTCAGGATTTAAAAACGTCCTGCATGGTGCCACACATTCCCTGAAGATTTTATCCATTTTCAATATTATCATGGTATTGTTGAAATGTGCTGGAAATGTTTAAAAAGTAGAAATAAAGGGATGAGTCAAAATGATAAATTAGTTTTTTAATTATTTAATTACATTTTTAAAATATGATTCTTTTGTTTTTATGCATTGATTCTGCATCATTCACATCAGCATTACCATGCATAGAAAAAAAAACGATTACATTCCACAGCACTAGCTGACACTATGGGAACGCCTTGAAGCATGTTCCGGTGTCTGAAGCATGTGTGAAACCACGCCAATCTTAGTGTGTGTGTTTTTAGGAGCGGAGTATGTTTGGTCAGCTCTCGATTGGAGCTGGCTGCCCTCACTTGTGATCATTTCACAGTAAGGAAGCTCCACTCTCGCCTGGTTCTTTTTTTAGATGTCTGCACCCTGCGGTTCAGGTCTTGAGTCTGCTGAGGCAGCATGGTGACTTTGATTGTGAGGAATTCGAGACAGATTTTTCCCTTTCTCATAGTTTCACCCGCTAGCTCCAACACTCTCAGGTTGGGACTGGAGGCCCGCTCTGAGGGCTTTTCTGATCTAACTGAGGGGATATTAGTAGCAGATGTAGCTCTAAGGAGCTAGATGTGATGGGAATTGAGGCAGAGGTTTCCAGCGACACCACATCTTCCTTTGATCCTGATCTCCACTTTGAGGTGTTGAGACTAAAGACAGGGTTGGCACCTCATAAGACCTGTTCTAAGTTGGTGTTTTCCTATGGAGGACTTGAGCGGCGGATTAGAAGGAGGGAGTAGTGTTGTCCTGTGCTACTTTCAGTTCTTTCACCCTCTCCAGCCCTTTTTAAGTTGTGGAGATTGAGAAACAGACATAGATTATGTTCGCTTCTCTAGAAGAATACTGATTATTGTTACTGCAAGTGTTTAGTCCCGGGCAATGGATAGATTGGCAGATTAGGAACTGGATTGAATTGTCATTAGCGTTCCACTATCTTGTCTGTCGCCAAACTTTTTTGCAATTTTAGAGTATTAGTAGACTGTGTGCTTAATATTTGCCAACACTTAATTTTGATGTTACACTTTGGATAATTTTCTCTGCTATATCATTCTTTTGTATTTTGGCCCTCAGTCTGATAACTCAACAATCGCTCAGGGGATCATCCATGGGTGGATTATGCAAGACCAAGTTTTCTGGTCTGATGCAGAGTGCTGTTTGCTCCGATACAATAAGATGTTTCTCAATCATTTATGGCTAGATGGGCTTGCTGTTCGTGTTTCTGTCAGTTTCAGCACAGAGAGCACTGAAGCAAACAAAATATCTCATGTTTTGTTTGAATATTTATGATGGCTTTTTTCTGCAGCTGAGGTCAGAAATGGAGTGCTGGATGATTTGACTTGACAATGAGTTTGACCCAAGGCTTGCATGTGGTTATCCTCTGCTCTCTAATAATACCGGTTCAGCTCGACCAGGGCTGGATTGGTAATCTGGCATTGTGGACATTTTCCCGGTGGGACGACACACTTTGGGGCAGATTCAAGGTTTTGTTTTTGTCTTTAGCCACGTACTGGCCCAGACCATGGCTAAAGACGTCATTTTAGATGTTTCTTTTTCTTTCTTTTTAATGGGAAACTGTGAAATACTCTAAGTGCATGAAGAAATGGTGCTATCGCAGTGATAAAGCAGATGGAGATCAGTCTCATGCTTACAGCGCTGCCGCTGACGAATGTATTTATCAAAAATGTTCCTATTATTACTTAATGTCATTCCAAACCTGGATGACTTTCTTTCTGTGGAACATGAACAAAAATCATTTTAATTTATTTATTTTTTTTTAAGTCAAGGTTAATCAATGGTTACCAACATTCTTCAAAATCTTCTTTCGTGTTTCACAGAAAAGAGAAAGTCATACAGCTTTGGAACAGCATGAGAATGAGTAAATAATGACCGAATTTAATAGCAGTAAATTTACTTTACAGTTTCCTAGCTCAAAATCAATGCATTTCTCTATCACAATATTAAGTGTGTTAACTGCATTTGCAGTAAATTCAATGATATCTATCATTATTTGTCCCTGTTCTATATTTACAGGTATATATTCATTTATGTAAAAGTTAAGGCCATAACCCCAGCAAAAATATTCACGGGGGAACTTGTAAGCCGGATAGGCTGGATTTATTCTAGGGGCAAGTTTTAGCCCCACGTCTATACCAAAGCTTGGCCCCAACTCCACAAGACAATAAAAAGAAAATAATGATTCAGGCAACAACATGTGACACATGTCATGCACATCCCTTTGTTACTATTAGATAGGAGAGAATATCTCATATCAGAGCTCCCCTCAGATGTAGTAAATGTTCACAGCTGAACTTGATCACATGTTTCATAATTTATAATTCTTCACATCTTAGCATGCTTTGAATGATTTAACATGTTAAATTATGGATATTCAAGGTTTATAATGAATAAGGACACCGTTTGCTGTAGTTGACGGTTCGTAACTTGGCAAAGTTCAATTTATGAACAAATAAGAAAATTTGTTTCCTTTAATGCAAGAACTGATGTACATTTTTTTTTCCGAGAATGTATTATTGTATTTTGTGGCATCTGTCCAGACAACATCACAGCTGCTAGAAAATGTTCATAAACATTTTTTTTTTTTTTTTTTGGGTCACTAGCTAATCAACTTATGTTAGCTTTGCAAGTGTGTTCATTTGTGTAATGGGCTGGGATTTGCAAGATTATGCAGATTGTCATAAGCTGGGAGAGTGAACTGTATCATTTCTTTCTTTTTTTATTACTTATGCACTTGTAGTGATGACAGAACATGGCCTATTTATGACCAAGATTTCAGAACAACCAATGAGACCTCAATCACATGACCACTATCCATATATATTTTAATATGTCTGTCTGTTTCTCCCTTAGATGGCTACACCACAGATGATATCGAGTTTTACTGGCGAGGCGGCGACCATGCAGTAACGGGGGTCGAAAGGATAGAGCTTCCTCAGTTCTCTATAGTGGACTACAAACTCATTTCTAAAAATGTGGTGTTTTCTACAGGTAAAAAAAAAAAGCACACTACAGATCACTAGGAATAAGCCAAGAACTGAAATAACTATATGAATAGATAAAGTCTTCACTTTACTTAAAAGATCAGTTTGCAACTTATTAAATAGTAAACTTGTGGTGGTGTTCTCCAATGCAAAATAAAATCTACATATTAGGACACTTCGAGGTCGAAAATCCTCTCCCTTTCAGACCCATTTATTACATGTACACATGTGCATCTGGCTCTAATGGGCAGTTTCTGCTTCACGAAGCAGTTTCAGTTAGCAACTCATTCATGGAAGACCCTAATATAGAATAAGCAACACATTGGGGTTCATGAACCTATTCAGTTTGACGTGGCTATGGTATGCCAGGACCCAGCGGTTGTATGAAGTAACCCCGGTCTGAGAATGAAAAATGTATACATTAAAAACAAGACCGACTGTGTACTTTATAAGTTATTTAACAAAATGTTGTGTGACCACTTGATTTATTCATTGACTGCATTTTCATATTCATGAATTTGTCATGTAAGTCAGGAGGTTAGCCGTAGACGCAGTCTTTGGAAATGACGTTTGGTTCAGCATCCCAAAGAGGAAGAGGACAGTCGAATTGCGGTGCCTCCTGGAGTGTGATTTAAATCAGAATGTTTCCAACCAAGACACGATTTCAATCGTTTTTATGGTCCTTTTTGAGCCTTTTTGATAGTCTCAATTGCTACTCCATTGTGTAATACTAATGCATTTTTTTTTTTTTTGAGGGGTGGGGTGGGGTACTTTATCATCATGCAGAAAAACGCTGTTAACAAATTATGGACCTGTCGAAACAGTCACATGGGCTCCACTCTGACATATGGCATGATTTTTTTTTGTGTGATATCCTATCCTGATCCCGTGTCCTGCTCTCTTCCCCTTTCTCTCCCTCCCTATACTGTCCCATTAAATGCGATATATATAGTGAGAGAGATTTAAATATATTTAATAATAAATATAAATTATCTCAATAAACTGTACAGTGGTGTGAAAAAGTGTTTGCCCCCTTCCTGATTTCTTATTTTTTTGCATGTTTGTCACAGTTAAATGTTTCAGATCATCAAACAAATTTAAATATTAGTCAAAAATAACACAAGTAAACACAAAATGCAGTTTTTAAATGAAGGTTGTTATTATTAAGGGAAAACAAAATCCAAACCTACATGACCTTGTGTGAAAAAGTGATTGCCCCCTAAACCTAATAACTGGTTGTTCCACAGTTAGCTTCAAGCGTTTGCGATAACTTGCTCTTACAGCGCTGTGGAGGAATTTTGGCTCACTCATCTTTGCAGAATTGCTGTAATTCAGTCACATTGGAGGGTTTTTGAGCATGAACTGCCTTTTTAAGGTCGTGCCACAGGATCTCAATAGGATTCAGGTCAGGACTTTGACTAGGACACTCCAAAGTCTTCATTTTGTTTTTCTTCAGCCATTCAGAGGTGGACTTGCTGGTGTGTTTTGGATCATTGTCCTGCTGCAGAACCCAAGTTCGCTTCAGCTTGAGGTCACGAACAGATGGACGGACATTCTCCTTCAGGATTTTTTGGTAGACAGCAGAATTCATGGTTCCATTTATCACAGCAAGTCTTCCAGGTCCTGAAGCAGCATCCCCAGACCATCACACTACCATCACTATATTTTACTGTTGGTATGATGTTCTTTTTCTGAAATGCTGTTACTTTTACACCAGCTGTTTTGGGACACACAGCTTCTAAAAAGTTCAATATTTGTCTCATCAGTCCCTCTATTTTCCCAAAAGTCTTGGGGATCATCAAGATGTTTTCTGGCAAAAATGAGACGAGCCTTGATGTTGTTTTTGCTCAGCAGTGGTTTTCGTCTTGAACTCTGCCATGCAGGCCATTTTTGTCTGGTCTCTTTCTCATGGTGGAGTCATGAACACTGACCTTCACTGAGGCAAGTGAGGCCTGCAGTTCTTTGGATGTTGTTATGGGGTCTTTTGTGACCTCTTGGATGAGCCGTCGCTGCGCTCTTGGGGTAATTTTGGTAAGCCAGCCACTCCTGGGAAGGTTCACCACTGTTCCATGTTTTCTCCATTTGTGGATAATGGCTCTCACTGTGGTTCACTGGAGTCCCAAAGCTTTAGAGATGGCTTTATTACCTTTTCCAGACTGATAGATCTCAATTACTTTCTTTCTCATTTGTTCCTGAATTTATTTGGATATCGGCGTGATGTTTAGCTTTTGAAGATCTTTTGGTCTACTTCACTTTGTCAGGCAGGACCTATTTAAGATATTTCTTGATTGAGAACAGGTGTGGCAGTGATCAGGCCTTAGTGTGGCTAGAGATAATGAACTCAGATGTGATAAACCACAGTTATGTTTTATCAAACACTTTTTCACACAGGGCCTTGTAGGTTTGGATTGTGTTGTCCCTTAATAATAACAACCTTCATTTTGTGTTTACTTGTGTTATCTTTGACTAATATTTATATTTGTTTGATGATCTGAAACGTGTGACAAACAAGCAAAAAAATAAGAAATCAGGACGGGGGCAAACACTTTTTCACACCACTTTAGACATTAACATATAATTGTAAAATGTGAATACTACATATATTACCGAGTCTAGAATACAATATGATACTTAATTAATATTAACAGAAGAGTTTTGAGTGGGACAAAATATACAATTAGACTAAAGCATTTTATAAATGTATTGTGGGTTATTTCCATCCAGGTTCATATCCTCGCCTCTCCCTGAGCTTCAAGCTCAAGAGAAACATTGGCTACTTCATCCTGCAGACCTACATGCCTTCGATCCTAATCACCATTCTATCTTGGGTATCCTTCTGGATCAACTATGATGCCTCGGCTGCCAGGGTTGCTTTAGGTAGGCGCACAGCTGGTTACATTCATTTTATATATACTGTATATACACTCTCCGATCTCTATCCACCTTCCTTTGTTCCGTGTCTTCGGCTGAGGATCCTGTTGCTGTACCGCAGTGTTCTTTTCTGCTCTGCCCTCCTCATTATCTTATTCGCTGTCATGGTTGTCATGGTACCTGATTAGTGTCTCACCTGTTCCCTGTTCAGTTAATGATCTTCCCTTGTGTATAGAAGCCGTTAACGTTATGTTCCATGTGTAGTCTCTGTTTAGCATCATTATTCATCATTCTGCGACACTCATCTCTCTTTGTTTGGATTACGCTACAGTTAACCGTGACGGTAAAACAATGATCTTTTACATTTTTGCATTGAAATATGTTTTTAGAGCAGGTTTCAATCCAAGTACCCTTGCAAGAAAGTCTTTAATCAAGCATAGTGGCAGACATTTATACTTTGTTTGTTTTACACCACACATTCTCTCCCTCTCTCTCTCTGTCTTGTAAGCCTCCGCTTTTTTTCTGTCATCACTGATTATGCAAGGATGAGGTAGCAAGCATGCAGTCTTCTCAGTGTGAATAAAAGAGCACTCTTTGTGATTGCTGTCTGGCCTGGCCTCATTCATCCACACGAGTGCAAACCACTGTAACATTTAACAGAAGGCTGAGTAATTGTGGATATATGGGATGAACAGATATGAGTGTTTAAAGCTCATACAGATTAGAAAGAAAAATATTTGGATACAAATATGCATCTGCATGGATAGACCTAGAAAGAGGTCGGATCCGCATCGAATGTCATGCAGATTGTCGGAATGACACTGAATGGATTTTTCAACGCACAAAATGACAGAACTATTTCTTAATCACTGTTGAGGAGCAGGAAAGCTTTGTGTTTCACCAATTAAGGTGCCTAACTCCCACTCTGCCTGCTGAGAGCATGAAAAATCATAAAATTTTAAGATCCTGAATCATCGAATGAAATAAAACAATTCCGATAAAGCCCCCTCACACATGTTTTACTAACTTTCTAAATGAGGACATACTTAGGGTGAGCTCATTCGGTTTTCACTGAATGCAATTGTCACGCACTGGCTAGACGTGATAATCCACAAAAGATGCTTGACTCAGAAGAACAACACATTTAATAAACACCAGGAACGACGGAGAGAGAAAAAACCAGGACGAAACTTCAACACAAGACACTCTGAGTCTAATTTCAAAGGAGGTCGCATTTGAAGGCTGGATGTGTCATTGAGGCGGTCTCATTTAAGAGATTATAGTACTTTACACCTCACGAGGAATAACAATCCATTTTATAACGGTTACTTAACGGTTCTTGAATGGACATCCTTGATGGCGCCTGCAGCCTTCAATTGCGACCTGCAGAGGACGCAGCATCCGAAATGAGACGCAACTAATGATCAGACAGTGACCGAGGGTTTAAATACTTAAACGGTGTCCGTTCACTCGTTCACTAATCCCTATATAGTGTACGGCATTTGAGTGCACTATATTTGCAGGGAGTGAACGAAATGAAGTGAGTGAATTCGGACGCTGACGTACACACTCGACACGTGATGAAACCATTTTTGTTCTATATGTAACTTACGTTATAAACTAATGTTAATAATCATAATGACTTTATTTTGTAATCATAAATACCTCCGTGCCAACTTTGTAGTTTCATCGATTGTATAATTGGTTTGTGTCCATAATCATTAAATACTATTAAAAAACTACAAACAAAATTAAACAAACATAAACAAGTGTACACTATTTCATGTATTTTTATAATATAAAAATAATTGTTTGAGTTTGTTAGAAACGCTCACAGAGCGCCCTCAGGTGTTCAACGAGTATTTTTAAATCATCCAATAAATAGTTAACAAATTATTAAAACACCTTCCTGTTAGTAACATTAAACTGAGTTAATGTCAACATAATATATTTATTTTTTATTAATACAATTTCATTTTTAAAATTCATCTATATAATAATATCTCTCTATATTTTAGCAGGTTTTATTCAAGTAATGATTAATAAAAAAGAAAAGTAAAACAATAGAACTAACATGAAATAAATAAAGTAATAAGAAAGCGGTAAAGAAATCTCCGGATCACACTCGCTCAATTCCGCTCTCTCACACGCGCTCTCGCTCCTCTCCGCATTGGATTTTGGGAAATAGTGCTAATGAATGAACACTCGAAATCAGAGAGAATTGTGGGTAGAAAGTAGTGAACAAATGTAAGGAATTAAGTCGTTTAATCAGAGTTCGGACACCACTACAAAATGGCCGACACCGGATATAGTGGATAGGGAGCGGTTTCGGACACAGTGTGAAGGATAGTGAAGGACAGCTGTAGGTGAAATGCGCTGTTGGATTTCTGTGGACACTCGTTATGGAGCGGGTCAAATTGACCCTAATTGGATTCAATACAATTCCTCAAAAATCACACTATGAAAAACAACAGAGATTCAGGTACAAACTGTACATTTTTAATATCAACATTTGTCAAACATTCCAAAAAATATATATATATCTGAAGATATGATTTAATGAAAATGTTTTTAAACCATTTTTTAAAACTGTTTTGTTTTGACAAAATGTGAAAATAAACAGTGGATTTTTAAATACTATAAATAATTTTTTTTAACTTTTTTTTTTTCTCTCAGAACATCATAACTGAACAATTAAATGTAGCTGTAGAATGAAAATATGTACTTTTCCTAAGTTGGCTGTTTCGTAAACTCATTTCATAAAGTCAAGAGCTTTCTGGATCAGAACTTCACACACATGCTTCTGGTTAAAACATTTTTCTGTATTGAAATAAGTGTGGAAATCTCATTTTTTAGCTTCATAAGGTAGTAAAAAAAATAAAATAACAAAATATAACCAAGAAATGTTATTATTTTGGGTCAGTACAGTTGCTTTAGAGCGTTAAAATATGCAGGTCAAATTGACCGGCGAACATCACGAACGTAACAGTGATTTTGTTTGTATATGTCAAAAAACACCAGCATGTTGAAACTTTGCATGATGATAAATGAGAAAAAGTCACAAAATATCAAGAAAAAAAACAGTATTTCCAACAACTAGAAAATCTAAACGGGTCAAATTGACCCACAACATAACACAAGGGCTAAATCACTCTGATCACAGGCAATACAAAATAAAATAAGGAGTAGAAATAAATTTTGTCATGTCGTCCATTTTGACTTTGTTTAGTTTATTTGGTTATGTCCTGTTTCCAGTTGCCATTTTGTAGTCCCCTTGTAGTTGTGTTTTCTAGTTTCCTCATTAGTCCTTGTGTAACGTTTTCCCTCGTGTTTTCTTGTTGTTGTTATCCCAGATTTGAATTAGTTTCGTGCTTCTGTTCCCCTCTGAGCTCCTGGTTTTTGGATGTGTCTGTTTCATTTAAGTCACCTGGCTTTTTATTTTGCTCTTTTCACTTATTAAAACCCTTGCACTTCGAGCCACTGTCTCCTACCTCCCTTTCTCGATCGTGCCTGTCCGTGTGTTCCCTGTTTGGACAATCAGTATTCATAACTCTTTGTTTTCAAGAATTATGGTTCCTCATCCACTTTTTGTCATTTGCACCCTTGACGATGACTCCCTGTTGACCGCAGGCATCACCACCGTGCTGACCATGACCACCATCAACACACATCTGCGGGAGACTCTTCCAAAGATTCCGTATGTCAAAGCCATCGACATGTACCTGATGGGCTGCTTCGTCTTCGTCTTCCTGGCTCTGCTGGAGTACGCGCTGGTCAACTACATCTTCTTCGGCAGGGGACCGCAGCGGCAGAAGAGAGCGGCGGAGAAAGCCTCCACAGCCAACAATGAGAAAATGAGAATGGATCCCAACAAAGTATGTTTGAAATTCAAACATTACCGGCGTTTATAATAGCTGCACTGTGACTTTAACAGTAATTAGACATTTGAGCGATTATAAAAATGATGGTGACACTTTACAATAAGGTTCCATTTAATAACATTTGTAAAAGTTAATTCACCAATAACAAGATGGGATTTTAGTAAAAGTTGGCTGTCTTTGCTGTAGAAATATACATGACTAGAGAAAACAGATAACGTCAGCACCCATAATGCACTGGGCTTGACCTGATTGTAGTTTTCATTAAAGCCTTGGAGCTCTCCAGCGTCATCCAGCGGACTTTTGGAGGAAGTCCGAGGAGGAAGAGTACACAATGTTCATTTACATACACTACTGACATTTTAACAATACAAAGCTGGTTGAAAATCAGTGGTTATATTAGTTACCATCAGGGCTGGGTATGTTACTTTAAAAATGTATTTCACTACAGATTACAAAATACATGCTTTAAAAAGTCATTTGTAACGTATTTCGTTAGATTACCCAAGGTTTGTAACTTAATCTGAATACTTTGGAATACTAATAATTATGTAGCACACACAAAAAAGGTAATTGTGAGTTTTTATCTCATAATTCTGACTTTTTTCTCAGAATTGCGTGATATAAAGTTGCAATTGTTATAAAGTTATAAAGTCAAAATTATGAGATATAAACTCGCAATATTGAGAAAAGTCAGAATTATGAGATATAAACTCGCAATTGCAAGAAAAAAAGTCAGTATTGCAGATTTTATAAAACGCAGTTGTGAGTTTCATCTTGGATTTTAAAAAAAAAAAAAAAAGTTGAATTGTGACATAAAAAGCTGCAATTACCTTTTTTACCAACTATCACAAAACATGAAAACAGTGGAAAACATGAAACTGAACTCCTCTTTTTCAGACGGTCAGAGTCAGAGAATCACCAATCGCTGTTTAAATGACATTAAAACTCAAAGTAATCACTTTGGTAATCTAAAACACTTTTCAGATGTAACTGTAATCTGATTACCACCCATTTAAAATGTAACTGTAATGAAATACAGTCACTCTAATTTTTTATTTTAAATGCGTAACTAAGTTACTTGTATTTCGTTACTCCCCAACCCTGATTACCAATAATGAAAAATACATCTTAAGCATTTATGAATCTTAGTTAATGTCAATTTCAACATTTTCTAATGCGTTAACAAAATCAAAAGTTATATTTCTTCTGATGGTCCTGAGCTAATATGAACTAAAAATGAACAGCTATATACTTAAATACTGTAAAAATAAATTGCATTCCCCATTGTTAGTTAATGTTAGTTAACACATTAACTAATGACCCTCATTGTAAAGTGTTACCAAAATAGTAAATTATTATACTGAAATAGTTTTCCTGGTCAAAATTTTTTTTTTTGTTGTTTTTTTTTTTTTTTTGCTTTTTTGCAAATTACGGTAACACTTTACAATAAGGTTCATTAGTTGAACTAATAATGAACTTCACTTCTACAGCATTTATTAATCTTTGTTAATGTTAATTACAACATTTACTAATACATTATTAAACTCTTGTCAACATTAGTTAATGCACTGTGAACTAACATGAACAACTGTATTTACATTAACTAACGTTAATGAAGATTATACAGTAACAAATGTATTGCTCATTGTTAGTTAACTAATGAACCTTATTGTAAAGTGTTACCAAAATTATTGTATGTTAAAGGGTGTTCACAAATACAAAATCAAACTGCGTCACTACTGAGTCATAAATCTGAATTTAAACAGGCCAAATTGACTCCAGGTGGCTTTGTCACTGCGAATCGATGTCAGTGTCAATGCCCGTTACTTGTGAATGCTTGTTTTGATTGTTCTGTCTAGTCTGTATTCATATCTTCACTGTAATTTCAATGTCTGACTTGTAACCAACATGAGGCTGCCCTATAAAATCTGAACATTTAGAGTAGTTTATTTGCTTGACAATGAAAGCAGTGCTTCTTCTTCAACATAGCCAGTATTTTATGACTTTTGTTTGGAGTCAAACTTGAAGGCTGGTGGATTTATGTCGAGACAGCCTTTTGCTTGACTAAATGCACAGATATGGCTTTTAATATGTCGTCTGCAGATAATCATGTAACTTCTAATGCAACAACCCATCATCAGTCAGAATAATGTATTCAACAATAATGTTTTACACTCCTTTGACATCATGACATCGGGTCAAAGACTAATAAAATATAAATACACAGTGGCCACAATAAGCTTGTTAATCCTTTGAAAATACAATAACTGGATTTCTGCATCGATTGCTTAGACAAATGTGGTCTGATCTTCATCTATAGACAAACACAAGCTGACTTAAACAATAAGTTGTACTTTTATTGAAAACACTGACGTGACATTGACAGGACAGGAAAGTGAATCTCTGTGTCACGACTCCTCCAAAAGCTAAAAAGTATTCAATGCTAAAATCTAGATATTTTGATACATTTTTGCAAATGTAAGATAAATAAGTGAAATGCATCTAAACCTCTTAAGAAGTTTGTTTTAAGAGGACGTTTTACCCCCCCTATTTGCATCCCTTATATATAAGCGACATAATTCAGATTGGACTAGCAGTATTTCAGGAAAAAGCTGATTGATTATTTCAGGATAATATTGACTAGTAACGTATTATAGTTAGATACTGTAGTTGCTTATATATTTTATATAATTATAACCAGGGCTGGGTATGTTACTTTTAAAATGTATTTCACTACAGATTGCAAAATACATGCTTTAAAAAGTAATTTGTAACGTATTTCGTTACATTAATCAAGTTTAGTAACTTAATCTAAATACTTTAGAATACTTTGGAATACTAATAAGTGTGGAACAAACACAAAACAGGTCATTGCAAGTTTTATTCTCACAATTCTGACTTTTTCCCTCAGAATTGTGTGATATAATGTTGCAATTGTGAGTTATAAAGTCAGAATTATGAGATATAAACTCACAATATTGAGAAAAGTCAGAATTATGAGATATAAACTCACAATGTTGAGAAAAGTCAGAATTATGAGATATAAACTCGCAATATTGAGAAAAGTCCGAATTATGAGATATAAACTCACAATGTTGAGAAAAGTCAGAATTATGAGATATAAACTCGCAATGTTGAGAAAAGTCAGAATTATGAGATATAAACTCGCAATATTGAGAAAAGTCAGAATTATGAGATATAAACTCACAATATTGAAAAAAGTCAGAATTATGAGATATAAACTCGCAATATTGAAAAAAGTCAGAATTATGAGATATAAACTCACAATATTGAAAAAAGTCAGAATTATGAGATATAAACTCGCAATATTGAGAAAAGTCAGAATTATGACATTTAACTCGCATACTAAATTCACAATTGCAAGAAAAAAAATCAGTATTGCAAGTTTAAATCTCCCAATTCTGAGAAAAAGAAGTCAGAATTGTGAAATGCAAACTCACAATTGTGAGGGAAAAAACAAATTGTGAGAAAAAGTTGCAGTGACCTTTTTTACAATTTTAAAATGACTCACAAACAACTATCAGAAAACATGAAAACAGTGGAAAACATGAAACTTAACTCCTCTTTTTCAGACGGTCACTTTGGTACTCACTTTGGTAATCTAAAACACTTTTCAGATGTAACTGTAATCTGATTACCACCCATTTAAAATGTAACTGTAATGAAATACAGTGACTCAAATTTTGTATTTTAAATACGTAACTAAGTTACTTGTATTTCGTTACTCCCCAACACTGACTGTAACGTAGATCAGTAGATCTCAGCTGGTTTTACTTCTGGAACTTTTTGTTTATATTTTGGGGTATCTAGCATTGTTTTCCCCATGCTCTCTATTAGTAGCTACAGATCTGTGACCCTAACATTTGAAAAGCACTGATATACAGTGTATCAAGCAATACCAGCACTCAGGGAACTGGTCAAGACTCTTGTTGTTTAAAATTTTGAAGATGTTTTGCTGGTGCTCAGATGTAGTGGAACTTATTGAAGGATGCTCTTGGATTTAGAGCTGCGGTTTTCTTTGAGGCATAATTCATAGCGTTGCCTCACACTTCTAAATTTCTTGAAATTGACTGCTTTGATGGTAATGATTTTGTATGCTTTCAGTGGATGGTGGGAAATGTAGTTCAGAGAGACGATGCTCTGTATGCCAGAATGAAACAGAGGGATATTGACGCACATGACTCCATGTGGGAACCGATCTTTGTGGACGATGCAGCATTAGGACTAGATTCAAAAAATAAGGTACTGAAAACGTTCATCAAGAGAGTTATGGCATATAGCGCGGCAAATTTTTTTTGAGACCCAGCCTTTTTTTTTTTTTTTACAACATGTTCTCACTTCCAACTTGTCCCATATCGACACTTGGTAAAGACCCTGCGTCACTTTCCAATGCCCGTTTTCAGCCTCATTTTTCAACGTGTAGGGTACTCCATTGCTTTCTGTTGTTTGCCATATGCATCAGATCAAGACACATTCTTTACATGCATTTGTAAAAATAGACATGATTACATTGTAACACAGTCCGTAAGAACGGGAAGAAGGAGGCGGGAACCGGCGAACGTTCAACCAAAACTTTAATCAAATAAAACACAAAATAAAATCCAGGCCTGATCCTCTCTCGTACTTCACTGTAGTCGCTCCTCTTTCATGCTTCTGGAGCTCCTCCGTGAGAGACACGAGACCGGTGTAGCGCGCAGCTGATGCTCATAATCACTCACGTCACCGGCCTCGCGCCGTTTCCTCACGGCTCTCGCCCGCCCTGCTCGTCACATACATATATATTTATATGAGATATTTTAGAGCACCTAGACCCACCCCACCCCTACCCTAAATCTACACACCTCTCAACAATATAAAACACATAACGGGCAATTAAATGTACAGGTATTGCAAAAACTGACCATAAAAAAATGTATAAAAGAATTTTAAAAAAGTGGCGTTGCATTCAGCCATGCATTATCTTTATGTGAAGAACTGAGTGGAATCGGTCACGAGGCACACAAAAGCACTTCTGGTTTTACTATTTGGATGTGTGCACACAGGATCAGCTTCCAGGTTTTTCGGAGTTGACACAGATTCCTGTTGACTCCCGAAATCTACATTTGCTCCATTCATATTAAAGAGTAATAACCACTAGATTTTAGTTTTTTTGGCGCACTAAAACTATTCTCGTCACTTTATAATATTAATGTTGAACCACTGTAGTCACATGACCTGTTTTAAATATGTTTTAGTATCTTTTGAAAGTGTTCATTATCTGTCAATAGAGACTCACTGAACCATCGGATTTCATCAAAAATATCTTCATTTGTGTTCTGAAGATGATGAAGGTCTTACGGGTGTAGAACCACATGAGGGAGAGGAATTAATGACAAAATTTTGGGGTGAACCAGCGTTTTAAAGTTAAACCTGGTTCAGCAATGAGAATGCAAGATTACCGTCATTATTACACACTAAATGTAGGCTATTTTCCGACACAAAGCCAAAACTCCTTTAATTAAAACACACTTTTATCGTGTCAGGCCAAATGAGTCCAGTTTAGTCCAAAAAGCTGAGAGTTTGAGACACTAAAAATAAAGTCTAGCCTAACACATATTAATGTATTTGTCTTAGTTGTGCTTTTTATTTTTTTAATTGATTAGTTTACTGATTATGACCGCAAATTAGGATAACCAATGGCAAATCGAATCAATATCTGTTGTATTAATAAAACTTCTGCCATGGAGGTATGTATAATTACAATGTAATTGGCTGTTATTCTTTGTAAAGATGTAGGATTAAAGTATGTGACTGTGACGTTGTTTCTGCGACAGCTCCAGCTCTCTGATGCGCGAGTGAGTGATTTTCAGATACAGCAACGATTCCTAAGCTGGAGTCAACTCCCACACGAGGGTTATTAAGAGTCGAGGAATCGACTCCCCATCACTAGGAAATGAGCTTTACGGAAGCTGGAGATGGTGATCACTTTTTGGGTCCGCTCCTCGCGTAAATCAATCGTTTGACCTCGGAACACTTTGAGTATCTTTTATAAATTGTATAAATCTGCCTGTTATATATTTGTGAAATAATGTACAAATGGGATAGTTTCGGGGTTGGGTTATGTGCGCAAGAATGTTTAAACAGTGTAATGTTAATGTAATTATTGTGGCTGTTTGAATTGAAAATCATACCGCATGGAAAAATTATATCGCATTATGTATTTTCATCACAAAATTCCCTTGACGATCGCGTCTGTGCATTGACACCAAAGGTTTCTCAAGGTTTCTGAAAGCAATGGAGTAAAAATGGGGTATAATAATGTGTGACGAGTTGGGAGTAAGAATTTTTTTACGATTTCTTGTTTCCTCTTAAAAAAATGGTCGACCCAAAATGAAAATTCTGTCATCATTTAAACACTCTTATGTTGTCCAAACTCATGTGGCTTTCTTCTGGAGGGAAGATCTTCTGTGGTTTCTCAAAGTTGATGTGCAGCTTCAGATGACTTTGCAAAAGTCACATAAAGCACACTTTTATGGTTCTTTTTTGTCACATTGGAACTTGTCCAGGTCTCTTTCAATATATAGAAAAAGAGCTGGCCGAATATTTTTCAAAAAAATCTCTTTTTGTGTTTCAAGGAAGAAAGAAAGTCAGGTTTTGAATAACATGTGGGTGAGTAAATCATAACAGAATGCCAATTTTTTTTTTCTCCATTGCCATCATCACCTCTCTTTTCCCTCCAAACCACTCACCAAAACAAATTTATTATTTTAGATACTATTTATTAATATACGATTGAAAGTTTTGAAAACGAGCTTTTTTTTAAAAAAAAAAAATCTATTTAGATATTTATGCATATCGGTTCAGCATCTAACAGGATGATTATTTGTCATGAAAAGGTGATTTTGTAGAAGTATATAGCTTAAATACTACCATGCCTAACCTTACTTTGCTTTCCATCTCTATGTGCACCAACCCATTTCCATAAGACTGTGTTACTGCCACTTTGTTGCTTTGTCTCAGTCTGTGTTAAATACTGTGTTAAAATGCCAAAAAGTTTAAAGAATAATTCACCAAAACCAGTAGGTAAGTTAGCATTTGTTTTCTTGTTTGTACTTTGTTTTGTGTAAATGTGATTAATTTAAATTTTTTGGAAATTAATTTAAAAATTTGTAATTGTTCCTCAATTGATATTGTTCACAATGCATAACAAAATTCTGGATGTAAGAAAAGAAAGAAAACTAAAACTACCATTACTAACCTGTTCATCTGTATTCATGTCTTAGATGGACCCCCACGAAAACATCCTTCTCAGTCCTCTGGAGATCAAGAATGAAATGGGCACATCAGAGTTAACCCTGGGTTTGGGCGACCCCCGCACAACCATGCTGGCGTTCGACAGCACCACGCTGCAGTATCGGAAAGCCGGCCTGGCCAGGCACAACTTTGGACGCAATGCCCTGGAACGGCATGTTGCTCAGAAGAAGAGCCGACTACGACGGCGCACTTCACAGCTTAAGATCACCATCCCTGACTTAACTGATGTCAATTCCATCGACAAATGGTCGAGAATGATCTTCCCCACCGTATTTTCTTTCTTCAATGTCGTCTATTGGCTTTATTACGTCAACTAACTGAATTGCGGGGCCGTCCAAGAAGCGCCACTTTTTTTTTATGTCAGTATATTCTTCCGTTTTCCTGCGTCTGATTTTGCAATACAAGCAGGACTTATGTTGACAGATTGAAATCAGGACTATCTCTCTTTAACCTTGGATTCACCTTAATTGCTGGCTGACACCGATACTCTAAAGAGGTTAGGAACAAATGGTGCCTATTCCAAAAATCAGTAGTTTTTAGTGCATTTGAGTGTCTTCAATATTTGGTTTGATAGATTTCTATTAAGACTAGGTGCATCTGTTTCGTTGTCAAATTCTCAAATCTGCAAATTAGTTATCTTTTTACCAACAGAAAAATCAAAGACTGAAAGATTGGACATCCACAGCACTTCACTGTCAGGAAGCAGCGCTCAGTGATTTCATATTTCTATACCTTTATTTGTAATGTTTCTTCAAACCGTTTTGAGTGAGGAGATAATATGAATAGTTTTATCATAAGGTTGTATTTTCTACTTTACACACAGATGATAGTTTATTTATTCAAGAGAATTTATTATACACTTTTCCTTACCCTTCATTTATCTCTCAAATCCTGTACTCTAAATTTTATGAATTTTAATTTTGATGTCGAGCATGCTATGGAAGTCGAAGGCATTACTACTACTACTACGAACACAAACAACTCAACTCAGCTTCTAACTCTAACCATTTTTATTGCTCCCATCGATCTAGTCTATCCGTCCCATTCATCTCAATAGCAGTTGTTCTACTGATGTTTGAAAGTTTGTGACCTGAAGCTGCCATCATTGTTCATTATAGTGAAACTGCAATATGACTCAGTAGGAAATGACAACACTTATTGGCTGATAGCATCAGAGCAACAAACCCAAACCCGTCAGCAGTGATCATCCTGAACTGAGATCTGAATGGCAGTAGACAAGGAAAAATATAAGGCTTTTTTTCCGTTCGTAAAACCACTGGCAAAAAAAATTATATTTTATTCATATTAGACTATACACTCACCTAAAGGATTATTAGGAACACCATACTAATACTGTGTTTGACCCCCTTTCTCCTTCAGAACTGCCTTAATTCTACGTGGCATTGATTCAACAAGGTGCTGAAAGCATTTTTTAGAAATGTTGGCCCATATTGATAGGATAGCATCTTGCAGTTGATGGAGATTTGTGGGATGCACATCCAGGGCACGAAGCTCCCGTTCCACCACATCCCAAAGATGCTCCATTGGGTTGAGATCTGGTGACTGTGGGGGTCATTTTAGTACAGTGAACTCATTGTCATGTTCAAGAAACCAATTTGAAATAATTCGAGCTTTGTGACATGGTGCATTATCCTGCTGGAAGTAGCCATCAGAGGATGGGTACATGGTGGTCATGAAGGGATGGACATGGTCAGAAACAATGCTCAGGTAGGCCGTGGCATTTAAACGATGCCCAATTGGCACTAAGGGGCCTAAAGTGTGCCAAGAAAACACCCCCACACCATTACACCACCACCACCAGCCTGCACAGTGGTAACAAGGCATGATGGATCCATGTTCTCATTCTGTTTACGCCAAATTCTGACTCTACCATCTGAATGTCTCAACAGAAATCGAGACTCATCAGACCAGGCAACATTTTTCCAGTCTTCAACTGTCCAATTTTGGTGAGCTCATGCAAATTGTAGCCTCTTTTTCCTTTGTTGTGCGTGTTGTGGCTTCACAAATGTTTTGCTGCAGACCTCGGTTGTAACGAGTGGTTATTTCAGTCAAAGTTGCTCTTCTATCAGCTTGAATCAGTCGGCCCATTCTCCTCTGACCTCTAGCATCAACAAGGCATTTTCTCCCACAGGACTGCCGCATACTGGATGTTTTTCACACCATTCTTTGTAAATCCTAGAAATGGTTGTGCGTGAAAATCTCAGTAACTGAGCAGATTGTGAAATACTCAGACCGGCCCGTCTGGCATCAACAACCATGCCACGCTCAAAATTGCTTAAATCACCTTTCTTTCCCATTCTGACATTCAGTTTGGAGTTCAGGAGATTGTCTTGACCAGGACCACACCCCTAAATGCATTGAAGCAACTGCCATGTGATTGGTTGATTAGATAATTGCATTAATGAGAAATTGAACACGTGTTCCTAATAATTCTTTAGGTGAGTGTATGTATGCTTTTGAATAGCCAAATTATGTAGTTAAAACATCTAGTGACCAGCCAAACCTTGACACCTTATGTGTAGTCTCAAACCATTCTCACTCCGAAGGTTTTAAAAAGTGAAGCGTTGTCCAGTGCCTTGCCACCATTGAGACGCTAAAGGCACACCTTTGGCATTGCTACACAGTATCTGAGCACCATTGATTTTAATGAGAAATCTCTGGCGACACAAAGGACGTGGGATTTTTATTGTCAGGATATTATACTCTGCCTGGCCAAAAAAAAAAAAAAAAAAAAAAAGTTAGTTTGGATTTTAATAGGCAAATACTTAAGAGTTTATGGATGGGTCATTACTACAGTGATTCTAGGATGTTATATGTTTAGCAACAGTTCTTTTAACCCTAAAAGACGGAGTGAGTAGCTTTTTATTTCTTGTCAAGAAAAATTGTCTTTTTTTTCAGGTAGCATGAAGAATCATTTTCACACATGAATCGACTCTTGCATTGTCAAGATCTTGACCAAAAACTGATGCACCTCTTGATGGAAATAAATGTTGTGATGTTATTTCCATTAAGAGATGCATGCATTTTGCTCAAGATCTTGTATTAACAATGCAAGAGCAAAAAGCTCCGTTTTTTTCACCTTTTGTGTGAGAATAGAAAAAAAATCCACAGTTTATTCTGGGCAAACGCTGCATGCTTAAACAGAAAGAGACTGACATGTAAAACGACCAACTACAGTTTGCTTGTTTATTATGTGATGTTCAATCTGATGGCACAGAAGTCTCTGTGAATGTTGGTACAGAAACACTGACAAGATTAAAGGAAATTGTACGGAGACCACAATGCGAACAGAACGTCTTTGGTTACAACTGTAACCCTGGTTCCCTGAGAACAGGAACGAGACACTTTGCGTGACTGGTATCTAAAGCAACTGTAAAATCGCGGCAATCCTATGGATGACATGTTCTCTAGGCGCCCTTACATACTTTCTGGTCGCAATAGGAATGCTGTGATTTTACAGTTGCTTCAGATACCTGTCACACAACTCAGTTTGAGTTCCCTTTTGAACGGGAACTTCAGATGTCTAAATATAATACCATATTCCTCTGCTTTCACAGACTGTATGTTTGAATTGAAAGCAATTCTTGCTCTGACATATTTTAAAATGGTTTTGTCTCAAGATGCACACCAGTAATGTTTTCTTCTAAGGCACGTTTATAAAAGCATCTTAAATGCCCTAATTGAACTAAGGCTTGATCCTGGTTTAATCTAAGCCCTGTTTGTGAAACTGGGCTATATTTCACACATATATCACTAAAATCAAAGCAGACTATACGGTTGCGTTACACTTTATTACGATCGTCCACTTTAGACATTCTCCTAACTATAAATAATCTGTCAAGTACATGTCAACTAACTCTCATTATACTATTAGAGTGTGTAGTAGACTGTTATGGTTAGGGTTCGGGTTAGTAGAATAAGTTGACGTACTTGCAAAGTTACTTATAGTCAATAAAACCATCAAAATGAAGTGTTAAGCAGACAGTCTACTGATACTCTAATGACTGCTAGTTAACATGTAGTTGCAAAGTTACTTGTAGTTAGTAGAATGTCAAAAGTGGCCTATCAAAATAAAGCGTTTCCTACTGTTGCACTGGAAGATGCCTCGTTTACCAGCTGCCAATTGCCTCAAACAAAACAATGAACTATTTTCCAAAGATTGAAGGCTACGAAGCTCGGGATGTTTGGAAAATCTAATGACAAGGATTATACATATTCATACTGATTTTGTTGTAAAAAGCCAGCAGTTAAGGAATCTCTTGGCTTCGTCAAAGAAAAATAGTAGACAAATATTAATTCCTTTCTGTTATGTATTGTAAATATCACTTGTACAGAATTGTTAAAAACTCTTTGTATTCAAAAAAAGAGAGTAGCTCTGTGTTTACATGAAATGGTAAATTATTGAGATGGTGGAAGGGCTCATCCACCTGTGAGAAGGGCATATGAATATAGTTTAGCCTTACAATGCTTGAAAAAAATAAATAAAAGCACAACACTGACCAGATTTAATAGAGGAAAGTATATACTCATCTTTACTTTTTATTACATATTTTCACACTAATTTATAATTGAAATTAAGATTTGTTTTATGGTACAGTGCATTTGTCATAATCAATTAATTTGTAAGTGTGTAATCATGATGGACCTGCATGCGAGACATTTTCCATCAAGGTATGCAATTTCAATTTTATCAACAGTCATAGAGAGAGAAAAAAACAATACGTATCATGCTCATCAAGATTTCTTTATCGTTTGGCATTTCATATCTCAATATATCAATGACTTAAAATTTTCTCATTTTTTTAAGATCAAAACACAACAGGGAAACAAGACAGAATAAGTTAAAAGCTCAAGGAAGTAATAATTAATACCAATTTGGTTTGATTTGATTTTCTTATCTCCCAGACGCTTTGATGATGAGTAATATTGAATGAAACACTAACTAAATCTTATGAAACACTAGTCTATTCATAACCAGGGAATTCTGGACTTGAAAGCATGCAGGAAATCAAGCAACACATACTTATTACCCATGTTTAATAATGCACATCTTTACTGCATGCAACACATTTTGCAATTCATACAGAGTCAAAATCTACAAAAGTTCCAAACGACTTGATAAATTAGTATAGTATAAGCATAGCTTCTTCACTGAAGGATCAGAAATGTATGAATGCATTTAATTACCAGCCTGTGGACAAGGAAATGAACAGTTATTAACAGTGATTGTATATTTATAGTGATGGTAAGTGATTATGTAACAATTAAGTGTAACAATGTGATATTTTAGGCACTGATTCTGTCACAATCACCCCCCCCCCCTCAAAAAAAAAAAAAAGATCAACGCTTACAACATCTGTATATTTATTTGAGATTCATATAATTCACATGCATACAGAAATGCTTTTCGTCGCCCATTCTTTACAAGTTGTAACAAACTTTTTAATTCGGATGTGTTTATGTTAGTCTCGGCTGCAGAAGAGCTCTCGGAAATGATGTGAGGAGAACTTGGGCATTAGGACTTATTTTAATATATTCCAAAAACTATTTCTAGATGTAAATATGAGCTATGGTACTAAACATCCAATTGGAGCAGGGTGTTCATGTAAATACTAAATTATTTCTAACAATGTGTAATGTAATATTTCTAAGCTTTCTGGTTTGTACTTTACTGGTTAATGCAAAGCTTACTACAAAGCAATGTTATGGAAAATACTTGATGACAAATCAATAATGTAAACAATTTGAAACTGGCTCTCCTTAGTAAACCAATATTTCTTTTTTTTCTGTTATTTTTTGCCTAGCGTAAAGTCTATAAGTCAATACCCAGCATTGTTTATTGTGTAGTCCCTTCTCTTTCTGTTGCTTTCTAGAATTCTTTATCAAAAACACTCTGGCATTCAAAAAACTACAATGGTTTAATTTTTTATTTTAGTCTTTGTTTTATTTCTCAATTGTATTTTCCCTCTCATGTCCTAAAAATGACTAGATGCCACAATTAGGCCTTTTTAGCTGTTTCAACAGAACATTGTGTGCGATTGTGTCCCAGAAACAAAGAAAAGGGTCTATGAATGTGTGAGAGCACAAGTTTCTGAGAAAATGCACAAATGTCAAACACTTGGTAACTGTTTTTTTCTTTTTTCTTTTTTTTGTGCCTCTCATTATTTTACTTTGCTTTTTTAATTGCTATTTTTTATATATTTGTACTCCAACAAAATACTCCAACAAAAGCAGAAACTCATGTGAGAATGATAAAGACGGCAAACTGACTATGTTTTTGCACATGTTCACAGATTAAGCCTTAGCTTCCATTCACAGAGGAGATGTAACAATATCTCAAACCATCAGAAACCAACAAACCCTCTCTGACGCCAACCAGAGGGTCATCAGATGCGTATGGACTGACAGAAAAAAAAATAATTCTGTTATAATCTTCGGAAATCTACGAACCCTCAATAAATACTGTATAAAACTCTAAAAGTGTTCGGATTCACAGTTTATGATGATTCTGTTTTCTTGTGTAACTCTCAAGTTTACCTCACACATTCCCTCACCCACATACAGCGCCATTATTGGTGGTCTGAATCTGTTTGATGTTATTAAAATATCAGTTAAACATAGGCAACTTTATTTGATGACGTCCTGTGAGAATGTCCTATAAATATCATTACACTGAGAAATAAACAATTGGGCAATAACTAAAATCTGTGAACTTGGTCTCAAAATTATAGGTAGATATAGCTCTGATTATTTGTGGTTGGGCAAGAACATCCAAAATTTGAGTCAATACATCATATACTTCTTTAAAAATGTGCTTTTGTCTTGCCCTGATTTACTATGGTAAGCCTGTTACCATACCTTGTCATATCCGTAAATTGAAAAAAAGTATTTTAATGCGGATAATAATGATAATTAAAAAATTTTGGATGTGTGAATTCAATAAAATAAGACATTTGATTATTGTAGTTGCAGTTTAATATGTGAACCGAACCACTGATTCGAAACAAAAGATGAAATCGTCCATCATTAGATATTGTTGAAAAGTCATTTTTTTTTTTTTTTATTTAATTTATTTTTTCTGTAGTCACATGACCTGTTTTAAATATGTTTTAGTTTTTGGGTGAACTAACCCTTTCCTTCTAACCCCGAAATCCTTTCCATCTAACCTGATTATGTCTTAAGGCTAGTGGTGAATGTTTTATGAACCGTAGGATAATCTCTCTCTCTTTAGTTATGAGAACAAACCATATTCATCCAGCCAAGAGGTTTGATGTTAAATGTCTGAAGAAATCTGTCTGATGAGTCATGCAGAGAGATTTCTCCTCAGGTATATAGTGCCAGAAAAAAGACAGATTGTGATGTACATGGCCACTCAGGAACAAATGAAAAAGGCAGTGTTAACTTCGCTCATGGTTCTGGTAGGTATGGTTTAAAGATTAGTATTAAAAAAGTTAGTAACACTTTATTTTACAGTGTATTGACTATAGTAAAAAGTAGAAATTATGCTTAATTACATGCAATTAACCCTCATCCTAACCCTATAGTAAGTACATGTAGTTAATTGTCATTACTCAGTACGTAAATGTATAATTACAGTGTAATACTGACGCCTTAAAATAAAGTGTAACCAAAACGTTTAAGAACATCCAACAAAAAGTTTATTAAAACAGAAAGTAAATGTGTGAGGTCTCATGCAGCAAGGCAAAAATCCCTCTGGGTATGTCAGATGACAAGAGATGCAATCTGTACAGTTTTGGTCTGAATGTAGTGACCGAGTTCACTAATATTTAAAAAGACGCTTGAAGGTAAAGCGGGGCAGAATCCTGAAGGAAGTATTTTGCAAGCTGATCATATACTGGCAATGTGCAACACAATTCTGTCATAAAACTGAGATATATGTTCATTTAAACTGTCAAGCTGCCAAATTCCTTCCTATTACGTCTGTGACGAGCAGGGCGGGCGAGAGCCGTGAGGGAACGGCGCGAGTGATAATGAGCGTCAGCTGCGCGCTACACCGGTCTCGTGTCTCTCACGGAGGAGCTCCGGAAGCATAAAAGAGGAGCGACGATAGTGAAGGAAGAGAGAGAACCAGACCTGGATTTTATTTTGTTTTTTTATCATGTTTACTTTCGTTTTGTTGTTTGTTTATTTATTTGACAATTAAAGTTACGTTGAATGTTCGCCGGTTCCCGCCTCCTTCTTCCCATATTTACGAACTCTGTTACAACGTCATATATAATTTTGAAGCTGTGGCTATACTTGTGTACATTGGCTGTTAACTTTCAGGTATGCTACCAGTTTGAAATGTAGACAATAGACAGAAACCATAGAGAGAAATGAAAACAAAAAGTTTTATTTAAGGTGTGTTTAATTACTAATGCATTTACATTATAAAATTAAGCATTTGATAGCATTGTTAGACTGTTCAAACTCGGAAGATGCAGAGCTTAATTATGGAGGATATGCAGGAAACACAGGAATGTAACAAGATGTTGAGGTTACAATATAATGACTTAACTTGGTGTAAACAGTCTTTATATTCCACAGGATGGCAGGGTCTGAAGACGAGGAAGGCAGAAGGAGAATGATGATGACCACAGAGGACGTGACAGTGAGAGGCACTACTCGAAGGAATAGATGAGACACGAACATCTGCATCTGAAATCACATACTTCCCTACAGTATGTGACAAAAGATGTCTGAATTCACAGTATTCATAAAAGAGGCAAAAAGTACTGAAGTGTGCATATGATGGACACTTTACTATCCCATGAGTCTACAGGAGCGGATTTGTGAATAGCAGTGAAGCGATGTAACTGAGAGGTCACGTGATAAAGACCGCATGGCAGATGTTCATACTACACACATCGTGAAGTAGTTATTCATTCAAAATAAGAACCTACTCAAGAAATTATGCAATTTCTGATGCAGCTATAGCATCCTTAATGACAGTAAAACGGACACAGGTGTGACTGATTAGCATGGGAACGTGAACGGAGGCGAGGAACTGAGGCATCTGGCATGTTTGTGAGAGTACTTATTGTGTACATAAATTTTGTCCTGCACTTGCCAGATTTTCATTTGGTGCTGCTGAGCTTGAGGGATACGGGTAAGGACTACAGTGAAATTACACATGCATCAATATACTTTAAATATAAATGTAATGCTATTTGTATGTATTTTATAATTGTATGCATGATTATACATATTATACATTATACATATTAGTTCATAGACACCTAAAATGTGGGTCCGAGGAAAACATGCCCATAATTATTGTGGTGAACTACTTCATTTAGGTCACTCGCTTCCCCCGTGTGAATAGACTAATTAATAGTAAATAATAAAATAATAATGACTTATAATTTCAGAAAAACTAATGAATTTGCCAGCAAGAAAATATTTATGAAAAGATTATTTTTTATTTATTACGAATACACCATTTTTTTGTCAAAATAGTCACCATGTGTAACACTCAAGGTTCAAGGAAGACGAAAAGGTTCATTTATAATCCAAATAGAATATCCAATGTAACACAGTTCGTAAGAACGGGAAGGAGGAGGCGGGAACCGGCGAACGTTCAACATAACTTTTAAATCAAATAAATAAACAAACAACAAAACGAAAGTAAAATGAGTCTCTGTGAGGAACAGCCGCCCACACAAACATAATAAAAACACAACATAATCATCCTTCATCTCATCCTTCACTGTCGTCGCTTCTCTTTTATGCTTCCGGAGCTCCTCCGTGAGGGATACGAGACCGGTGTAGCGCGCAGGTGGCGCTCATTATCTCTCGCGTCACCGGCCTCGCGCCGTTCCCTCACGGCTCTCGCCCGCCCTGCTCGTCACATCCAACTTGTGAGACAGCGTGCGACGTAAAACACGAACAAAAACCGACAAGAGACTGAACTGTGAAAATATATACATGAGGGAACTAAACGCGAACAGCTGTGCAAGGATTAACGTAATCAGACACCAAAGGTAATTAATAAGAACATGACAGACAACGAACAAATCAGAAAACACGTGACTTCATGAAATAATTTTGTTTCTCAGATCCCAGCATTAGGAAACCACAACAATCCAGAGATTCTTTACAGACAGTTTTTATTTTCTTGTTCTACTCGTTTATTGTAATGTCTAGTTTTGGTTTCGTTCATGTTCGTGTTCATGTTTCATGTTTGTTTTGCCATGTGCTCCTGTCATGTCATGTGATTCCCTTGTCTGTCATGTGATCCCCCTGTTTCATGTCTTGTTCTGATTGGTTCACTGGCTGTAATTATTGTTCACAGGTGTTCATTGTTCATTAGTCTGTGGATTTATTCCCTGTAACACTGTTTGGTGAGTCCCATGTTGTTCCTGTTTTGTTTTGCCAAGCCTATGAAGACTATGGATTCTATGTTGGATTTATGTTTGACGGATTATAAATAAAGCTGCACTTGGGTTCTCACTCAAACTCGCCTCTAATGGATTCACTTACAGTTATACATCGCAATAAGGAAGAAAAGTTTATTGCAACTTCCGTTTCATGTCAACATTAATATCTACAAAATATAGAAGATCATATTTGTTTCAGATTTTAATCTCATAATCTCTCACTCATATTAATTCTTGAATGTAGAAAACATGCACATGAGTTTAGATTAGGTCACAGAAACCTGAAAAACGTGCAATGTAAAATTTGTCCTGAAGCAAGACCAGCTGAGAACCACCGTCCCAGAGTATGCAACAAAACTGAAACAGAGTTTAACCTTAATGCTGTTTTTAAAGCTGTGCTTTTCCTTCCATTATTATTATTTTTTTACCGTCTTTTTTGAAACTCATGCTTGCATGAACATTTATCTGCTCTGCTTTGATGTTCAAATATTTCGATTCACCTGGTGCGGAAAGACAAATTTGCAGTGCAGTGAAAATAAAAAGCTATGCATTATTCAACACCTGGGGCAGACCAGGAGCAGTGCCATCGAACACCACACACAAGCTAGTTTTAGATGTGCCCAAAATATGCATGCACATAGAAGTGGAGATATGCACGCACTGGCAGCCCATTTTATCTGGTTTGCTTTAATTACTTTCTAAAGTTTTTCACTTTGCATTCTCCCAAAAGACATAACAGTTCTTTTACACTCTATTCTCATGACAAAGAGTTGAGTAACTGAAATGATAATACGCTAAAACACTATCAAAATCTAGTGTACGGCCTTGACGCTACTCTCTCTGGCATTCTTGCTGAATTTGTCCCTCCTAAGTGACCAATTTGTAACACTCTTTATTGATAGTAACACTGCATCTGTCAGACACAGACGAGAACAGATGGTAAGTGATATGTAACAAAGTTTATTGCAGGTTTAACCAGGGCTGGGTAGGTTACTTTAAAAATGTATTCCACTACAGATTACAAAATGCACATAAACACATGCTTTAAAAAGTAATTTGTAACGTATTTCGTTAGATTAAGTTACAAACCTTGGGTAATCTAAATACTTTGGAATACTAATAATTATGTAGCACACAGAAAAAAGGTAATTGTGAGTTTTTATCTCACAATTCTGACTTTTTTCTCAGAATTGGATGATATAAAGTTGCAATTGTTATAAAGTTATAAAGTCAAAATTATGAGATATGAACTCACAATATTGAGAAAAGTCATAATTATGAGATATAAACTCGCAATATTGAGGAAAGTCAAAATTATGAGATATAAACTCACAATATTGAGAAAAGTCAGAATTATGAGATATAAACTCGCAATATTGAGAAAAGTCAGAATTATGAGATATAAACTCGCAAAATTGAGAAAAGTCAGAATTATGAGATATAAACTCGCAATATTGAGAAAAGTCAGAATTATGAGATATAAACTCGCAATATTGAGAAAAGTCAGAATTATGAGATATAAACTCGCAATATTGAGAAAAGTCAGAATTATGAGATATAAACTCACAATATTGAGAAAAGTCAGAATGATGAGATATAAACTCGCAATATTGAGAAAAGTCAGAATTATGAGATATAAACTCACAATATTGAGAAAAGTCAGAATTATGAGATATAAACTCGCAAAATTGAGAAAAGTCAGAATTATGAGATATAAACTCGCAATATTGAGAAAAGTCTGAATTATGAGATATAAACTCGCAATATTGAGAAAAGTCAGAATTGTGAGATGCAAACTCGCAATTGCCAGGAAAAAAGTTGAATTGTGAGATAAAAAGCTGCAATTACCTTTTTTACCAACCGTCGCAAAACATGAAAACAGTCGTGGATCATCCAGTAATGTTTACATTAATGTTTAAATGACATTAAAACTCAAAGTAATCACTTTGGTAATCTAAAACACTTTTCAGATGTAACTGTAATCTGATTACCACCCATTTAAAATGTAACTGTAATGAAATACAGTGACTCAAATTTTGTATTTTAAATACGTAACTAAGTTACTTGTATTTCGTTACTCCTCAACCCTGGGTTTAACACACAACAGAAGAACGGAGAGTGTAACAGTCTTTGAAGTATGTCATCGCAGGTGGATGCAGATGATGACGGTAGCTGAGGAGCTCCGAACGAGGAATCAGAAGGCCGAGAAGACGGGTTCAGGACGGGACGACAGGTCAGTAAGTATCAGGTAGTTAAATCAAGGTGAGTCTGTAGTGTCTTTGTGAGATGATACCAGATAACAAAGTGATGGAACGGTGAGTTTAAACAGGGGTGTTTGGTGATGATGTGCAGGTGCTGGTGAACGAGTGGGTGGATCTGGCGCTGGTGAGGTGATTGACTGCGTGACAACATCAAATAATGTCCCTCACACAACAAACATTTGTTTTCAATAGAATTTGATGTTGACAAAACCTATTAATGTAAACTACGTTTGATTTTGAGGTATACACACTTTTCTACTCTCAGTACATACACACACATGTAATAACTATATGTGAGGAGCATAAATGTGAAGAAAAGTAAAGCGAACCTTGAGATGATCAGAGTAGGTTTAATTTAATGTCTCATTAAATTGGATCCTTTTGTGGTTTAATAATCATACAAGACCAGGATCAAAGTTCCAAGAGGTCTAGTCTCTAAGGGTTTATATAGAAAGGCAATATTTTTCGCCTTATCCTACTAAAATTAATTTATTTTAGTCAGCACAGAAAAAAAAGAAAGAAAAAAAACATGTTGACTGTCTGAATAAAGCCTTAAGCTGTGTCCGAAACCGCTCCCTATCCACTATATCGGATGTCGGCCATGTTGTAGTGGTGTCTGAGTGAACGACTTCATTCCCTACATTCGTTCACTACCTAATACCCACAATTCTCTCTGATTTTAAGTGTACAGTCGCTGAAGCACTATTTCCCAAAATCCAATGCGGAATTGAGCAAGTGTGATCCGGAAATTAATTTACAGCTTTCTTCTTTAAAATTTAGAAATTTTACCTTTTTTAAATTATTATTATTAATCATTACTTGAATAAAACCTGCTAAAATATAGAGAGACATTATTATATAGATGAATTTTAAAAATGAAATTGTATTAATAATTTTTATTACTGAATTTAATGTTACTAACAGCAAGGTGTTTTAATAATTTGTGGCATTGTTGTAAACTCATTAAACTTTAAGAGATGATCATTTAGTGGATGATTTAAAAAAGTATTCATTAATCGTCTGTAGCGTAACGTAATCATAGCGGTCGCCTGAGGAGGGCGCTCAACGACCACGCCATCTGAGTTTTTAACAGAATAATAATAAAAAAACTTTATTAAAAATAATAAATACTTGAAATAGTGTGCACTTGTTAATGTGTGTTTATTTTGTTTGCAGTTTTTTTAATAGTATTTAATGATTACGAACACAAGCCAATCATACAATCGATGAAACTACAAAGTTGGCACGGAGGTATTTATGATTACAAAATAAAGTCATGATGATTCTTACGTTATAAAACAATGTTAATAACAATAAGTTACATGAAGGATAAAAGTAGTTTCATCACGTGTCGAGCCGTTTCTGCGACAGTGTGTACGTCAGCGTCCGGATTCACTCACTTCATTTCGTTCACTCTCTATAGTGCACTCAAATGTTGTCCACTATATAGGGATTAGTGAACGAGTGAACGAGTGAATGGTTTCGGACACATCTTAGACCTGCTAAACTTTGACCCTGGCCTAGTATGATGATTAAATCACAAAAGTCTTCAGTTTAATTAAATCTTACAATAAATGAAAAATTCCAAATTCACTCCCAACCACATTCATATTGAATTTATTAATTTTTGAATACATTTCAAGTAATTTTAGCACTTCCAGAATGCTAGTGTAAGTCTTAAAATTAGATTTGACCAAAAAAAAAATGTATATATATATATATATATATATATATATGCAGTTTAGATTTATCGTTTGAACAACATCTAAATGTTCTCCTCAGCTAGGTCAGAACGAGCATAACTCATGCTGTTTTAAGAGATGCGACTCTGAAGTGTGCAATTCAAAAATATTAATTGATGGGGTGATTAAAGAACATAGTAGTGAATATTAATTGCTCATGCGATTTTAGCCTCTGGGAACTCTGCTCATTTCCATAAGCACAAATGCAAAGAGTTTTTTTAGATTTCAGTGCGAGAGATTACAAGTTTAAACCTAACACGAATAATCATTCAAACAAAAATGCAATTTTATGTTAGAATGTTTTTGAACCGAGTGTGAGGCACAGTTGATCAATAAAGATTATTGTGAGGAGATTTTTAAAATTGCACCACAGATGTGAGAATCTGCTAGTTTACATATTTCTGACATTGCACTGCATGAAAAAGATTATTTCTTATGATTATGTTTGAGAAGAGCAGGACTGGCGAGAGCCGTGAGACGCGAGTGATAATGAGCGAAACCTGCGCGCTACACCGGTCTCGTGTCTCTCACTGAGGAGCTCCGGAAGCATAAAAGAGGAGCGATTGGATTTTATGTTGTGTTTTTATTATGTTTGTGTCGGCGTCAGTCTCCGTGAGGATCTGCCACCATTTTACTTTCGTTTTGTTTGTTTATTTTATTAAAGTTATGTTTAACATTCACCGGTTCCCGCCTCCTTCTTCCCGTTCTCACGAATTGTGTTACAATGTTATTTTATCTGCAGTAACACTTTAGTGTATGGAACACATTTAACTATTAACTATGACTTTTCCCTTTAATAAAAACCTAATTTACTGTTTATTAATAGTTAATAAGTTAATTGTTAAGTTTAGGTATTGGGCAGGATTAAGAATGTACAATAAGGTCATGCAGAACAATATTTGCAACTAGTACGAATATATAACCAATATTCTAGTAATATAAGCAACTAGCTAAAGGACCCTAAAACAAAGTGTTATCATACATTCTTAGTTGGAGAAAAAATAAAATTGTATAAATTTCAGAAGTTTCAGAATAAAAAGTTATGTTCTTGATGAATCCAACTCTGCACCGTGGTCACTGATAGATACTTCTGCACTGGATTTGTTTCGATTTTGACAGGACACACTGTTGGAGTATTAGTGGAAATATGGAAAGAAATAAAGCGAGGCTAGAGGAGTTTACTGGATAATCCCAGACACAAGTTTCCCTCATTCAAACATCCATGCACGTGCCAACCTTTCAGATTTGCAAATGTTGTGGGGAGGAAAAAAGAAAACCCAGGGAGAACAATACAAGTGCAGCTCAGTTGCCGTTCTGTCTCTCTTTGTCCTTCGTCTAGTCACAACTCTCAAACATCTGTAACAGAAAACCTTTTGATTTCAGCTCCGGTGCAAGAAAATGTGATCTGCCTGCACATTGCGTTCTGCCTTTGCCAATGTGACACCCTCCCATGCCATGTGACTTAGGTAGGAGCACCGTATTGAACCACAGATCCGTCCCACTGTCTCCAGTGTTCGATGAATTTCTTACATAACCCTGCGTAGATTCATCGCCAGTCGAAATGCCACCGACGGCTGAATCAAAGCTATTTGTGAAGAAGCTTTCAGTGTTATCCATTACTTAAGCTGTTGTCTAATTTTCACTCCGTTAACCTTTTAAAAGAGATTGAAAACATTTTTTAGGAACACGGGAGTAAATGTTGTTTTCCTCGCTTAAATGCCAATGCCTGTGTCCTTTATGAGAAGAATTAACCAATCTTCTTAATTATTCTAAATATTCTGCTGTGGAGTAAAATATCTAATTATTCTTCTTGCAACGTCTAATTAACAAGCGCTTGTTTTAATTAGCATTTGAATGTTTTTTTGTTTTTTTGTGTAGAAACAGAACAAACAATCTAAGAGATTATCCCTGTAAACCACTAAATAATCATCCTGGTCTAATTAGACACGCTCTTATAGGCATCTAGGTGATATTCCCATCTGGGAAACAAATTTGTTCAAACAGATTAAGGATTTCAAATTGTGATATAATGTAACCTAAACTTGCTATTTGTCCGAGGGAGGACAGACAGCGTGTTATCTGTGAGAAATGGAAAATGGGATTGAGGGATCAGAAGTCCTGGGAGAGAGAGCAAAGTGATGATGGTGAGGAAGAGCCTGGTGGAGCTGTGAATATGTTGTTAACCCTTTCACAAGTCAGTTCAAATATTCCACCTAGCTGAGGTAAGTCAAACATTATTTTATAACGTGTCACCTTATTATTTCCATGGGTTGCGTCAAACTTGTCATGTGACGAGGATATAAATAGCTTAAAATTTGTCTGGAAACGTATGAGACCCGCCCTCTTTACTTGGTGTTGTAAGTCATGCGCTCTCACGCCACACATCATATTCTCACGGATGGCGGATTTGGGGTTCTGATTGGTCAGATCGCCTGTCAATCAAACGGTTTGCGAAGGGTCAATTGGAATAAAAGTGTAGGTTTGTCAGTAGGTCAGAGGGAATGTGAAGGGTTTCCAGGAGGGATGAAATGGGAGGGTGATTATCTCGTTGGAATTGGCTATTGCCACAGTTATCTTACAAAGGGAGAGTTTTGGTTGCGAATAACCTAATTGAGCCACCAGAAAGCCTAGTTGCCAAAATACGGTGAAAAACAGGTAATTGGTTTACAGAAAGTTTCCATTTTATATATGGTGAATGACTGTAATAGATCTAATGGTGCATTGGATGTAATTTTACGGTAAAATACCGTTACATTTACAGTTTTTGGAAGTAAAAAAGAACTCATTGTATAATTTACAGTGAAAAGAATGTAATATAATTCCCGTAAATTCCCACAATTCCCTGTGTGACACTTCACATTTGAGGTATTTTCATTGAAATAACTCTTTTTTTCTAATCAGTTATGTACATTAGGGTTTTTATGTTACATCTAATGCTGTTAAATTAATGTTTATTGCATTGTTAAATGTCATGTGTTACCATGATGGTGTTTAGTGTTCGACACCTTCTATATATTAATATTTACCTTCTCATCTAATGGAAAAGCTGCCTGTGATGAGCTTTGATTCATCATGTGACTCTCATCACCACTGTTATTGGTGGTTATCGGTGTATTACAAAGGTACAAAACAGATATTCGTACTTCACTAAGTTGGTAAATTAACATTAAATCAGTTAATGATTTTTTTTTTTTCGTAAATTAATTATTTATTTATTTTACAGTGTGTAAAATAAACAGTTATGAATCATATTTATTAAAATATAAACCTTTAAATCATATGGTTTTGAACTGTAAAATAGACAGCTGTCCCGTAAAACCTAAAACGTTTTTACAGTAAAGTTCTGGCAAGCGGCCGTTTTTTTACCGTAAATTTTAGGGGGGTGTAAATGGTTGGCAACAAGAGTTTTAGAAGAAGTTCAACATTCACTGTTATTTTGAATTATTTATCAAAAAGTGTCAATCTTTCATGTTCATGAATCTGAAGACTCCTTTTACGCATGAGAATCTTGAAATATGGACATTTAGTATCTAAGAAAGTGTTACACATAGTATGTATTAAAACTGTTCATGAGGAGGTGCTAAAAGAGCGGAAACCATGAGGTGGTCTGGGATGAAATTCATCAGAAATTGCTACAAACAGATATGTGGCTCACCTCAATCCAGCGGTAAAGGGAGAATGTCATTTCTGTGATCAAGAAGAAACTGTGGGACATCTATTGTTGCATTGTAAACGTTTAGGGTTGTTCAGAATGGGTTAGGTGAAGACTTCTGCATGTGCTTTTATTGGAAATGTAAAAATATAAGGTCTCAAAAAAGTCTTTTAAATTATGTTGTGGGTGTACCACGAAATTGTCCATTTGAAAAACAATAATTAGTGTGTATAGGAGGAGAGATGAAGAGATCACCCCTCACTCTGAAGAGGTGATGAAAGATTTAATTGCAAGCAGATTGAAAATTTAATTTGCTTACTACAAATTGGTGGGACCCACAAACCTCTCTTCTCTTCTCTTGTTCACAGGCGGTGACATCACAGCCATAGCAAACCAACTATCCAATCAATTAATGGACAAAACCAATCTTTTTTTTTCTTCTTGTTTGAGAAGGTGTTTCACTCAAATATGTCACAATATAGGGACATAAAACTAGACACAAGATCGATCTATCTCAACTACTGTGTTATGTTGAATTGAACAGTTAATGGCGGCGCGAACACATCTCAGTGTCTCTCCAGTTTTTGCAATCTTGCAGTATTATTCCTGCTCATTTTGGTTCTGTTCGTTATTGTAGATCTTGTATATTCTCCACTTACTGCTTATTGCACTTCTGGTTAGATGATAACTGCATTTCGTTGCCTTGTATCTTACATGTGCAGTGACAATAAAGTTGAATCTAATCTAATCTAAGGCGAAATCCCTTAACTGGTACACCAAGTTAAAAGAAAGAAGTCATTTGACACTCATACTGACCTGACATGTGAGGAAAACTTCGTGTGAGGCCCATTACAACCAGAATATCTGGATGTGATTTTGTTTTGACAACGCACAACAACCTTGACAAATGCATTGAAGTTAGTGAAAATCGCTCAAAACAGCTTACCAACTATACAGTAACGCACTTCAGTCACACCATCTTAGCATGAGCAATCATCAATCCTGATAGTCTTTCAACTGTGTTATTCTGATAATCGACTATTTTCATAATTTGCATGATGTCTCTGCAGACTCTAATATACTTTCTGACATTTAATTACAAAACATACAGGTCAGTACGGTGGCCGAGAGAGCTCAAAGCGCTGCAAATAAGAAAACACATTCAAATAAAAAAAAGCACATGCAAATAAAAAAAAAAACACATGCAAATAAAAAAACGCGCTGCAAATACAAAAACGCGCTGCAAACACAAAAACGCCCTGCAAACACAAAAACACGCTGCAAATACATGATTTAAAAATATTGGTTAATCATCTGTAGTGTACTAATGTGACGTCATCATAACGGCCGCCTGAGGCGCTCGACGACCACGTCATCTGTGAGCGTGAGCTTCTAGCAAACTGAAAAACACTTTATTAAAAATAATAAATACATGAAATAATGTACAGTTGTTTATTTTTGTTTGCAGTTTTTATAGTATTTAATGATTGTGAACACATTGTGCACTCAAATGCCGTACACTATATAGGGATTAGTGAATGAGTGAAGGGTGAGTTGAACTGGTTTTGGACGCACGTCCTAGTAGGGTCCGTCACTTTTTGGGGTCCCCCTAGAAACATTTCCGTTGTGGTTTGCGCTTTTTGCAGCACGTTTTTGTATTTGCAGCGCGTTTTTGTGTTTGCATGTGTTGTGAGGATTTGCAGCACGTGTTGTCAAACTGATGATCACGTTTTTTTTATTTGCATGTGCTTTTTTTATTTGCATGTGTTTTCTTATTTGCATGTGCTTTGAGCTCTCTTGGCCACCGTAGGTCAGGGGCTCTGAATTGTGTGTATCACACTATTTTCTTTATACAAAATTGCCTTGGTAAAAACAATTTGATGTTGTTGAGGGAAAATCAGCTGCATCACAATCTCACATATATGAAAAGAATTTGCTAAAATATAAAAATGAAGCATTTGCTACAAGTGAAGATTAATCTGTGTCGCCTTTGTTGAAATAACTGCCACTTTGCTGTCATTTTCATTTTTGGATGACTCATCCCACAGCGTGTGTCAATGTTATCTGGGTCCACCAAGCATACTTCATTACATCTAAAATGGCACCTTCATCCAAAAGCACAGGCTGAATGGCACAAGTAGGCCACATCCTCACCATTCTTTGTGGCCCTGCCAAGAGAACCCACGTCAAGCCTGTGTGACTCACTGTGTATCTCCTGTGCAGATAAACAGAATTAATTTTAAGGAGAGTATTATAAGTCTATTGCTGTATGTTTTAATGTGTCAGTCACTCTCAGGTGTCTATTAGAACAGAGGAACCAGGCCGAGCACTTAACTTGAGGTGTTTTATTCAGTAGGTAGAGCATACGATCTCCAAACAAATCTTTCATCTTGAAACAATGGGTGTGGTTCTGAAACAGAAATGGAGGTTATGCTCACTTTAACTTCCGTATCGGATCGCTTCCGGTTTAGGTCTATTGTATGTGCCTCATGAAAAAATAAAATAGCTGTTTTATTCGAGATAACTTAAAAGGAGTGAGCAAACATGATCATAACTGACGTCCTTCGCATATGCAGATTGATATCTAAAAGCTTTTT
Source organism: Zacco platypus (assembly GCA_038088235.1). NCBI lineage: Eukaryota > Metazoa > Chordata > Actinopteri > Cypriniformes > Xenocyprididae > Zacco > Zacco platypus. Next base: position 22,206,314 of record CM076070.1, read on the forward strand.
TCATTTTTCATCTTCACACTAACATTTAGATATTTAATAGAATAAAACACCTATAACAATGTGAACTAGGTAGATTCGCTGATTGCCTTAAAAGTCCACAGATAACAGCATTATGAACTGACGGCATAACACTTTCTCTGACAAGCGGATGCAATGAGACCAGTTTTCCGGTTTGGTCATGTGATGTTTGGCATACACCCTATCAGTTGTGAATATAAAGCTTAGGTGTTATAATGACATGGATTTTATATATATATATATATATATATATATATATATATATATATATATATTCAGATAATCAAAGTGTAATTATCTTTATTAAGCTAATTTTCTAAAAAAAAAAAACATACAGAAATATATTGTAACAGAGTTCGTAAGGACGGGAAGAAGGAGGCAGGAAGAATGAGGCCGGAACTGTCGAACATTGAACGTAACTTTAATAATAAAATAAACAAACAATAAAACGAAAGTAAAAGGCCGGCAGAATGCCGCCCACACAAACATAATAAAACACAACATAAAATCCAGGCCTGGTCCTCTCTCGTCCTTCACTATCGTCGCTCCCCTTTTATGCTTACGGAGATCCTCCATGAGAGACACGAGACCGGTGTAGCGCGCAGCTGACGCTCATTAGCAATCACGTCACCGGCCTCGCGCCGTTCCCTCACGGCTCTCGCCAGCCCTGCTCGTCACATATATGTAATATAAATATGTATGTTTTAATACCCAAATAAGCACTGAATTGAAGGTACTATCAAGTCTCAGGGTGAGTGGAAAGAGAAGGATCAAAATACGTTTTATTTCCACTTTTAGAACATTATAATACATTTGAGCTCGGCAAAAGGTGGATTTGAACCTTCGTCAATCGTGTTAAAAGCCAGTTTTGAGAGGGTAACTCACTACTGCTGCGCTAAGACGTTGAATTCTGTGGATCTTTTTTTAAAACTTGAGTGACCCAACCGGACATTGGTGGGCGGAGCTCGTGTTAATAGTGTTTGCCAACAAGGGACGCTATATACACTTAGTGTAAATAGAGACTCCGAATTTTATTAGTCGCTAAGTCACAGGAAAATAAAAAAAATCCACAGTCTGTGATCGTTAAGTGCTGATGTGGTAATTACAGCACATCGGGCAGGACACTATTTAAGTGTTTGTGCGGAGTGTGAACTGCACGACAGCTAACACGGAGGCGCCGGTGCGATCACTCGCACTTAAAATACTTATGGTCATACAGATGAGAGTAATACATCATTTGAATCCGTGAAGAGCCTACTTTTATTTGTGTGCACTCACAATAACAACAAATCACTGTGCTTTTGTGAAATAATGAAAGCAAACAGTATGAGATTTCTGCCGTCTAAAAAAAAGAAGAATCGTGTAAAGTTGTAGAAAACACTAGTTTGTCAATTAATTATTAAAATGTTAAAGCAGTCTAACTGCTGTTTTTCTCCCGATGCATTCATAATAAATACCTGTGGCAAGCTTCATGGCTATGTAAAGGCTCTTTATTATGATTTATGGTTTATTAATAAGCATGTGATTAGTTTACTAATGCTTAAATGAACGACTACTAGTCGAACAGAAAAGTTTTATTTGAGGACAGCCCTACATTTTACTATAGATGGTCTTGAAGATTTTAAACAAATTGATCATGGATCATTTTCACATTTGAATGGCTATGAGGATAAATGAATTGCACAGAAATAAAATGTGCATGCAGTGTAATAATAAATCATGAAAATGTCAAGAATTGCCGTCTTAAACGCATGTGCTGTAAAATGGGCATGCATGAATATAGCAGCACGTGAGATCAGAACATATGCGTCCGTTCATATTACTAGGCATCTCTCAACACGCATGTCCTGTTTTTAAAACAGCTTGCTGAGGTCATAGTATGAGGTGGTGGATTTGGACATCCCTTCTCCTCATGTGTTTATCTCACACTGGCTTTAAGATCACTACTTGGCACTAGTGAAGTGCTTGCCATCTGGTAGAATACTTGCTCGGTCTCCACAGGACAACTCCATGCTTTTGCAAGCCAGTTTTAGTCTTTGGCCTGAGATCATGCCAGGTGTTCTGTCAAACTGTAGCTTGAGAGACGACGGCAACCTCGGAGATAATTATACTGATCTTACATATCACAATACCAATGGACCTAAAATGGCTCCAAACAAGGGACAAGGGGACATTGAAAGGGGTATTTAACGTTTTTACTGAGTGAAATTAGAGAGCCAATCACTGTATAAGAAATCCAAAGAGCTCTTAAAAAAGAATATATATATATATATATACAAATTGCCACAGTTGTTGATTTTATCATTATACTGGTATATCTGGTTGAGTAACTGTATTTCATTACAGTTACATTTTAAATGGGTGGTAATCAGATTACAGTTACATCTGAAAAGTGTTTTAGATTACCAAAGTGATTACTTTGAGTTTTAATGTCATTTAAACAGCAATTGGTGATTCTCTGACTCTGACCATCTGAAAAAGAGGAGTTAAGTTTCATGTTTTCCACTGTTTTCATGTTTTGTGAGTCATTTTATTATTCACTCGTCACTGCAACTTTTTCTCACAATTTGTTTTTTCCCTCACAATTGTGAGTTTGTGTTTCACAATTCTGACTTCTTTTTCTCAGAATTGTGAGATTTAAACTCACAATTGCAAGTTATAAAGTCAGAATTGGGAGATATAAACTTGCAATACTGACTTTTTTTTTCTTGCAATTGTGAATTTAGTATGTGAGTTAAATGTCATAATTCTGACTTTTCTCAATATTGCGAGTTTATATCTCATAATTCTGACTTTATAACTCGCAATTGCAACTTTATATCACACAATTCTGAGGGGAAAAGTCAGAATTGTGAGATAAAAACTCACAATTACCTTTTTTGTGTTTGTTCCACACTTATTAGTATTCCAAAGTATTCTAAAGTATTTAGATTAAGTTACTAAACTTGAGTAATGTAACAAAATATGTTACAAATGACTTTTTAAAGCACGTATTTTGTAATCTGTAGTGAAATACATTTTAAAAGTAACCTACCCAGCCCTGCGTATATCTTACTGTCAAACAGATCCATGGTAAATTATTTTTTGTGCATTATTATTATTTATTATTTATTAAAGCAATTGTTCGAATAAGCAAATTTTAAATTTACTCATTGTACGTTCATTACACTCATACAGTAGCGTTTCATTTCACAGCAAGAACCTCATGACTGTAGCTAGAACACCTGCTCCTAACATAATGTATCACGACACATCTTAATACAGCAGTGTAAAAACTGTGTGATACCAGAGTGAAGTCATTGTTGGGTCTGTTCATGGACATCCTGTAGAGAGCATGTGCTAAAAAAAAAAAAAAAAAAGGAAAAGAAGCCGCTCATCTTCTCAGCGGATGACTCATTGTCCAGCGAGAGCTATAGTGTACACTTGCTGTGCACAAATGTTGTCTAATTATGTGTTAATCTGGCATAATCTGGTCTAACGCCAATTTCACACATTTTTCTTTTAATGACCTATTAACCATTAAATATATAAATAAGTAAAAACTGCACTACAATACTCTACAGGCTAGTGTTTGTCATGTTTCTTGTTAAGTACCACATTAGCGCAAATGTGTGTGTGTCTTTTAATTGTCTGTCTGTGATCAGAGAATCCCCAACCCACATCCACCGACATAATCATCTTATTCACACATGTACTACACATTTGCCTTTAAAGGATCAGTGGCTCCTTGCGTAACTAATGCACATAACTCCCACTGATGTTTGTATATATAGCAATTTCTTTTCTGGCGTAAAAAGAATAATAAATGGATAATGTGAGCAGAGACCATAGGTTTACAAGTGTGGGCAGGCATCTATATTCAGATTTATCTCTATACGCCACATTAAGTGATGTCAATTTTAACATTAGAAAGGGCTAAATGCGGTCTATTTGAATTATAAACTGCTTTAGAGAAGAAAGACAACAGCAGTTACATGCGTAATGTTTTTATTGTCTTACTCCATAGAGATGGCATTGTTTATGGGCCGTGGTGAGAGATGTTACTGTCACGGTCTGTTTGGAAATATACATTGTTCAGGGCTGGGTATGTTACTTTTAAAATGTATTTCACCACAGATTACAAAATACACGCTTTAAAAAGTCATTTGTAATGTATTTCGTTACATTACTCAAGTTTAGTAACTTAATCTAAATATTTTAGAATACTTTGGAATACTAATAAGTGTGAAACAAACACAAAAAAGGTCATTGCAAGTTTTATTCTCACACTTTTTTCCCTCAGAATTGTGTGATATAAAGTTGCAATTGTGAGTTATAAAGTCAGAATTATGAGATATAAACTCACAATATTGAGAAAAGTCAAAATTATGAGATATAAACTCACAATATTGAGAAAAGTCAAAATTATGAGATATAAACTCACAATATTTAGAAAAGTCAGAATTATGAGATATAAACTCACAATATTTAGAAAAGTCAGAATTATGAGATATAAACTCACAATATTGAGAAAAGTCAGAATTATGAGATATAAACTCACAATATTGAGAAAAGTCAGAATTATGAGATATAAACTCACATACTAAATTCACGATTTCAAGAAAAAAAGTCAGTATTGCAAGTTCATATCTCCCAATTCTGACTTTTTAACTCGCAATTGTGAGTTTAAATCTCGCAATTCTGAGAAAAAGAAGTCAGAATTGTGAAACACAAACTCACAATTGTGAGGGAAAAAACAAATTGTGAGAAAAAGTTGCAGTGACGAGTGAATTATAAAATGACTCACAAAACATGAAAACAGTGGAAAACATGAAACTTAACTCCTCTTTTTCAGACAGTCAGAGTCAGAGAATCACCAATCGCTGTTTAAATGACATTAAAACTCAAAGTAATCACTTTGGTAATCTAAAACACTTTTCAGATGTAACTGTAATCTGATTACCACCCATTTAAAATGTAACTGTAATGAAATACAGTTACTCAAATTTTGTATTTTAAATACGTAACTAAGTTACTTGTATTTTGTTACTCCCCAGCCCTGACATTGTTTTCAAAAATAAAAATATTTTTTGGTAATTGTGTTTAAGACATATACAGAATGCAGTTTAAATCCCTGCACAGTTTAAAATTGCTCTGGCACTGATGGATTCACAACACTTATCAGGTTCTTCATTCTCAGACTGATGACTCTTGTTTATCTTCACGAAATAGTTTCTTACTCTCCGTAAATGAAAAGAAGATTGCAGCTCAAAATCAGCAGCTGTAAGCAATGTAAATCTGTTGACAGTCTTAAAGAAAGTTTCTTCAACACGGCCTACATTTGTTGAATTAATTGTTATTTAATTATTACAGGTTTGCATATAATTTGTATTTTCTCTGTGCGTTTCTATAGATTGTGCAAGTGACATGAGAAAAGAGCGTCTGTTGCAAAAATCATTATTTGTCATATCTTTTCATACTTTATTTATGTGTCCCTGTTGGAGGAAAATTGTCTTGGGCAATACAGGTAAAGCTGCGCACAGAACACCACCATCAATAACAATCACACAATCATGTCCTTTGAATTGAATTCAACTGCCTTGTAGGCAGAGCAACAAAAGAATTCCTACAGCGGTTGTATATAAACCTTACAGTGCGGAACCGTCGACCAGATGGGAGTAATTCAAATTCAGGATAAAGTACATGAGATGGGTCCAGAGTCATTTTCCTAGCCTGTTTAAGAGCCATTTTGTTGAATATAGATTGAAGATTGGGGTAAACCCCCAGACCAACCACTTTCATTGCCATATGCACCAGCCGATTCAACTGTGATCTGAAGGTAACTGTCAGATTTAAGATGGATTCACTACAGGCATGATAAAACATCAACATAACACTCCGAGTGACACCAAAAAGTCTATAAGATGAGTCTGTCAGGTTTCTATAAGCAGCACATACTGTATATTTTACACACAACTCTTATTTCTACTTGGCTATAACAAAAACTAAAATCTAAATTAATTGCAGCTATTTATTAAGGTTATCTTTTCACAGCCATTATTTTTTATCCAAAAGCATAATTGATGCAAAGAGAACAGGGTGTTAATGTAAAATATTGATGGAGCAAGTTGATATGAAAATATGGGCAGAATTAAGGAAATAGAATGGAGAGGCAGGTCGAATGTACATTTTTACAGAATTTTTCATGCAAACATCTCTCTAATCATGGTTATTTATATATATATATATATATATATATATATATATATATATATACATATATATATATTCAGGGTTGGGGAGTAACGAAATACAAGTAACTTAGTTACGTATTTGAAATACAAAATGTGAGTCACTGTATTTCATTACAGTTACATTTTAAATGGGTGGTAATCAGATTACAGTTACATCTGAAAAGTGTTTTAGATTACCAAAGTGATTACTTTGAGTTTTAATGTCATTTAAACAGCGATTGGTGATTCTCTGACTCTGACCGTCTGAAAAAGAGGAGTTAAGTTTCATGTTTTCCACTGTTTTCATGTTTTGTGAGTCATTTTATAATTCACTTGTCACTGCAACTTTTTCTCACAATTTGTTTTTTCTCCTCACAATTGTGAGTTTGTGTTTCACAATTCTAACTTCTTTTTCTCAGAATTGCGAGATTTAAACTCACAATTGCAAGTTATAAAGTCAGAATTGGGAGATATGAACTTGCAATACTGACTTTTTTTCTTGCAATTGTGAATTTAGTATGTGAGTTTATATCTCATAATTCTGACTTTTCTCAATATTGTGAGTTTATATCTCATAATTCTGACTTTTCTCAATATTGTGAGTTTATATCTCATAATTCTGACTTTTCTCAATATTGTGAGTTTATATCTCATAATTCTGACTTTTCTCAATATTGTGAGTTTATATCTATATTTTTGACTTTTCTCAATATTGTGAGTTTATATCTCATAATTCTGACTTTATAACTCACAACTGCAACTTTATATCACACAATTCTGTGGGAAAAAGTCAGAATTGTGAGCTAAAAACTTGCAATGACCTTTTTTGTGTTTGTTCCACACTTATTAGTATTCCAAAGTATTCTAAAGTATTTAGATTAAGTTACTAAACTTAAGTTACTTAAACATTACTAAAGGAATGTACCGGATGTACTAGCCTTTCATTTTGCACAGATTTAAGACAGTCATCCATGTAGAAATTGCTCTGAATGTTGCTGAGAACTTCTTTGTCAGCCGTTCATTCAGTATCATCAGCTGTGTTTCTGAAAGCAAAATTAGCACAACTAATTTGGACTGCCCCAAAAAGATGTACAGTCATCCTGTACTCAGATAACGGATGACTCATGTTTCCAATAGGCCACCATAGAAATGGCGTAGAAAAGTAAGTCCATATTCTCTTTTGAGACCTTGACCTGATGGCACTTCCCCTCAATGTCTGCAACAGCTTCCTGTCATCTACAAAGTACGTAAAATCTGGCCATTGCATCAGGTGAGTACAATCAAAGATCACTCGGATCTTTCCTTTCCTCTGATGATAGATGGTGTGGGAGTCCTCCACCTCTTCTGTGAAGCTGCTCATCAGGCACCTTTTCAGCGTATTTCTTTTCTAGGATATTCTTCATGAAGCCATTGTAATCTTTTAGAAAGGATTCATTCCTTATAAATCTTTTAAGGAGGTTCTCTGAACGGTCAATTCTCTGTTATTCTCCAGGCGGATATTTTCTCTCTTAAATGGGAGTAGCAACTCGTAATGACCCTCTTGCATCTGAAAAGAATAATTGGAAATGATCTTCTTTTCATTGTTGTTGGAGAAATCATGATTGTATTGTTTAAACATCAAGTCCTTCAGGCTTATTTTAAAACTTCAGGTATGTGTGTTGGAGCAAATCTCAGCAGGGCTCGTGAACCGATCATCTCTTCATACTAGTTCATTTATAGCATCAAATAAACATGAATGAACATCAGAAGGAATGTTGTTTCAAGACGTGATTCAAGTTCACCAACGTTCATCTACTAACTCCCCTGACTGCTTTGACGGACAAAATGGCGGATTCAGGGTTATGATTGGTCAGATCGCCTGTCAATCAAACTGTTTGCGAAGGTTCAATTGCGAATAAACATCTGCAAATGGATTCTAATTCACTTCCAGATATGAGTTCATCAAACTGGTCACACTTTTTTTGCTTATTCGCAGTGTCCGAGGAAGAGAAAATTTCTCTGGAGTTGCAACATTTCAACCTAATTGATTTTTACTCTCCTTTTTCTTTCAAGCACATTAAGTCCCTTTAAATGTCTCTTAAAATATGGCTTAATGGAAGGAGAAATGACTGCATTTATATATTTTCAGAGATCTCAAAAAAACCTTTTAGAGAACTTAAACTTGGTTGTGATTTTTATGGTAAAAAAAAAAGGATATAAATGTGGAAAAATGCAAAAAAAAAAAAAAGAAGCACATTCTAATAATGAAAAAGAAAGAAAAACTGAAAAACTGAAAACTTCTTTTGTTGTTTTTTCCGCTTTTTTGTCTGTTTGGGTCGTTTCAGTTTATGCACCTTGTTTGGACTTTTTTTAACAAAATACAGTCGCATTTTCTTTCTGAAACTGTTAAACCACTTTTTTAAGTGACCATTTGTTCAACATTGTGTTATTTCATTCACAAGTTCATTTAATCTACTATGTAAAGCAAAACAGGGCGGGAAAATTGTTGTCAAAATCGTGATTGATGGAGGGGAGAAGTGGTTAGCAAGCTTGAATTCAGATGAACTGGTTTGAAGTGGCGCCTCTGCTGATTCTTTCTGACTTACACTAATGGAATGAAAATCAGTTCTGAGTAGATCAGGCCTATCCTAATTTCCTATTGTCACAATCCTTTATGAGACAAAGGTGACCTTCAGCTCCACGAGAACTCTTATTGTCCTTTTCATTCCTCTGGCAGCCGATAACTCATCCAGCGTCTCATGACACACTATAGAAATGGTGTTAATTTACTCGTTTATTCAGAACGTCAATTTGGAGAGAACACTCTATCAAAAGTGTTTTATTTGGTTGATATAAATATTTTTAATATTAAAAATATATAAGATTTCTTTTTTTGATGATGATGATGATGATGATGATAAAAATGTCAGTGCATAATGTTTATATATTTGATGTGTTTATAGCACAAAAATGTAAAAATCCTTAAGTTTTTTCAGCGAAATATTTATATATTAAAATAAATATATCTTTCATGTCATAAATATTTATGTATACTTTCCCTTTTGTCGTTTTGTAGATAAATGTAAGATCTCTAAACCCCATCCTGGACCTAAACATACCCATTTTATACAGAATGTTAAAAGAATAAAACATAAAGGACATGAATGTATAAGAATTATAGACAATTTTAGCAAAAATATGACATTAAAACAATATTTTGTGTCACAAATCCTACACCTTACCCCTAAACCTCACATAACCATTTCTTAAAACTACGTACTGTTATAAATAGAAGAATAGCAGCGTAATCACAATAAATAATTACACAATAAAAAACAATAAAAATGTATTTATTGTGAAAATGTCAAAAGTAGTTCAAATGATGATGAGTTTGAGTTGCTGTCCTCTCTAATAGTTTTTTTAATTTACACTGACAACACGTCAACAGACGTATGAAACGTATGTCATATTTAAAATATTTAAAGTTATAGTTATAGTGTGTGTTTAATGTGTGGTGACAGATCGCTGTAGCTCCTCGTGAACCGATCATCTCTTCATACTAGTTCATTTATAGCATCAAATAAACATGAATGAACATCAGAAGGAATGTTGTTTCAAGACGTGATTCAAGTTCACCAACGTTCATCTACTAACTCCTCTGACTGCTTTGACGGACAAAATGGCGGATTCTGGGTTATGATTGGTCAGATCGCCTGTCAATCAAACTGTTTGCGAAGGGTCAGTTGCCTGGCTGTATGTTATTCCTTCCTTATTTAAATGAATGAGTGATCATCCAGTCAGAATAACATGGATACACTGCCTTCTCTGATATTTTTTTCACTTGTATTGTTTTTGACGAGGCACTGCCTCCCTTTCCATCTTGGGAAAAAAAAAAAAAAAATGGCCAACTGCAAATACTCTTTGAGTGTCATAGGATTGTGGTATAATTGTGCTTAATAATCTCCTCTGAGACTAAATTACTATGCAAGCAGAAGCTAAGTTCATACGATGCAAAATAGCATATGAAATAGCAATTAGAGATCAAGACACCATGTTAAAAGTGCCAGTCGAAAACCATGTATAAAAGTAACGCATGAGGAATCTCGTTAATGAATCCAAAGGTGCCAAGCAACTCATAAATCATTAAAAAGCAGCTAACTTTGATTAATTATTAACAACAAAGTTAACTGTAATTGGATCATTCAAGGCCTGCAGGAATAAATCACACAACCACGGAGGTATACCCTGGGAATTACTTACAGTTGTGTTGTGTGAGGATGATGAGATCATCTTTATCATAGATCACCATGATTAGTTAATGTAAACACTCACCTTTAAGCAAGAAAAGTGGGGCACTGGTCCCATTACATGTTTACATTTATTTATTTATGAACAGGGAACATGTGAACATATTTTTATGTTGACTTGAGTTATGTGAAGAGAAGCATGGGAAAACACAAAGTGATGCTTAGCATAATGAAATATGCATATAAAAATCATAGGATGAGAAGGGTGGAACAGGATCGGATGGAATGGCATTGGATGAGATGCGCTAGGACAGGACAAGGTGGACATGGGATGCGATAAGATGTTTATTTTGTAACTCTTTTACCTTATAGATACACTGTTGACATTGAAACTTGTATTCTTCACTGTAACAACTTTATTTCCTGAAGTGATTGCATAAAATACTTACTGATATGTATATTTCTTATTTATTTAGGTGAGTGTAGTCAGATGTTGTCCCAGTTTCAGGAAGCTTTCCTCTGTAAAAGGTGCTGTACACAAGCTAACTTTTGCGTTATGAATAAATCTTAACCACTGATTCCTAATTTCATCCATTTTTGGAAGGCCAAACAAAGGGGTTTCACATCCAAACACACAGTAACCTTTGGTGGGCATTATGCTTACATGTCACATAGTAAGGTAGACATTCCTGGAAGTAATATTTGTCTCTATCCCAAATGGCACCCTAAACACTTGCATTCTTGCCAAGTGTCAGCACTTTCATGATGTAATGCCGCTTTGACTGTCAGGTAGAAGTTGGCTGCCCAGCTTGCTTCAGTGCAAAAGCGTGCATCGAGGGCGCATAACGACCGCAAAGGGGAAGCTCGCAAGCACCCTTCTGAAAGCTAAAATGACTCACACTCTGGGAGATTATGAGCTTTTGTTAGATCTTATACATGCACAAACAAATACATTACACACTAAATGAAAAGGAAATCATTAACTGTTAAAAGAAAGTAGTAAATGTTGAAATTTAGTGTTGTATTTATGTATTCTTGCACAAGATTGGTAGAGGAGGAGATGTGTTAGTGTTTAATTTATGTTCTGTTACAATGGTTTCTGTTATGGCCGAGTTTTAATATTTTGGGGTTATTATCCTGGCGAAGAATAGAGCCTGTGGGTTGCTGAGTGATAGCCTCTCTGCTGGTTACATTAGCATATGCGTATGTGCTATTGCTAGCAGTTAATGAATTATTTTGATGTTTCTAATTGTAGTACTCAGCTCAGTGAAGTCTCAATGACACAAAGTCTTTCAGTAGAGTTTAATATTAAGAAATATTCTTGTTCTACTCTACTGAAATGAAATGTGTGAAATGTGTGACAGCAGAGCTGACTCTGCTGAGGGAAAGACACGGGCTTACCGTAGGAAGGCTACCGTGAACATTACACATATGGCACCCACAACATATGGCAGCCTAGCACAGGCAAGTTAACGAGTGCTGAGCCTAGCAACGGACACTCCGCAATGTCCGAAGCCGCAAGGGGTGGCGGAGGACTCAACAGGGTTCGGCAACTCGACTGGAGCAATAGACGCACTTATCCGGCCCAGCGGGCGGGAGTGGTGTTTGCAAGCGGACACTAGAACGGGTCCTTCACGCCACCGGCCAGTAGGGGCGAGTACACAGGAAGATACCGATTCTACACGAAGGCTATAGAACCTAGCGAACGTGTTGGGTGTCACCCAGCCCGCAACTCTACATATATCTGTCAGTGTGGCGCCGTGTGCCAGCGTCCAGGTAGAAGCTACTCCTCTAGTGGAGTGAGCCCTCAATCAGAGTGGGCAAGGCAGGCCTTGGGACTGATAAGCCAAGGCGATGGCATCCACTACCCAGTGGGCCATCCTCTGGTTGGATACATCCTTTCCCTTCTGCTGGCCTCGGTTACAGACAAAGAGCTGGTCTGAGGTCCAGAGCGCAGACGGGACAGAGCAAAGTCAGGGCTGGGTCTGCCACCTCCGAGGTCAGCGCTTGCAGGTTCACTACCTGATCTTTAAAGGAAGTGGTAGGAACCTTGGGCATATATGTCTCGATTCTTCCTCAACACAGACCCTTTGTATGGTTTGCGCTTGAGGGTCGGGCATATCAGTACAAGGTCCTACCCTTCAGGCTGGGCCTGTCGCCCCGTGTCTTTACCAAGGTTGCGGAGGCGGCCATTGTTCCTCTCAAGGAACATAGCTTTCGCATTCTCAACAATCTCAATGACTGGCTGATCCTAGCTCACTCGCGAGAACAGTTGTGTGAACACAGGAACCTGGTGTTAGCTCACCTCAGCCGGTTGGGTCTTCGGGTCAACTGAGACAAGAGCAAACTCGCCCCTGGGCAGAGGACCTCTTATCTCGGTATGGAACTGGACTCAGTCAATCAGACTCCGCGTCTCACAGAGGAGGTGTTGAACTGCCTGAGCACACTCAAAAGCAGGACAGCGACCCCACTGAAATTGATTCAGAGGCTCCTGGGGCTTATGGCATCCACAGCAGCAGTCACGCTTCATGGCCGAGTCCCGAGATGCAGCATGTTCCGCATGGACTTATCTGGCAGAACAGAAGGAAAAGGGAACGAAATATTTTCCACCCGATCCTCCTACGGGGGAGGGAGCGGCGCCTTCACCATCTCCCAAAGAGCAGTCTCAACTTCCTCCGGGTCACCCATCTCAGGGACGCTTCCTTCTCCTCAACTGAGTGTGCAGTCACCTTAGTCGCCCAGAGGGCGAGGTCAGTGGTGGCACGCAGCTCTTCCACGAGCTGTTGATCAAGACCGCCCAGGTGCATGTCATGGCTTGGCCGCTCTGCCACCCAGGTCGGTGGAGGCGGAGGAGGGACCAGACCGGTTTTAGACAGAAAAAGGTGTCCTCCACGATTTAGTCACCTCCTCATGCACTTCCGGAAAGAAACAAATTGGGGCAGAGAGCACGGGCTGCCCCGAGAAACCAATTGTCCAGCTCGGAGGGTTCGGGACATGGTGGAAGTTTCCAGTCGAGCCCGACACTCCCAGCGGCCCGGGAAAGCATGGCAGTCAACTCCGGATCGGGGTCGGACCACGTCACTCTCCCAGAAGGAGACAACGCATCCAAACCTTCCTCTCCGAAGGACTCAAACCCACCTTCCGATATATATATATATATATATATATATATATATATATATATATAGGTGATAGGGCTCTCATGCAATATCCCAATTCGTCGGTTCAGTTCTGTCGTACGTCGAACGCGACCAACTGAAAGGGAACTACTTTCAAATGTTTCCAAAGTATTACATTTTTCAAGAAGATTTAGAAATTGTCTGGATTTTATTTTAAGACAAGTATAAGAATGAAGATTGATAAACCAGTGTTCTGTCATCATTTTTTATTCTAGCTTTTCAAACCAAAATTGAGGTTTGTGATTAATTAACTGATATAGAGACTGTCCGTTCACCAGTCTATTCTAAGAGATTCTGCTGACGTGCACAGATTTCCTCAGGTTGTCATTGTGTGCGTGTGTGTGTGTGTGTGCGTGTGTGTGTGTGTGTGTGTGTGTGTGCGCACATGCGTATGTGTTTTTTGTGGCCTCCTGCCACCTGCACATATGCCATGATATGCTGTGAAGGAAATTGTATGCTGTAAAGTTTCCATTTCTGTCTCTCTATAGACAGTCATCTATGTCTAAGACGCGTCCTAAAGCTGCTGACATCAACATTGTCACACATTAAGCAGGGCCTGAGCACAAAGACAAGGTGAATTAGTCCCTATATTGAATTTCCAGCATGTTGCACAAGGCTGGAATACCAAACTCTCTAAAACTGATCCAGTTTAGGACCTCAGGAGCTTATTCTATTTGGACAAATGCATTTAATCAAAATTTATGACAAATCATCAAGATCCTGAATCTGGAAGCCACAAATGTGTACATTAAACCATGATAAAAGTATATTTTAATTTTAGTGTGAGAAACCGTTTCCTACACCTATTGTTTTTATGGTGGCACCAATGCCATGTAAATTCCAAAGATGCACATTTTGTAACATTTTGTGACATTTCTGCTAACTTAAACTACACTCGTGGTTGTATCTCTCTATTAGTCTTACTAGACCTCAGTGCTGCTTTTGACACTATCGACCACAATATTCTTTTTAATAGACTAGAAAATTATGTTGGCATTAGTGGAATTACATTGGCATGGTTCAAATCATACTTATCTGACCGTTATCAGTTTGTAGTAGTAAACGAAGAGATGTCATTTCGATTACAAGTTAAATATGGAGTACCACAAGGCTCAGTACTAGGACCGTTGCTTTTCACTCTGTACTTGGTTTGATCAACTAGCCTACACAAATAACTTTTAAAGGAAACATAACATAACATAAGTAAATAACATGACATGTGAGAATGAGGAAAAAAAATGCCAACATAGATGTTTTAAATCCACCAACAGTTGGAAGATACAACTCGTGAATTTAACTTAGTAATTATGTTTAAGATTTGAAGGTGTTTGATCTAAAATTTAGACATTTAAGACATCATAAAGACATGTCTGTCAGCGATTGAGACATGCTTTTTGAAAGTTGCAATCACAATAAAATTCCCCCCTCAATTTGAATGTGTATGACCATTTTGACACAAGTCATACCTATCCAGTTTTGTAAATCACAACTTTGAGGATTATAACTTTGATTATTCATACAGCAAGTTATTCAGATTTATGTTTGTTAGGTTGCTTTTTAAGCTCTTTCTCTAGGGCATGAACATTGGACCCAGAGAATACCACACTGGCATTTGCACATGTGGTAAAACAAGGTGAATATGACATTAAAGTACTGCTCAGGGCACAAAGGTAGCGTAATTATTCAGAAGTATTTTTCTCTGTAATGTCAATTGGACATACAATTTTAATTGTCCTCTTTAAACAAACAAACAAAAAAAGATTACTCCACAAATTCTCCTTTGCCAGTGTGTAGCTCTCTGGGGGTTGGAGCCGAGCCCTCAATCATGATGTAATTCTGCAAAGTCTATTTCCTACAAAGTGCTACAGAGAAAGGAAGTGAGTCAACTACTTGCAACATAGAAAATCTGCAGCAAAACTGCCAAAACAATGAGATTTCTGGGTTTTCGGTCATTCTGCATTCAGTCTTGTTTGCATATATTTCTCTCTTGATAACTTTTCACCTCCTTGTGTTCTATAAATGACCTACAATTACTTTACTGTGTTCTGCTTCAATGCTGCTTCAATGTGGAGTGTAATTCAATTAATGCATATCATGATGCATAATAATGATGGAATATAGCTGAATTTTACAGGTGTCTCTTTTGAGAATTGATTGTTATTATAGATCTTTTCCCCTTAGTGCAGTGTATGCAGGGGTGCTTTAATAGGCGTATTATTTAACCGTAGTGGGTGCGGGTAAGGGCAAACCGTGGGTGGAAGGTGTACAGGGACACAGTTGTTTAAGATGCGCATCCTCTGCCCCTGTTCTCAGTGCAACCACAAAGGCTGTAGTCTGTTAAACAAAGCAATCAGCAATCCTTTTTACAGCCTATCTGAGATTAGGTAAATACTATAATACACAGATTATTGTATTGCATAGGGATAATGGCAGCTAAACAGTTTCATTGACCGTTCTGAGGGTGTCGGATTTCATCCATTTTAGCAGATTTCAAAAGTAAGTAGTTTTGAGTAAGTGCAGTCTAATGGTTGATTATTGTAGTAAACTGTATGTGTTATAACCACACATCAAAATGGCTGCTTCGGATTACTTCTAGCAACTGTTATCCTCCACAACCAAAGCCTCACTCTCATATATCACCATATTTAAATGTCACATTAATTTTATTATAGTAAATAGCAGGCTTAGGGTTCTAGTCGCTTATTGGTTGTTCAATTATGCACTCCTTAGTAAACAGCACAAAGTTACATTTCTACATTCAGTTTTGTTTTGGGTTCATTGCACGTCGGAAAACAATAGGTTACGTGTGTAACCCTGGTTCTCTGATAGCATTAAGTGAGGTGCCTCGCTGCGGGATTTTCCCCTTCCATGTATCAGAAGTCCTTTTTACATTGCTCCAGATGCACCGAAAGTGTGTGAATTTCACTTACGTGCTTCGCCGAAGTCAATGCTAACAGCAACACCGTCTTAAACGACACTATTCTGAAATCAATCTATACCAGTGGTTTAAATGAGGACATCGAGAGAGCATCAAGTACCAGAATCCCATGAGGGAGAAAGTAGTTTTTAGACTAGTAAAGTGAACCTGCACACTAAAAGGTGCTGCTCAATAGTTTTGAACCTATGTGAGAGACCAGAAACACTTTTATGATTGAAAACTCTTTCCCTTGATCTATCAAATCCTGCAGAAATTATCAGAAGTCTGCCACTGAACACTGGAAGGGAATTTCATGTTTAACCGCACATCAACGATCAAACGCATGCCATTTACATTCAAAAAGAGACCAAATAGACAAAGCTCTAGGGTTCTGTATTGTTCTGGGAACACTGTCAGACAGACCTCAAATTGAGTTGAACTCAAATTGAACTGACTGGTCAGGCCCATAGTGTCAGACTTTCTCCCTCACTCTGTAAAGAGTTGGTGATATTAACGTTATCGGTGGGAACCCTTAAAGGTCATTCGTACACAAGCGCATCTATCCACAGAGGCACACTTTCAGGGAGAAAAACTGTCACTGATCATTGTCACTGATCAAAGTCCACTGTCCCTCTGCTGCTTTTGCTTCGGTACTCTGCTTTGACCCTGAAGGGGTGGATTCTGGAATCCACTGCCGCTTCAATATATATATATATATATATATATATATATATATATATATATATATATATATATATATCTTGAACGATTTATCATGAAATTATCTTTCTAAATATTGAATTATTTAGAATGACTAACTTCAACTTATGTTAAAGCCTTTAATTTCCTTTTCATTTTCAAACACTAGAAAATTATGTTGAATATTGTCTGTACCTCTGACTGAGAGAAAAGTACAACTTATCAGTATGTTTTGGTAAAGTTTCTTGTTCAGAGCAGAGCTCAGATCAACTTCAGCCTTGAAGAAACTGTGAATCATGTGTATCTATGTATGTGCGCTCAGTGTTCTGTACAGATGCTTTATGGGTACTGGTGGACTGTCGTCATCTGGACTGGAGACCTGAAGACGCCTAGGCCTGACCTAGAGGGACATTCTGTGCCTAACTTCAGGGTCCGATCGTCAGCATCATAATGGAAGGAGATATGCTTCTGACTATCTGTCCATGTGTGGAAAATTACCAGTTTTGTCTGGTGTTCTTAACCAATCAGTTTCTTAGTAATGACGTAGTTAGTGGACTCTGTTAGAGTATAATTGTTCTGGAAATGTGAATGTACGGGAGAGAGCGGCCTACAAACTCCTTGTGAGACTTGAAGCTGCTTCTGCTGATGAAACTGCAAACTATTCTTTATAAAAATTTTCTTCAAGTTATTATTTTTTTTTAACTCTGACTTCGGGTCTTCATTTATCATATCTGGTCTTTTGGGTCTTTAACTGTAAAATCCCCTACAACCTGCTGCATTCACTTGCAGTCTCTGCCAGCTGAAAGCTGGGTCGTGTGAAGGCCGTAGCTTGTGCAAAAGTCTGCTGCGGTGGTGGAGAGTATGTAGTCTTTCTAGGCATACAGCGTTTCAAAGCCTCATCATCCCTCTTTTCTTCACGTGTCTTGAAGCAACCGTCTGTTTTGCTCTCGGTAGTCTCGTACCCTTGCAGCTTGACTTTGCAGTCTCCGCTACTGCAGTCGGCTGCGGAATATTTAGTTTTTCTGCCGCATGTGTGTGCACATCAACACTGAGAAGCACAGTGCAGGGGGAATGAAAGGTAAGTGTTCAAAATCTTCCTCTTCATCAGTGAGAAGAAAACCTGACTGTCCTCAAAATCAAGCGTGTCCTTTTCCTCATCTGTACTGAGCATACTGGCCAGAGGGACGTATAGATCAAGCTGTTCACCGAAGGATAAATTTGCAGTGGTAGGGAATTCTACAGGAATGAAGAAGCCAGAGCGAGGCTACGTAACATGAGAGGATCCTGTCCTGACAGGTTACCTTGGCATGCTAGCCTTCAATGAAGGCTCTTTATGATGAAGTGTGCACCGTGCCAACAGGAACCAGGACCTTCGATCACCAATTAGCCATGTTTCAACCCAAGACATTCAGAGGAGACCTGGTGTGTGAACTTGCATGAAGTCTTGTTTCTGGATGATCAAACCCATGAAGAATCTCCCTCATTAGCCAGGTTAGTCTGGATTGCTGCAGCCATAGTTGAGGTACTGAATAATCCTTGCAGTGAGCTGGAATGCAAATTGAAGGAGCCACGTGTAAAACCTGGTCTGTCTGAGTTTCAAAGCCTCATCATCTCTCTTCTTTTCTTCACATCTCTTAGCATCAGTGTCTGGAATGAGCTGTCACAGAAAAAAGACATTTTTATGTTAAAACCATTCAAGCACAAGAAGACTCGCGCATTGCTTTCTGTGCAGAAACTCCTTCAAAGACAAGGCAGGTTGAAGGCAGTGCTCAAAAATCAGAGCAGGAATAATAAGCAAATGCAAACGATGATGGCTCCAATACTGAACCGTATTGCGGGTAGTGCCGAAGCCATGCAAACATCCATGTCCACTGCACCCAGGTGGGACAACCCATGAGAGCTCACAGCTTACTGTAGCTTACTTTTCCCTTAGAGAATCCAGAGAAGTCACGCAACATGGTGGACCATTTGCTGCCAAGCTAGGAGTCATACAACAGAGAGGATGTACTTCAGGCCTTTCCTGAGGATGTTTGAGAGAACCACACTCTTCTTAAAGAGTAACTCAACGTTGTTTGTCAGCGAGACGCCCAACCACAATTAGACGGAAGCAACAGAGCTTGCAGGAGAGGTACAATGCTTACTCACCTTAGCCTACTGTAACACAGTTCTTAAGTAAGGGAAGAAGGAGGCAGGAACCGGCGAACATTCAACGTAATTTTAATTATCAAATAAATAAACAAACAACAAAACAAAAGTAAAATGGCGGCAGTTCCTCACGGAGACTGCCGCCCACACAAACATAATAAAACAACATAAAATCCAGGCCTGGTCCTCTCTCGTCCTTCACTGTCGTCGCTCTTCTTTTTTGCTTCCGGAGCTCCTCCGTGAGAGATACGAGACCGGTGTAGCGCGCAGCTTACACTCATTATCACTTGCGTCACCGGCCTCGCCCACCCTGCTCGTCACATCTACCATCTGAAGAATCAACTTGCCAAAGATTTCTTTCTCTTCCTTCTTAGCAGATGTCAGGATAAACAGAACAAACACTTGAGCCGCTAGGCCAGTACGCCAGCCAGGATTTTAAGGAAAAGGGAAGAGGCATCTCAAAACCTAGTCATTACACCTTCTTCCTCAGAGTGGGTGTCACCTGTGGTGTTAGTATGTAAAGATGATGGTGGAGTCTTCTGGTGTGTTGACTATCGGTGCCTGACAACCACGGATGCTTACCCTCTCCCGAAGATTGAGGAATGCCTCGATGTACTTGGTGGTGCTTGTGTGCTTTCTAGCCTGGTCCTCCAGTCTGGTTACTTGCAAATTGCAGTAGATTAAATGTACAGAGCAAATACAGAATTAATCACTTGGTGTGGCCTTTATGACTCTGTTTAACTCTGTTAAAGAATCTCCTTGCCAAGGCCCATTCCACCCATGTTTCCCTATGTATTAACCCAAATCAACAGTATACTGACATTTTCAATTAACACTTTGTCTGCGAAGAGCGCGAAGCGACAAAAGCAAATAGAACCCGTTATAATCAGTGTTACTGTCTACACTGGATGTGCCTCGGTGCAACACGACAAATTATTGACAGTAAACTGATGTTTCATGCTTCATGCAACTGTACCACTTCTGACATGATGAACAAATAGATTTTCAATGGTTGCTTTGTTGCATCCACTGAAGACTGTAGACCGAGCTGTTGCAGCGAGGTGCGATGCGACGACTGTTTCATCCGGTGTAAGATGAAAGTTTCACGACGTGTCTGCAGCGGATATGATCCTTGTTGCATTGCAACAGCTATTTTTTCAGAAGTAGCATGAATGCTTGGCATGAATACATTCTGTCCCCCTACACTACCCCTACCCCTAAACCTACCCATTACAAAAAATGTTCTGCTATTTTACATTTTCAAAAAAGATAATTCTGTATGATTTATAAGCTTGTTTCCTCATGGGGACCAAAAAAATGTCCCCACAAGATCAAAATTTATCAGTATTACTATACTTGTGGGGACATTTTTGTCCTCATAACGTAGGGAATAACCACACACACACACACGTTGTGTTTTCATGTTTTATGGAGTCATTCCATAGGCGTAATGGTTTTTATACTGTACAAACTGTACATTCTGTCCCCCTACACTACCCCTAACCCTAAACCTACCCATCACACAAAATGTTCTGCTATTTTACATTTTCAAAAAAGATAATTCTGTATGATTTATAAGCTTGTTTCCTCATGGGGACCAAAAAAATGTCCCCACAAGATCAAAATTTATCAGTATTACTATACTTGTGGGGACATTTTTGTCCTCATAACGTAGGGAATAACCACACACACACACACGTTGTGTTTTCATGTTTTATGGAGTCATTCCATAGGCGTAATGGTTTTTATACTGTACAAACTGTACATTCTGTCCCCCTACACTACCCCTAACCCTAAACCTACCCATCACACAAAATGTTCTGCTATTTTACAGTTTCAAAAAAGATAATTCTGTATGATTTATAAGCTTGTTTCCCTGTGGGGACCAACAAAAGGTCCCTACAATGTCGAGACATTTAGTCCCCACAATGTAAGGAATACAAGGACACACACACACACACACAATAGAAGATTGTTTACTTTTTGCACTCGACACACTCGTTCAGAATTAGTGACTCTCGAAGCAGAACATCAGGGAGAGTGGGTTTTAAAAGATCCCAGCAAATGACGCTGGAAACTTTTTCAGCTTTATGTTGGTGTGATGAAACATGGAAAGGTGTGGAAGCTTTCATACAGCGAACGAGCATCTCACTTAAACTCAATTTGCACTAGTAATACAACAGGGACATGTCCCTAGCATCAGAGCTAATAAGACAGCTAAGAAGTAATTTGTTCTTTTCCCCGAGAGGTGAATATGCTCTTACATATTTTTATTTTATTTTATTTTTTTTCATGCACCTGTTGGATACTATTTAACATCTAACCTCAGCAAAAAAAATTAGCAGAAGAGATTATTCTTATTGTTATGGTTATTAAAGAGTTAGGAAATGCCTTATAAAAGGTCAATAGTTTGATTGTTACAATGCACATAGACATTTTTCTCTCCTCTTAGCCACATACTTCTCTAAATAAATATTTAAAAAAAGCATATTGCAAAGTCAGTAGATAGGTTCACCAATTATTTGATTTCAAACCTTTTTTTTTGTGAAAGAAAAGAGTAAAATATCACCTAATTTATTTTCTTATGATCTCTTGTTCAGTCATCATCCCATATTGTTCAGTTACAATAATAACATGTGCATGTTGATACAAATACACCATTCAAGCATCATACCATGTATATACATATATTTATTTTTATTTATCATTTGTTTGTTTATTAGGCTTGTACCTGCAAAACTAAGATGTCTTGTTGTGTTGATTGTGTCTGGTTCTCGACTAATGTGCTTTCATGTTCCTATATGAAAGTGAAATCCATTAGCGTGCGCTACTCTGATGCGTTTAGAGAGAAGGGAACAACATTGATTTTTCCTCACCCACGTATTGGCTCCATAGTGACGCGTGATGTTCTGCTAATGTATCACTCATTATGGAGACTGAGGCATATCAGAGGGTACAGACAATGCAGCTGACTTTCCCCGTGTTTATATTGAGAGTGACGTATATATGAGGTTTAGTTTATAGTCATTGCTTCTCATATTTAAATATTATTTTTTAAAAGTTACAAATGTTCAAAGCCTGATTTGACTGGTTTGATTTTGTCAACTCAAAACTAATCCCATAGTTTGTTCAGCTACCAACCTGGTACAGGTCCCAGGCAGGGTTGGGGAGTAACGAAATACAAGTAACTTAGTTACGTAATTAAAATACAAAATTTGAGTAACTGTATTTCATTACAGTTACATTTTAAATGGGTGGTAATCAGATTACAGTTACATCTGAAAAGTGTTTTAGATTACCAAAGTGATTACTTTGAATTTTAATGTCATTTAAACAGCGATTGGTGATTCTCTGACTCTGACCGTCTGAAAAAGTGGAGTTAAGTTTCATGTTTTCCACTGTTTTCATGTTTTGTGAGTCATTTTATAATTCACTCGTCACTGCAACTTTTTCTCACAATTTGTTTTTCCCTCACAATTGTGAGTTTGCATTTCACAATTCTGACTTCTTTTTCTCAGAATTGCAAGATTTAAACTCACAATTGCAATTTATAAAGTCAGAATTGGGAGATATGAACTTGCAATACTGACTTTTTTTCTTGCAATTGTGAATTTAGTATGTGAGTTAAATGTCATAATTCTGACTTTTCTCAATATTGTGAGTTTATATCTCATATTTTTGACTTTTCTCAATGTTGTGAGTTTATATCTCATAATTTTGACTTTATTGCAACTTTATATTACACAATTCTGAGGGAAAAAGTCAGAATTGTGAGATAAAAACTTGCAATTGCCTTTTTTGTGTTTGTTCCACACTTATTAGTATTCCAAAGTATTCTAAAGTATTTAGATTAAGTTACTAAACTTGAGTAATGTAACAAAATATGTTACAAATTACTTTTTAAAGCATGTATTTTGTAATCTGTAGTGAAATACATTTTAAAAGTAACCAACCCAGCCCTGGTCCCAGGTATATACTGAGTTGATTGACTAAAGTCTGAAGTGGATTGGAGAATGGATGGATTTCAACCTAAGCAGTACATCTGCGGTTCGCCGATTTGTCTTGATGTTGTTTTTTCCACTCCAGCTTCCCTGACTTCCTAGAGCTACCGGGGTGCGTTCTTCTTCCCGCCATCTCCGCCTTTCCAGCTGCCATCTCCCCTCCCCCCCGCCTCACCTACCACCACTCACGCCATCCTCATCCTCCTCTGCAGACTGCTCTCCCTTTTAGTAGCCGGGCATTACCATCCCCTGGACTCTGTATACGTTCCCTGAGGCTTTCTCTGACAGTCTACCAGCCCTTGCTTCTGTTTGTGTTGCCCCTTGTGCTCCTGTTTTCCCAATAAACATTGTATCACCCTGCAAACTGAATCCTTTCTGAACCCTGACAGTGAGCAATCCACACAACAACACTAGATCTCTGCCTACAAACTATGAGACGCCGTGCATTACAGTAATTTTATAGAGTGTTTTCTGAAATGCTGCATAGCCGAATCACTCTAATGCACAATCTAAAGTGGGTTACTCCTACAAAATTGCAGCAATACAATGCTGTTTGCCCCAGGGCAGTTTCTAGCCGGTCACCTAGGGTTCCTTCACCTTTTGAGGAAATGAATTTATTTATGGCTTCTACAGTAGTCATCTATGCATAATAAACTGAGAAATAAGAAAATATTTTATTATCTAAAAATTACAAACTTTGCCTATAAGAGTCAAGTAAAGTCTAAATTATTAAAAACGAGAGACCTCAAATGGCATTGGCAGTTGATTGTACTGTACTTCTCAAATGGCAAATACTGTTTACCTTGCAGTGTGCATCATGAAAGTCTAGATTAGAAAGAAATTAAGTTGGTACCCTTTGAGAAAACACAGAACAGCATCTGAATTAAACATGAACAGGAAGCATTAACACAATGCAATATGAATTAAAATTATAAATTATTTATTTTACGTTTTCATGGCATATTTACAGATTTTAGGCGAGTTGCTTGTAATGTACTCAACATAATTCAGCCCTGTTTTTTTTTTCACGAGCAGTGTGTAAAGCATTTACTTATTTATTTGTTTAGTTGGTTGGTTGTTTTATTTTAAGCAATGAGTTTTGATAGGACTGAATTATTATAACTTTATTGATGTAACTGTATGTGATTTTAAAATATTCTGTAACTACAAAAATAACGTCTTAGATACAATCATAACACTTGTTCCCTGATGAAGGGAATGGAGACGTTATGCGGAAAGATGGGGTGTCACTTGGGAGTCCCAATCACCTCTGAGTTTTAGAAAAACGGCCAATGGTACTGGTGAGTGGATTTTACATGCCCAGCCACATGCATTCGGACATATAAGATAACAGCACACAGCTACTTATTCAGGTTTATGCTGAGGACCTGAGAAGAGCATTTTGAACGGGAGCTTGTGAAGGGCCTAGTTCAGGACTCGCAGATCCAAGATCAGCCTCATCCCACCACTTTTCTTGGGTATAAAAAGTATGTACTCAGGGACATGCTTCTATTACGTCCTTCGCCAACATGACCGCAAACTCCGTAAACAGGACAGGGGTGTCTTTGCCTGCCACCAAGGTAAGGACGACGATGCTGAACATGGGGGACGCCTTGCAGACTGAATCACATAGCCAAGTCTGATTGTCCACAAAATCAAGCTGGGAAGCGCTAGCCAGGCTCCCAAGCTCCTTGAAAGCGGCCCCAGTGGGACAACCGGCATACCCGCTGAGGTGCAGCTAGGAGAAGCAGTGGAGCCCAACCCGGGAATCCAGGAAGGGGTGCTTTGATGGCAGTTTCGAGGGTTTAGTGGTGGCCTGCTGGACAGGCTACCCATCTTCCTGCGGGAGGCTCAATGTTGCGGCCAAGGTGTTGCTTCTGACCTCGCCATGGTGGCCTCTTGTCGGAGGTATCACGCCGGGGCAAGATGTGTTTAAAGACCTCCGTCTGCTTCTGGACTGCCGTGAACTGCTGGGCGAAGTCCTCGATAGTGTTGCCAAAGAGGCCACCTTGCGAGATTGGGGCGTTGAGAAAGCGTACGTTGTCAGCATCCTGCATCTCTGCAAGGTTTAGCCATAGATGGAGCTGCTGGACCACCAAGGTGGACATCATCTGTGTGAGAAACCAATCATCCACCTGCAAGTGGTCAGGACAAGGTGGAGGGTTCCACTCGAGTAGGATGCCCGCAGTGGCCCGGGTCGTCAACTCTGAATCAGGAGCAATCATCCCTGAAGGGGGAAGCTCAGGCTCATGTTCCTCTCCAGAGGACAATACACTTTCCGATGCAGCGGAAGGACCCGTGGCATCACCTGGTAGCTCAACGGCACACGAGTGGAAGGTCATTGGGGACTGGCCTGGCGTGAGCACTCCCACTACAACCCTCTGGTCTCCCAGAGTGTTAACCACCCCGACTTTGCTTTGAGA
Organism: Zacco platypus; assembly: GCA_038088235.1. NCBI lineage: Eukaryota > Metazoa > Chordata > Actinopteri > Cypriniformes > Xenocyprididae > Zacco > Zacco platypus. Next base: position 22,232,134 of record CM076070.1, read on the forward strand.
AGAGGAACCGCGGCTGGGTAACAGCAGAGGGGACACTAGCCTTCACAAGGACGGAGAGTCACCACCGCAGTATCGACAAAGTCATGTTCTCACAATGAGGACATAAACCGTCCACGAACACCTTCTCAGCATGCTCTCAGCCCAGACATCGCCATCCATTTAGCTCTTTTAGGGAAACTGCTCTTTTATGCTGAAGAGGTGATTGGGGGTCCCAAGTGAGACCACATTTGTATGTACGGGGGAGTGGCTAGGCATGCAAATACATTTTCTAAAACTCACAGGTGATTGGGGCTCCCAAGTGAGACCCCATTTGTCAATCTTTCGACAAAATGTTGAATGTGACTGACAGATAGGGAATGTTTTTTTGAGAACAAAAAGTGAAGGTTAATAAGAAAAACACAGTGTATAAATGTGTTTCATTCATGCATGAATGTATTTTTGAATTAATACAATTCTCTAGACAGTAAATGAATGCATTAATTAAACTCCATGTCACTGACCCAAATTCTGTCAAGTAAAAATAAATCTGTCTAATAATATAAACCCATGACACATTCCAGAATGACTGCCCCATTTTGATAAGGCATCAGAGGGAGGAAAAAACAAACAAACAAACAAACAAACAGGATGCTCGTCCTGCTCATTCTTTGGTTTAAAGAAACAAATGGCTGTGAACATTACAGCATAATATATGTGTAACAAATAAATAACAAAGATTAAAATAAACAAAGCTCAGTAAATTATATAAGAACAGTGTATTTTGAAAATACTGCCTTTGCAAAGAGCATTAGAAGGTGGAAAGGCATAAAGCCATATCTAACATTCAATGTTTGTGTAATACCCTGTCAACTAAAATTCCGGCATTAGAATGGCTTGTGAAGGCAGCAAAGATGTATCTTTCATGTCTATAATGTCACACATTCCTGTGTGTGCTGTTCGTTGGTTGGGTAAAAAAGAAAAGTGCCTAATCTAATGGAGTGGGTGAAAGCAATACATTATTAGATATATGTCATTTTTCTACTAATAAGTATTCTTCTTTTGTTGTATTCATTAAATATTTGCTTGGTTATGTCTAAAGCTCAATTGACTTTGTTTTAGATCATTAGTCATGATGTTAATGTGTCTTCCAGTTTCCTTAGGAGATGCCTTTTATACAAAAGCACTGTCTGGCTGGCCAGCAAGGCAGCTGCCTTCATGATTTGACACAGCCTTTAGGTGTATCACCACTAATCTGACACACAAAATTCAGGTCATGCTTACTTTACTCACGATCTGAGCAGAAACACTTATGTCATATCCAATGTGCAAAGTGGAAGAACAGAGGAACACTGACTGCATTTGCATACATAATTTTCTGATTAAGACTTTATTCTGAAAAAATAAATAATATATATCCATAGTGATTATCAGGGTCCTAGCACTATTAGTGGATCTAGCAATCTAGGTACAACTATTTTTCCAAATGTTATTGGTTTGTTTTGCAAAGTTAACAGTCTTGAATATCCACTGATACGGTAAAGTTTTGTTTGAGGAAACAGCGTAAGCAAATCTTGTTCCAAAAGAAATAACTAACTTCAAAAAGGAAAGGAGGAAATGTTTAGCCGTTCAAACTGACGGGAAAAGATTTATTTATCCACTTTCTTATCCTCCCATTTCTAGCCCTTAATAACAATACAGCCCCCATCTGTCATTCACATTGAGATAAATGCTAAAATTTGATTGGCTGATGGTGGCCATGATTGTCCATTGTTTTGTTTTTGTTTTTTCCAGAGAATGGGATTCAGAGAAAATCTGATTCAGAGTTGAACCAGAACACAAAAGTGCTTATTTATAGCGCAACACTATCCTATGGATGTGTGTCTGTGCTCAAGAGTAGTGGGTGGCTGTTCTGATCTTCCCACCAAGTTTGGGATCTCTACAACTTGCCATCTTTTACAACCAGATAGTTTTAGTGCAGAAAAAGAATAGTAATAATAGGAATAGGAAAGTTGTTCAAAAAATAAAGATAAAGTTGCGTATCACCTGCATAACAATGAACAGAGATGCTATACTTTCTAAAAATGAACCCTAAAGGAAGCAGGGGAGAACAAGATAGGTCCCAGAATAGAGCCCTGAAGGAGAGGCACTGAGGAAGACATAAAATCCGCAAGCTGCACAGACGAATACCTAGTTTAGTCATGAACTCTAGAGGGCGCCGCCTGATGGGTCCTTGAATTGCAATGTGCAAGCAATGACATCAATACAACATGACACAAGATCTGTCTTCAGTTCATGGCCTTGTGTTAAAGTTATGTGGACTGTGTAGAATTTTTGAGTTCTCTATTTTGTCATTTATTCTGTCATTCAAGATCCTTTGGATTTAACCATACGCAATCCCTGAAAGAACTTGAGACCACGAGAATCGATTTATATTCCAATAATTTCTATGTTATCCCCGCAGTCAATCTCCTTCTGCTGGAGCAGGGGGATCGCTCCGTCAAGGATCTCATAAGGGACTTCTTAGATCTGGCGCGCATTAATCGCTACCCCGTCCAGTTCCCCGGCCTCATCTCTGCTGTTTCCCTTCAGCCTCTTGGCCCCTAAAATGGTTCCACTCAGCTGCACTGATCCACCTTAGGCTTCCCATTCATCAGCTCAGTCTTGGCCTTTGGATCCATTAGCTCCACTTCAAGCCTCCAAGCCCCGGACCCCACCTCAGTCCTCCGAACCATTGGCTCTACCTTGACTCAATGCTTCCTCAGCTCCACCTCAGCCTCCAAGCCCTGGAACCCACCTCAGTCCTCAGAACCATTGGCTGCACTTTGACTCAATGCTTCCTCAGCTCCACCTCAGCCTCCAAGCCCCGGACCCCACCTCAGTCCTCTGAACCATTGGCTCCACCTTGACTCAATGCTTCCTCAGCTCCACCTCAAGCCTCCAAGCCCTGGACCCCACCTCAGCCCTCCGAACCATTGGCTGCACCTTGACTCAATGCTTCCTCAGCTCCACGATGAACTGTTGTCCTTCAGGCTCCACCGGACTCCCTAATCCCCCTGTCTTCTCTTTATTGGACCATAGTCCCTCTGGCTCCACCTTGGACTTTCGAGTCAGCAGCTGCGCCTCATCCTTCTTCCCAATTGTCTTCGCCAGGCTCCTCTTTCCTTCCAGTTCCTCCATTGTCCTCACTCCCACAGTCTTCGTCCCAGTGTGTCAAGCTCACATCTTTACCTTGGTCACGCCACACCCTGGCTCTTCGACTCTATCTGGGTCTCCACCTCCACCGGATTCATCCCCTTTTCCGCAAGGCCTCTCCTCCAAGGCGCCAATATGGTTTCTCTGTCAACCTACCTCCTCCTGCTCTTCCAGTCTCAGCTCTGATTCCTTCTGGCTTCTCCCACCTTCAACTCCTCCCTGGTCATCGTCTCCTTAGTATCTTCCTCTTCCTGCTCCTTGTTCTCTTCAAGTTTCTCTGTTTTGTTTAGTTCCTAGTCTTAGTTTTCATTGTCTGCATTTGGTTGTTTTAGAGTCATTCATTAGTCATAGTTTCTAATTTGCTCTCACCTGTTCCCTGCTCTATTGTTGATCATCCTTCTATGTGTATAAGCCCTCAGTTTCTTCAGTTCATGGTCTTGTGTTAATGTTATGTGCACAGTGTAGAGTTATCAAGGTCTTTGTTGAAGTCTATTATTATCACCATTTTGCGTCATGCATCATCCTTTGGATTTAACTACACACAACCCCTGACAGAAATGTTGATTGATTAAGCTTAATTGGTGTAAGATTCTGCATGCAAATGCATTCATTGTTAATTGGCAGTATCATTCAGTTATAAAAGATATCAGTTAGCACTTTGATGTATGCAATTTCATAACAACATGAGGCAACTAATCTCATGTGAATAACAGGGTCTAATGATTGCACTGCAGGGCCAAGTTAGGCTTAATTTAGCTAGTGATGTGTATTATTAAACCTACTGTAGTTTGAACAAATGTAAGTGCATATTTTATGACGGGTCATTATGATGGGGTCCTGTTATTAAACTGGGGTTATGTCTGCAGACAATATTTAATGACTCACAACCCTAACTCACAAACAAGATCTAGCTAGAACAATGGCATGGATGAAAATGACTTTGACCAAATGAAGGGTAGATTTCAATGGGTCAAAGACTCTGGGCGGTTAGGGTTTGGATGGCTAGTTTTGGCCCTCACTGGAAGGACACAGTATGAAACGGATAGACAGTAGCCAAGAATTCTTGTATTCTTGTAGTGCCATTAATACAATTAATGTTTTCAGGATGTAAGTGTACAGCAGTAGAAAAGGGAGTTTGGAGGAGCATTTGGCCTGGTGTGTTTTTGCATATATGTATGTGTGTGTGTGTGTGTGTGTTTATGTGTGTATGTGTGCCCCTACGTTATGGGGACCAAATGTCCCCACAAGTATAGTAATACTGGTAATTTTGATCATGTGGGGACATTTTTTGGGGTCCCCATGAGGAAACAAGCTTACAAATCATACAGAATTATCTTTTTTGAAAATCTAAAATAGCAGAACATTTTCTGTGATGGGTAGGTTTAGGGGTAGGGGTAGTGTAGGGGGACAGAATGTACAGTTTGTACAGTATAAAAACCATTACGCCTATGGGATGTCCCCATAGAACATGAAAACACAACGTGTGTGTGTGTGTGTGTGTGTGTGGGTTTTCCCTACGTTATGGGGACCAAATGTCCCCACAAGTATAGTAATACTAGTAAATTTTGATCTTGTGGGGACATTGTTTTGGTCCACATGAGGAAACAAGCTTATAAATCATACAGAATTATCTTTTTTGAAAATCTAAAATAGCAGAACATTTAGTGTGATGGGTAGGTTTAGGGGTAGGGGTAGTGTAGGGGGACAGAATGTACAGTTTGTACAGTATAAAAACCATTACGTCTATGGAATGTCCCCATAAAACATGAAAACACAACGTGTGTGTGTGTGTGTGTGTGAGAGAGAGAATACATGAATGCATGTATGTATAGATGAAGATGACTAAGTTTTCTGCATATCTATGTTATCAACCAATCGCTTTGTTGCTGATCATGGACTTCAGTCTTGATCTAAATGCCATTTTTAAAAAACAGAGGAATGTGCTATTATCTCGAGTCAATCCAGCTATTCTCATCAAATTTGCATGCATGTTCAATTAGCAAGATAGGAATTGGCAAATTTAGAAGGTATTGCATAATTCATTTGATCTCACATTTGTTAAGCAATGTACAAAGAAGAAGACTAAGGTTAGGCTCAGTTGGGTTGTTGTGTTATTATGTTTTGCATTTTCAATGCTGACCTACTTTGGAGAAAGTGCTGAAGGAATGTGAAGTGAATTTCTACTCCCTTTCGGAAGCCATTTCACCCATTCAACCAGCTAAGGTTGGATTAGTTTATGTTATTTTGCGATGTATTGTGTTATGTTATGACATTAATCTGTTTTGAGTTTTTTTTTTTTTTTCTGGCCCAAGAAAGATCATTTTCTACTCACCATTATAACTATTAACAGCTCTCTCACTTTCCTTTAATTGATTTTTTGTTAAAGCCCCTTGGTGAGACAACCTCTTTGAAGTGACCTTTTGCAAATTGGACGTGACTGGGAAAATGTTTCTTGTCAAAATCTATAGACCTTTCATGGATGGAAATTTTTAAGTGTTCTTTATTACAATATTTAAACCAATTTGGCCATTTTACACAGGAAAATTGTGGAGGGCTGTCATGAATCTGGGAGACAGGGTCAAACTGGGAAAGGGGTCTTTAGATTTTTGGACTGCACACCTTTCCTCAATAATCCATCAGCGTATTTGTCTCCACGGCTGTCAGGCTGCCATTTCACCAACGGCTGGGCAACTAAACAGATGCAGGCAGATCCCCTGAGATAAGGCTTCTTTTGCATTATGAAAGTCTGTCAGCAAGGTTTGGCAAATGTCTCAGAGCAGTAATTCTGGAGTCAAGTAGCAACCTAATGAAGGGAAGACACAACTATTATATGCTTTAGCCAAAGATGCCGTGTCCCATGAGTAAAAGACTCAAGCATAGTCACGATGAAATGACTGTATGCTGTATTATGTTATGAAAAAGAAATTTTTGTCTTTTTAATTACTGGCCATTCAGAGCTTCTGGTTATTTTTTGTCCTTGTTACAAATACTAAAGGAACATTTATTGCATCAAGAGAAGCTTTGCATTTGCTGTTAGAGTTGGTCTACATAAGGAGTACCAGGGTTGGTATTTAAAATACAAAATCTGAGTTACTGTTTCATTACAGTTACATTTTAAATGGGTGGTAATCAGATTACAGTTACATCTGAAAAGTGTTTTAGATTACCAAAGTGATTACTTTGAATTTTAATGTCATTTAAACAGCAATTGGTGATTCTCTGACTCTGACCGTCTGAAAAAGAGGAGTTAAGTTTCATGTTTTCCACTGTTTTCATGTTTTGTGAGTCATTTCATAATTCACTCGTCACTGCAACTTTTTCTCACTATTTGTTTATTCCCCTCACAATTGTGAGTTTGTATTTCAATTGTATAGTTTGATTCTGACTTCTTTTTCTCAGAATTGCGAGATTTAAACTAAAAATTGCAAGTTATAAAGTCAGAATTGGGAGATATGAACTTGCAATACTGACTTTTTTTCTTGCAATTCTGAATTTAGTATGAGTCAAATGTCATAATTTTGACTTTTCTCAATATTGTGAGTTTATATTTATGTTACTCACAAATGCAACTTTATATCACATTTTTAAGGGAAAAAGTCAGAATTGTGAGATAACTCACAATGACCTTTTTTGTGTTTGTTCCACACTTATTAGTATTCCAAAGTATTCTAAAATATTTAGATTAAGTTACTAAACTTGAGTAATGTAACGAAATACTTTACAAATTACTTTTTAAAGCATGTATTTTGTAATCTGTAGTGAAATACATTTTAAAAGTAACATACCCAGCCCTGAGGAATACCTAATACAATAAACCGTAATGAAAAGCCAGGTTAAAGGAATAGTTCACCCAAAAAATGAAAATCATCATAGGGTCAGAGGTCACCCTTCTGCCGGAACTCGACTCTCTTGTGAACATGCGTACGGTCAGAAGCCAGGGATTATAGTTTTTGAAGTTTTAAATATGGTTATTTTTTATCACAAAACCCCACTTTAGAAGGCATTTATTTACCCACTGGAGCTGTATGGATTACTTTTATGATGGATGGATGTGCTTTTTAGAGCTGCAAAAACTCACAAAGCTGGGAAGTGTCAGGATATTATGTAATTGTGTTCAGGCTGAAAGAAGAACTAAACACGTAGAATGGCTTGAGGGTAAGTCAATTATGAGATAATTTTCATTTCTGGGTCTCTTTAATGCCAGCAAGCTTCTTCTGCTCAGATCATGACAAATCTCTGTGTGTGACGTGGATACTCATATAAATGCAAACCAGCAGTCCGCCGTAACCCATCTGGTTTGACCCAGACAAAAAGCACGGGGTCAGAAACGATCAAACTCGCTGCTGCAGCTTGTGTGTAAATCCTGTTTACTTGCTAATGGAGAATCAGTCCAACCATTCAAAGAGCTGTAACCAGGGACATGAGCAAAATAACTATAAATACAAGTCTAAGAAAGACCGACGGGAGGCACTTTTTAAACGGTTATTGATTTGTGCGTCTTTGATTGTAAATGACTAGGAAATGTTCTCAAATTGTCCGAATAGAAAAATATACAGCATGCTTACCGTCTTTATGGTAAAGTGGTAAAAACAACAACAACAAAGAAATGATGCTCATTTATTTCTGAGTCAACTGAAGTCAAAATAAATAATCCATTCAGCAGCTTCAGATACAGCCAGATTCAACTTCAACCACTGAAATCCGAACCATTAAAGAAGGATTTCTGAAGGAGGATTAGTTTATTGATCAGAGAGTCTGAGGCTCAGAAAGGAATACTTATCGGAGCAGAAAATATCTTCTTGAAGAAATAGTTTAGAACGAGACTTTAGTAGCATCGGGAACACAAGATACGGAGGTTTCTAAAGGCCACAGTTTGACTGCATATGATGTATGGGTTTTTGTGCAGTGAACTGGAAGCTTCTGGTCCTTCCCACAGATATGACCCACAGACCCGGACTGTCAGTGTGAGCATGGAAGCGTCTCTCTGTGTGTGGGATATAAACTTCTCTGGCTTGCTAATATTGTGATAAGCCTTTAGAAGTGATGCCAGTTGGAACATAAACTGCAAAGACCATCTGCTTATGGACTCATTCAGGAGAAGCAAATCGTACAGCATGAGATGACAAAGACACTGATGTGTGAGTGAGAGCGAAAGAAATCTCACCAAATGACAGCGAGTGGGTGTCACGCTTTGAAACTCTTTTGACGATGTGTGTTAGCGTCTGCCCACGAGCTCTGTGTCATTGTTCTTCACAATTCTTTGACATATTCTCTACAAAATTACAAAAGAACAAGATACTGTAGGGATTGAATGTGCTGAAGACTAATCTTGGGCTAGAGTTTATCAATATGATAAACATTGGAACGGCATTTATGGGAACTACAAATTGAAACAAGCAAGTGTTTTCTCTCTAGATGTGATTTGGAGTGTTACATTTGTATTAATTTAATTACAAAGTTTAATATTGCAGTGTAAACCCTACCGACGTGTAAAGATTGAATACGCTGCAATTAAAGTCTGTTAAGTCATTTATGAAACTTAAAGCTTTTAGATTTTCTGAAAGAGGAGATTAGTTTTATTTTTGAGTAAACCCTTTTACTTAAATTGTTATTTTTAAGTTTGCCGATGTTACCGACGTTATCAGAAGAGTCCGTTCAACATTAAACGTTGCAGCAGATGTCAAGTTCCCAGCTTGCCTCAATAAATGTTAAAATTTAGTATTACATTTACATTCAATCATTTAGCAGACGCTTTTATCCAAAGCGACTTACAAGTGAGGTGCCTTGCTCAAGGGCACCTTAGTCATGGCATCGAATTCACAATTCCTGCCGGCGTGGGAATCGAACCAGCAACCTTCAGGTTACAAACCCGACTGCCTCACCATTAGGCCACGACTGCCCCCTGTCTTGGTCTGTTATTTTGTGTGTTTTTGCACAAGATTAATACTGGGGAGATGTTGTTAAATGTTCTGTTATTTTGATATTTAAATGTGTTTCTGTGATGTTGAAGATGGGTTACCATCGTGGTGAAGTGCCTGTGGTTTGGTCAAGAATGGGCTGTGAAACATCAAGGTTATATATTCTGCATGCTAATTCAAGTCATGGTCTCTTTGATGTTTACATTAGCGCATCTGGTTATGTTGTTGTTGACTAATGTTGCGTTCACTGCTGTAGTTCAGTTCGTTTGGTCCGGACCAAGAAACAAAACATAGTCCTGGTCCTCTTAGCGTTCACACTGGCATTTTTAACAGCGAACCTGAAGTTACCGAACCAAAGGCACAGGGATACAGTCACGACCTGATTGGTCGGCTTTTATGACGTATATTTCGCGACGGAGCTCGCTTACCGAACATTCAAACAACGCTGTGTTCTGGATTAAACGCCATCATTTTATGCGTGAACATATGCTTTATTTTTACCAGCTGAGAACTCACGAAGAGATCATAAAATGTTCAAAACATTCAAAACAGCTCCAGGATTTCCTCCGTTGAACGCAGAAACAGAAACTTCACCTCCTCGTTGCTCCACGTTTGCCCTCGACTCATTTTGGATACGCCGATCTTTCCGCGTCGTCAAATCACATGTCTTTGGTCCGTGTTGTGTTCATATATCAATCGAACCGCACCAGAGTTCGTTTGGAAGTGGACCGAGACCCATCTTTTTAGCGCTTGTTTGGTCCGTACCAGGGTTCGTTTTAATCGAACCAAACATGACAAGTGTGAACGCACCCTAACTCTTTTCCGTAAAGTTTAAGGGTTAAGGCCAATTCATACCGTACCAACAAATGCCAACAAGCAAGTTGGTCGTTGGATTTAGAATTCTATGAGGAAAAATGGTCATCCTGCCACAACAAACACCGACAAACGAGTCACAGAGAGTCAAGTCTGACTGGGAAAAAACCGCTACATACGTGTGACCATGTTAACAATATTTTCAAGCAAATTTATTAGATTAATGTTATATTAGTATTTCAGTAGATTAATAAGTTTATTAAATATATAGTATCATATATACATTCATTGTATTAAAGTATTGAGGCAAACATAAAAATACTAACCTGAAATCCATCGATTGCGTTGGGGTTGGTATAGCCTACACCGGTTTTTAAACTTTTTTTTAGCGCGACCCACCGAAAGTAGCTAAACAAGTCAAAACGAATTCATTTTAAACTAAATTTAAGTTAAACCTGCGTCGCTCTCACGCTTACATGCTTATACCTTTCTCTTTCGGCACAAATCCAAATATTTCCATTCAGAAAAGTCTTTGGATGCTATAGGCTACTTACTATTTATTATGTAAAGTCATTCACGCACGCGTTCCAGTATTGATAATCCTCTTCACATGAGCAAAAATGCCATCACCACAGTGAAGCAATGCACGGATTGCACTACAGACTATATAAATTGAGCATTGTAACTTTTATATGTTTTGACTGTATTTTGTTTTTATAATGAACAAACTGCGAGGTCACGTTTGCAGTGATTTGTTGTGTGTGCGCGATCAAATCGCAGTCTTTGCAAGGGACTTGCCTCATCGTCATGGGAACTGTCACGATCACTGTCAGTTGTAGTGCCCGCTAGACACTCTAGAGGGCACCCCACTTGGACTCACACACACACTCACAGACACTGACTACATTTCCCAGAAGCCCCGCACCCATCACTGATCACTCCACCAGCTGCAACCCATTACCCAGTCACTGATTACATCACCCAGCCCAGTCACACTATTTAACCTCAGCACACACAGGTCTTGTGGTCTTGATCATCTGTGAAGTAGTCATTTCTGAGCATTATTTACTGTCTTGTTTTCCCATTGTTTCGCTATCTGCCTTAGGACTATTGCCTGTTTCCTGGATTATGAATGATATCTGCTTGACCTGAACTTCATTGCCTGTTTACCAACTACGATTCTGCCTATCCTCCTCTATACCTGTTTTGCTGTTGATTTGACCACTGCCTGTTTGACCACGTTGCTTAAGAAAGCCTGCATTTGAATCTCATCCGCCGACTCATCGTTAGGCCAGGTCAGAGTTTGTTGCAAAACCAGACGCGTTCGCTGGCGTTTGTCGGAGAAGTGTGAATTGGTCTTTAGTTTATTCAATATTTCAATGAAATTATAATTACAGAATTTGGGTCGTATAAAATAATATTTTTTTTTAAGTTCTACTAAAATAATCTTTGAGTTGTTTATTTAAATGTTTTGAGTAATCTGAATTTACTGGGTTTTACGGTGGTTCCGCATCAAAATAATTGAAAAATAAGAAACATTACGTACGGTAAACAATTTTAAGGACAGTGGACTTAAACGTTAAATAATTTTGAGTTAAGTTTCACTAAATTATGTATAATTATTCTTAAAAGATTTGAGTTGCTTAATTTTTTTGACGTAATCTGTGTCTACAATAATAACTCTGAACTTATCAGGTTTAATAATTATATTGTACAATTATAATTTAAATATTATAAATAATTAGCAGCAAAATTGCGTCTCTCAGATTCTCTCTCTATAAACTATAATAACATGTGCATGAGGGTGAAGGAACTGCACATGAAAGAGGGAAAAATATCAATAAAATTGAGAAAGGAACAGGGATGCAGACGTCAGCTGGCATTAACACAGAGAGCTTAGAAAATAAAAATCCTCAGTGTCCGACACCCACCAAACTAAATTACTCGCCTAGCGCGTCTAATACACGAATCATGGATGTTGAATCATGCATGTGTTTTCATTTTTATTTTGATTAATTGTGCAATCCGGGGATTTAAAGATTTCCGAAGAAGAAAACAATTTAAAGCGAGACTGCCCACTAGAATTGTTACTTTTTTTATGGCAATATTTGTGTAAAGTGCTAAAGTTTCCTGTTCTTTGTCAACATTATTTCAACTCATTAAGAATCCGTGTGTCCCGGTGCACGCGGAAAACAAGATCTTTTCCGAGCTCTCGGCTGGAGTGATGTATGAGGCCTGCCTGCGTCTGTGACATCGTGTCCCGAGCTGTAATTTTCTAGGTTCTCTGGGGACACATTACACAGATATAATTACCAGCTTGAAGACTCGCACTACTGTTTGTACCTATGCTAAGCATTCATCATGCTGCCGTTTGCCCGCGCTGACTTCCTGCGGTGGCAGGAAGCATGCAGCGTTAGTAATGGGATTGAGCTGGTTGACAGAGGTTCGGTTCATAATTCCTCGCCCCACTGCACCCAGTCTCATGTTTTGTGAACCTTGCCTCTATTATTGAGCTCAAGGGTGGATTCCACACTTTAGCATTTTATTTTTTTTTGCTGATGATGATGATTCTATACCGGCAGACCATCCAGTTCAATAACGTAATGCAAGTAATAATGAAATACAAGTAACTTAGTTACGCATTTGAAATACAAAATTTGAGTAACTGTATTTCATTACAGTTTCATTTTAAATGGGTGGTAATCAGATTACAGTTACATCTGAAAAGTGTTTTAGATTACCAAAGTGATTACTTTGAGTTTTAATGTCATTTAAACAGCGATTGGTGATTCTCTGACTCTGACCGTCTGAAAAAGTGGAGTTAAGTTTCATCAACATTTTAATACTTTTAAGAGGATCATAAAAATGTTGTTATTTTTATTTAGTTCTGTCCTGAACAAGACAAAATGACTGAATTTATAAAGAAAAATTGCCCAACTGTCAACTGAACTGTCCTGTCATGACCTGATGATCCACGACTGTTTTCATGTTTTGTGAGTCATTTTATAATTCACTCGTCACTGCAACTTTTTCTCACAATTTGTTTTTTCCCTCACAATTGTGAGTTTGCATTTCACAATTCTGACTTCTTTTTCTCAGAATTGCGAGATTTAAACTCACAATTGCAAGTTATAAAGTCAGAATTGGGAGATATGAACTTGCAATACTGACTTTTTTTCTTGCAATTCTGAATTTAGTATGAGTTTATATCTCATAATTTTGACTTTTCTCAATATTGTGAGTTTATATCTCATAATTCTGACTTTTCTCAATATTGCGAGTTTATATCTCATATTTTTGACTTTTCTCAATATTGCGAGTTTATATCTCATAATTTTGACTTTTCTCAATATTGTGAGTTTATATCTCATAATTCTGACTTTATAACTCACAATTGCAACTTTATATCACGCAATTCTGAGGGAAAAAGTCAGAATTGTGAGATAAAAACTTGCAATGACCTTTTTTGTGTTTGTTCCACACTTATTAGTATTCCAAAGTGTTCTAAAGTATTTAGATTAAGTTACTAAACTTGAGTAATGTAACGAAATACGTTACAAATTACTTTTTAAAGCACGTATTTTGTAATCTGTAGTGAAATACATTTTAAAAGTAACCTAACCTACCCATGTTATGGATTATCTAGCTTTCAACAAACTGATTATGCTTGTGTTGAAATGGAAGGATTTCTATAAACGTTTGTCAAGCTCAGGCACTTTACTAGATTTATTTACTTAACGGTAGAAGACAATTAAAAGGATGCGTAGCGTAGATGCGTTTTAAACCAGATTTGTGTTCTCACCAAAAATTATGCAAATTGCTGGACGATGATTATGGATATTAAAAACCTGGCTATTGTTAGTTTGTAACATTGCAAAAGAAGCTATGTTTACATGCAACCAAATAATCCATTAGTAACTGGATATCGTATGAGTTCAATTAGAAAAATGATTTGCCATGTTCACCTGTTTTCCTGTGATATTGTGGTAATATGATATCCACTTTAAAACTTAATACCACATCCAAACTATTAAGATGCATGATGGATATATTCTGTAGAGTAGGAATGACCCGACCATTGATGAAAGTTTGACTTATTTTTAACTGGATTCTACGGTGTCTGGGAGGGGACACGCTCGGTTCACTTAGTTTTGTCGAGGTCACAACATCTTTATGTTATGGCCACAAGTTAAACGTGTAAACAACCCTGCGTAACCTTAGCAACCTGGGATTATCAGAAATGGATATTATTAATAAATTAATATTTGCTTTCGAATTAAGAAATGCTTACATTATAGACATATTACTAGGCCTACATTATATTGCATTCGAATAACAGTTTAACATCAATAAACTACAAGAAAACAATTGTATCTATCCCATCTCACTGTCTTTTAAATCCATTCACTGATCGTTTTTATTTCATATTTTTATATTGTTATTATTATTATTATTATTATAATTGTTAGGCTAATATCACACTGTAAAAAATGCTGAGTTGTTTCAACCCAAATGTGGGTCAAATGTGGACAAACCCAACCGTTGGGTTAAAATTTTAATTTAAAAATTTAACCCAATGGCTGGGTTTGTCCATATTTGACCCAAACAAAAACAACCCAGCATTTTTTTTATTAATTAATAGCCAAAATAAAGTGAAATACAGAGCCTTAAATTCCCGTGAAGTTCCTGTAAAATTCCTGTATCTTTTGCATCAAAGTAGCAATACTTCCTGTTCATCTTCCTCCCTCTTTTGAAGGGTTATGGAAAAATATTTGCAAAGTTTAAAGCGGGCTGTGGTTGATGGTAATTGGTTGGAGTTAGCATTGCCTGGGAAGGACGTCAAAGTTCCAGCAGCTAAAGAGGATGTGACACCAGCAAACAGTTTCCTCTTTGCTCTTTTCCTGCAGGCATGGCCATCAGGTGTCCACCTCCATAAACACTGATGCTGCTTCCTAGAAGAAAACTCCGCTTCAGTCCTTTTTACGTCAAGTTGGGACAACAGCCCCATTTGTTTTCCCACCGCTCTCTGTTTCTCTTTATTTTGGTGTGCCTACCTCACTTTATTTTCCACTTTGGTTGCAAGAAGTCTAGGCGTGTAACGAGATCTAAGCTCTTGCTGTATCAAAATGTGACGATATTTCTCGTCGAGGTGGAAAGTTGTCTCACGATATCAGTTGAGTTTGTGGCAAAACCTTTTACACTGCTTGCACTATATCGTTCTCTTTTACCGCATATGATAATTCATACTCAGAAAGTAAAACTGAAGTGACATGGTATTTAGCGTACACGCTTGCAGGCTACATGTTTCTTCCAACATCTCAGAGCGGCTCAATATTGACATGAGAGCCTAGTCTTGCAATATTTTAACATTTTTTTTAACCAGCTTACAGTATATTTTTTACACCATAATACACCACACACCTCAGTTCAGACAGAGCACTTTATTGTTAAACATTTTCCCTTATATTCTCTATCAAAGTTTCCAGCCACTTTATTTTAAGAGGTCTTGCAGGAGCCTTCATTTTTACATTAACCAATTAGAGTTTTAGTCATGGCTCATATTCCAGCTCTGCTCGGAACAGGCACAGGAAGCAGCTGAAGTGCCAATTCGGCCACGTATTACTGGTGCTAAATGATTGGTCAGTGGAGACGCATGAAGACGAATGTCTTCCTTAGTCAAGATGGAAAGTAAAGAGATTGTATTTCATATCTGCACTCACCTAAAGGATTATTAGGAACACCTGTTCAATTTCTCATTAATGCAATTATCTAATCAACCAATCACATGGCAGTTGCTTCAATGCATTTAGGGGTGTGGTCCTGGTCAAGACAATCTCCTGAACTCCAAACTGAATGTCAGAATGGGAAAGAAAGGTGATTTAAGCAATTTTGAGCGTGGCATGGTTGTTGGTGCCAGACGGGCCGGTCTGAGTATTTCACAATCTGCTCAATTACTGGGATTTTCACGCACAACCATTTCTAGGATTTACAAAGAATGGTGTGAAAAGGGAAAAACATCC
Source organism: Zacco platypus (assembly GCA_038088235.1). Taxonomy (NCBI): domain Eukaryota; kingdom Metazoa; phylum Chordata; class Actinopteri; order Cypriniformes; family Xenocyprididae; genus Zacco; species Zacco platypus. Next base: position 22,248,056 of record CM076070.1, read on the forward strand.
AGGATGCGGCAGTCCTGTGGGAGAAAAGGCCTTGATGATGCTAGAGGTCAGAGGAGAATGGGCCGACTGATTCAAGCTGATAGAAGAGCAACTTTGACTGAAATAACCACTCGTTACAACGAGGTCTGCAGCAAAACATTTGTGAAGCCACAACACGCACAACCTTGAGGCGAATGGGCTACAACAGCAGAAGACCCCACCGGGTACCACTCATCTCCACTACAAATAGGAAAAAGAGGCTACAATTTGCACGAGCGCACCAAAATTGGACAGTTGAAGACTGGAAAAATGTTGCCTGGTCTGATGAGTCTCGATTTCCGTTGAGACATTCAGATGGTAGAGTCAGAATTTGGCGTAAAGAGAATGAGAACATGGATCCATCATGCCTTGTTACCACTGTGCAGGCTGGTGGTGGTGGTGTAATGGTGTGGGGGTGTTTTCTTGGCACACTTTAGGCCCCTTAGTGCCAATTGGGCATCGTTTAAATGCAACGGCCGACCTGAGCATTGTTTCTGACCATGTCCATCCCTTCATGACCACCATGTACCCATCCTCTGATGGCTACTTCCAGCAGGATAATGCACCATGTCACAAAGCTCGAATCATTTCAAATTGGTTTCATGAACATGACAATGAGTTCACTGTACTAAAATGGCCCCACAGTCACCAGATCTCAACCCAATAGAGCATCTTTGGGATGTGGTGGAACGGGAGCTTCTTGCCCTGGATGTGCATCCCACCAATCTCCATCAACTGCAAGATGCTCTCCTATCAATATGGGCCAACATTTCTAAAGAATGCTTTCAGCACATTGTTGAATCAATGCCACGTAGAATTAAGGCAGTTCTGAAGGCAGTTCTGAAGGCGAAAGGGGGTCAAACACAGTATTAGTATGGTGTTCCTAATAATCCTTTAGGTGAGTGTATACAATAGAGATAGTCTGACCTGCCCTTTGTTCAGCAATCCAGGTGATTTCATTTGACAAGGACAGAAAACGGAAGAATGACACTTAAACGGTTAGAAATGAAAATTCTGTCATTTATTCCTCACTCTCATGTCGTTCTACACCCGTAAGACTTCTGTTCATCTTTGAAACACATATAAACATTGATCAGCGAACATAAACCGAAGCTCAACCGAATCTGCTTGACCCGCAGGAACAAACCTCTTCTGGAAGCTTAAATGTGATGCGTAACACGAGAATGAACATCATTGGCTCTTGGTGTTGTAGTACTCAAGACCGGTCTTAAGACCATTTTTTGAAGGTCTTGGTCTCGGCCTCATTTGGTATTTTATTGGGATTTTATTTCAAGACTGGTCAAGACCTCAACTGCAGGAATGTCGCTAAATTGCCGTTGCATTGTCTGATTTCTTTGTTAACATCATTAATCTGACTGGATGTAAAATTTCCTGCTTCAAATGCAATCAATAACTTCATTTATTTTGTTATTGTTGTGCCGGGTCAGAAATCAACAAGGGATTGTGTCAAAAATATCACCAATATCAATACAAATGCCCACAAAATTCAAGATATGATTGCAAAAAAAAGTACTTGTATAAGATCGTGATATTTATATTATAACATGTGATATAATTAAGCAATATCTCAAGAAAGAGGGCTGTTTTCACAAATATGAGCACAATTTAGATTTTTTACAAATGTTCAATAAATAAAATGTCATTGTTGAAACATTAATCTCAGCATTATTTGTGCATTTGTAATTGTACCAATTCAGATGGAACTTCTGTTCCACCTCTGCAGTGTAAAGATGAATTTAGTTGTTAGTTGTTGCAAGGTTTGATGGTTCTTCATCATTTTTATAAGCAAAGCAATTCCAAATTATACGTTTACTGCTCTCATTATTTATTAGTTTTAGGCGTGTTGAGTGAGATTCAACTGCTTTATCCTCTATGTTGTCACAGTTTGGGTAGCACACTGCCACCTAGCGGTGACCTTTGAGACAGCAGCATGTACCAAAATCAGCAAAAAAATATCGCACCATTTGAAATAAAGTATACACTGGTATTTAATACCGCGCATCCCTAGTGTAGAACGACATGAGGGTGAGAAATTAATGGCAGAATTGACATTATTGGGTGAACTAAACCTTTAAATCCTTTTGTATGTGAATTCTGTGAACTAAAATGATCAAACAGGACTGGATGTACACCTTTTCCTTACTTTCCATGAAGATATAGTGGGCAGACAGTGAAGAAATAAGAGACGAATTAGAGCATTTAAATGTAAAGTCTATAGACTTCTACCCTTTAGTATCCCATAAAGGAGATTGTTTATTATCTAATAAGGTTTAAGAGCACTCAGTAACTGAGTATAGAGAGGCACAACGCTCATTAAATCCCGGAAGCCTTTAGCATTCACAAGTAGTGCAAAAATCAGTCCACTTTTCAGAAGTACAGGCCACATCCGTTTTGTCTACATGAACATCTATTGATGTAAAAAGCAACCAAGGCTGTTCTAAACTGTTTGGCACATGGGTAATAGATGTTCTTGCATAGCTCAATTGATTTTTGAAAGCACTGAAAAGCATTTGCCTGTTCTCACATTAGGCTTCAACAACAAGTCGAAAATGGAAGGAAGTTCTCTGGAGCTTGTTCCAGCACGCCTTTAAAATGTTCCCACCTTGTTTAGCTCATATCTACGTCTCTTGGCAGTGTCTAAAAGTGTTTATCTCACTGGAAATCCTGTGTTATTGAAAAGGACGCCAGTTTTCTTATCACCCTCAATCAGGCTGGAATGACGTTCCCGCTGTGCAACTGACACGCCAGAACACGTTTCAGGTGTGTGAGTAACGGTCTCATCTACCGCTGGACCACTTGTGGAGACCAAGAGGACAAAGTAAAGAGGACAAACTAATGCTGGTACACTGGTCCCATTGGAGCCTGTCTGCTTATCAGACTGAAGGACAGTTCTTCAGACAGAAAAAAGATATTTAAAGACAGGCATTGCGACAGGACAGGCGTTCTCATGTAAACAATAGCATTGAGCTTTCACACTGACTGGGTTTGTGCTACTTTACAAAAAAATACTTCTTTTTTTTGTACTCTATTAATAACGGCCATTGATTGTGAAACGACCATTTAAGTCCAAATGGTAATTAATTTATACAAAATCCAAGACTATAACTTAAATCGACTGAATTCAGTCAGTTTTACTGTAAAGAAACTGTAAAATTTGCATCAAGCCTGAAGGACATTCAGCACGCTACATTTAATGACTTAAATTGGCGGTGTGAACACAGCACTGACCCCTTGTGCTGTACGGTATAGAGGTAAACGCTGACTTGCCAACAAATTGACTACAAGTTCAATATGGAGTACCACAAGGCTCAGTACTAGGACCGTTGCTTTTTACATGCTACCCTTGGGAGATGTCATAAGGAAGCATGGCATTAGTTTTCACTGTTACGCTGATGATACTCAGCTCTATATTTCCTCGCGCCCTGGAGAATCCTACCAATTCTCAAAATTAACGGAATGTGTTGCTGATATAAAAAAAAAAATGGATGACTAGTAATTTCAGAAAAAAACAGAGATTCTAATTATTGGACCAAAAACTTCTCCACATAATAACTTAGAATACTGTCTAACACTTGATGGCTGCTCTGTTAAGTCGTCTTCGTCAGTTAAGAACCTGGGTGTGCACTTTGATACCAAACTAAATCCAAAGCCACATTTATGTAAAACCGCATTCTTCCATCTTAAAACTATATCATTGCCTTTCACTTACTTGTAGTACATAATTTTAGATCGGGAATGACGGTTACATTCGTATAGTGTTTGTGTATGTCTCAGCAGTTACAAATAAAGCCACAATAAGCTCATGGAGCGAACTTGTCAATCGTTTTGATGAGTGACGCGGAGAAAACTCTGACCAATGATAGTTGTACTCTCATGTGACACATTTTGGTACACTTTGGAATGTTGCCGTGTGAAAGCAAACCGAACCAAGAAGAAAATGCAACATTGTAACAAATTTAGCCGCTGTTTCAGAACAAAACAAACGATCCATAGGTGTGAAAACACACTTAGGGTGCGTTCACACTTGTCATGTTTGGTTTGATTAAAACGAACCCTGGTGCGATTGCTCAGTCAGTGCGGCTCGTTTGAACACATGTGAACGCTGCCATCAGAACCCTGGTGCGCACCAAACAAGCGCTAAAAAGATGGGTCTCGGTCCGCTTCCAAACGAACTCTGGTGCGGTTCCATTGATATATGAACACAACACGGACCAAAGACATGAAAACGAACCAAAAACAGGACGTGATGTCACAAGATGCGACGCTGCGTCAGCTGATTTGACGACGCGGAAAGATCGGCGTATCCAAAATGAGTCGAGGGCAAACGTGGAGCAACGAGGAGGTGAAGTTTCTGTTTCTGCGTTCAACGGAGGAAATCCTGGAGCTGTTTTGAATGTTTTGAACATTTTATGAGCTCTTCGTGAGTTCTCAGCTGGTAAAAATAAAGCACATGTTCACGCATAAAATGATGGCGTTTAATCCAGAACACAGCGTTGTTTTGAATGTTCGGTAAGCGAGCTCCGTCGCCAAATATACGTCATAAGAGCCGACCAATCAGGTCGTGACCGTATCTCTACGCCTTTGGTTCGGTAACTTTAGGTTCGCTGTTAAAAATGCCAGTGTGAACGCTAAGAGGACCAGGACTATATGTTTTGTTTTTGTTTTTTGGTCCGGACCAAACGAACTGAACTACAAGTGTGAACGCAGCCTTAAACGCATCTAATTGGCGTTCAAGAGATCGTCAGATATGCTTGTGTTTGGCTATATTGCTCAAGGCTGCAAAAATACATTGTAAATAGAAAAACCTATTTATATTAGTTTCAGCACTCTTTGATGTTTATCAGTTTATGATGAGAGTATTCGTGAGAGTTTCATGCACTGAATAAACTTCATCTGCTAAATGACTAAATCTAAACTTCGGTATTTCAGCGATTAATAATCTTAACAATCCATAAGCTCAACAGAATCGTGAGTGATTGAACATGTAAAAATATGATGCACCACGAGCAGATCTAAATTTAATGCCATAATCGACACTTTTCATTTTCATTTTCACTTTATTTAGTTTAAATGTGCACGTGCATTATTGACCCCCATTCATTTTTTTATAATCAATATCGGAATGGATTCAGTTGTACAAAAAGAGCCAGTTCCTTGACTTCTAAATAATATCTAGGTCAAAATCTAGGCCTACAATATTAACAACCTCCAACTCATTAGCCACAGCTGTTGGTCTTTGAGTTGGAATTGTGTGTTCACAGGTTTAGAATATGAAAGGGAAAAGGGAAAAAAGGTAATGGAGATGTTAAAGACGTCACTGACAGCAGGTTTGTCCTCATCCTGGCACCCTCAACAGTGTCTTTGTTTTTCTGTGACACCAACGCAGTCAACCCAGACTGTCTCTTTGGCTACGGGTTCTTGAGTAATTAAAGTTTAAACTATACTTGTCAACCTGTATGATGCTTATTGTGACTGACAGAAGACCACTAGAACAAATTGCTCTAGCAGGGTGACTTTGTTTCAGATCCAAACAGAGGCTTGGCTAAATCCCCCTCCCATTCAGAGACCCCTGCTTTCAGTCTCTCTGCTGCAGAGAGTTAATCCATCCAGGGAGAATGCTGTGAAATGTCTCTTGTCATTCCTCTCAGTGCTGCAGTAACACTGCATGCCTGGCAACTCGCATTGCAGCGGAGAGAACCATTTGTGTCCTTCTACCAGATAGAAGGACATCACAAGCATCATTGCACCATTCTAATTAAGGTTTCCTTTTCTAAATCAGGTTTAAATGAAGACCAGTCATTTTATTCATTTATTTATTTATTTTTTATGGTGGCCCAGTAGTACACAACACAACGAAATTTAAAAAGCAAACATAAATTCACAACACAACGCAATAAAGCCACAACACAATGGAAACGATCCGTAACACAACGAAATAAAGCCACAACACAACGGAAACGAGCCACAACACAACGATGCATGTGCATTATTGCACACAACATGTGCACACATCATGTGCACACAACGAAATAAAGCCACAACACAACGGAAACGAGCCGCAACACAACGAAATAAAGCCACAACACAACGGAAATGAGCCGCAACACAACGAAATAAAGCCACAACACAACGGAAATGAGCCGCAACACAACGAAATAAAGCCACAACACAACAGAATCGCCACAACACAACAAAATAAAGCCACAACACAACGGAAACGAGCTGCAACACAACGAAATAAAGCCACAACACAACGGAAACAAGCCGCAACACAACGAAATAAAGCCACAACACAACGAAATAAAGCCACAATACAACGGAAATGAGCCGCAACACAACGAAATAAAGCCACAACACAACGGAAACGAGCCGCAACACAACGAAATAAAGCCACAACACAACGGAAACGAGCCGCAACACAACGGAATAAAGCCGCAACACAACGGAATAAAGCCACAATACAACGGAAATGAGCCGCAACACAACGAAATAAAGCCACAACATAACGGAATCGCCGCAACACAACGAAATAAAGCCACAACACGGAATCACATTTGTGCACAAATGTGATTTTTAATTAATATTTCATGTCGATATACAATGTTTACATATTTAAAACTAATCATGGTGTTGTAAGACTCTGGACTCTTAGAACAGTGGCAAGGAACTCTAAACTTTACTGAGCACCGGGAGCATTTCTGTTGTGGCTTTATTTCTGTTGTTTTGCGGCTTTATTTTGTTGTGTTGTGAACCTATGTTTGCCTTTTAAATTTCGTTGTGTTGTGCACTACTGGGCCACCGTAATTTTTTCTTTGAAGAAAATGCGGTTTGGAACTTGCCCATGTATAATACTGCTAATGTTTGCCAGGGTGTTTCTTTGTGATTAGTAAGTTATTTTAGTGTATTGCTATATGGATGATACGGTGGCCATTAGCTCAGAATTGGCATCTCTGAGTCCAGACCTTAAATTCATTGAAAGTGTTTGGGGTGTGCTGGAGGAGACTTTACAGAGTCTTCTCGGCTCTTGCATTGCCAATACAAGAGCTTGATCAAAGTTTGATCATCTTGCATCAATGTTTGGTCAAGATCTTGTATTGAGAGTCGAGATCACTCTGTAAAGTCTCCTCCAGCACGCTCAGAGATTCTTCATGCTTCCACCCAACCATCAGGCTTCACAATTTGAGGCTGATCAATCTTGGCACTTTCATTCTGGAATATAGCTATGTTACGTCTTCCTTCATGGTTTTTAAAACTGCGGTCAGTGTTCAAAACTGGGAAATTCGAGCATGTTGCCGTTCGTCTTCGCACCATTACGTTGCGTCTGTTTACATGAAGAAGGAGTCCCAGCTAGTGGGCTATATGGTATGTGAGGAAGATCATGTATAGCCTTTTCTCACAGCAGCTGGAATAATTAATCATTTTGATGGCGGATTGTAATCCAGAACAGTCCAAATGACAATCATCAGTGACGACTGGAGATTCACCTGTAGTCTTCGGAGTGGCTACAGAAATTGAAATCCACAGGTAACGCTAATACACACATGTCACGCAATGCTGATTTTGTTAACATCAACAATTTGAGAACAATGTGCAACAATCTGATGTGATATGAGCTAAGCGATTGTAACCCCTCTACCCGGGTCCTACTCAACCCGCTCTGAGCGGGCCTCGAACCCGGTCTTCCGGCATGAGAGTCAGACGCTCTAAAAAGGAGGCTAAAGCATCTGTTGCTAGAACATGTCTTGATGTCAGACTAGTGAGGTTTACCTGCACAGCAACTACTAGCTGGCCTCCGTTACACTCACCCCCCTAAATCTCACTCCTGTCCGGGTCACGGCACCAATGTAACCCCTCGACCCGGGTCCTACTCAACCCACTCTGAGCAGGCCTGGAACCCCAGGTCTTCCGGCATGAGAGTCAGACGCTCTAACAAGGAGGCTAGACGATCATTAGATTTAATCACCATTGGTGGTGCTTTAGTGGCAGACATGTTACTTACTTGTTCAAATGACATTTTCTGGTGAAAATTCTTATTTTGCTCATACTTCCAAGATGTAGAATCTATGATTCCGAAGTACAGGATCCAGCAAACATTAGATTCATCCGTGCTGAGGAGCCGTGCCGATACACAACCACGTAAAGATGATAATTTTCACAAATAACTGCAATTGCAGGATTCAAACAGAGATGGCGACAAAGAGGCAAAACTTACGGACTGCAGCTTTAAGTAATGAAACGCTACACACTCCATTAGGGTTAGAAGAACTGTTGCCAAACATATAACATGCTAGAAATATAATAATCAATAATGATCATAGACCTGTCAATTTATATCCAAACACTTTTGTTAGGACACAATGTCATAAACCCTCAAAATCTGCAATGACATCAATCATTTTTACAGCTTTTTTCAAAGTGCCTTTTGTCCTATTTCCAAGATTACTAATATTTAAAAATAAATTTCAAAGACCTCATATAATCTGTATAGGTTTTTGACTGGGTCATGGTTTCCCGTAATCTGGCTATTTTGAAAATTACAGCACCACAGGTTGCATTTTTTGGGGGTTACTTTTATACCATCGTCTAAATTTATTTCAAGGCATTTGAGTCGCCGTTAGCCTGAAAAGTTTTCTGGCCCCTGGCAACCGTTTGTAGTACTGGATCATGTGTATATATTGAATATATTGTAATTCCACCTCTGATTACGGGTTTCCCTAGAAATAGTGCTACTTGCCTAAGCAAACACCACTTATTAGCGAACTACACACCCACACTTTTTTCAACTGCATATTAAACAGAGTGTGAATTCTTCTTTCTTCACCAACCCCACGCTCGACTAATGGAAAATTTTAATCTCAATTCTCTTGACAAACTGTATCGTGTGATGAGCCAAATGTAGATGAAGTGGAAAAATAACGAAATGTATTACTGTGAGGCAGCGGAGAGCTCAGAGGCTTGTGGAATGAAACTTGAAAATTTCAGGGAATGCAGTCTTTAAAGTCATGCAATGAGAAGGCCATTGCTTTGATAACAAGGATATAACTAGCTATACATTAATCTTCAGATTTTCATTCCATATATTCAACATTTTAATTCAGCCTATTCTTGAAGAATCGCTTGTTTGTTTCCTCACTTGTAAGTCGCTTTGGATAAAAGCGTCTGCTAAATGACTAAATGTAATTCCATATTTTCAAACTTTGATTCTATATATTCAGATTTTCATTCCATATATTCAAACTTTGATTCTATATATTCAAATTTTCATTCCATATATTCAAGTTTTTAATTCCATATATATTCAAACTTTGATTCTATATATTCAGATTTTCATTCCATATATTCAAGTTTTTAATTCCATATATATTCAAACTTTGATTCTGTATATTCAGATTTTCATTCCATATATTCAGATTTTCAATCTATATATTCAGATTTTCATTCCATATATTCAACATTTTAATTCAGCCTATTCATGAAGAATCGCTTGTTTGTTTCCTCACTTGTAAGTCGCTTTGGATAAAAGCGTCTGCTAAATGACTAAATGTAATTCCATATATTCAAACTTTGATTCTGTATATTCAGATTTTCATTCCATATATTCAGATTTTGAATCTATATATTCAGATTTTCATTCCATATATTCAAACTTTGACTCTATATATTCAGATTTTCATTCCATATATTCAAACTTTGACTCTATATATTCAGATTTTCATTCCATTTATTCAAACTTTGACTCTATATATTCAGATTTTCATTCCATATATTCAAACTTTGACTCTATATATTCAGATTTTCATTCCATATGTTCAGATTTTCATTCCATATATTCAAACTTTGATTCTATATATTCAGATTTTCATTCCATATATTCAAGTTTTTAATTCCATATATTCAGACTTTGACTCTATATATTCAGATTTTTATTCCATATATTGAAGTTTTTAATTCTATATATTCAGATTTTCATTCCATAAATTAAGATTTTCATTCCATATATTCAGACTTTGACTCTATATATTCAAACTTTGATTCTATATATTCAGATTTTCATTCCATATATTCAAACTTTTAATTCCATATATCCAAACTTTGATTCCATATATTCAGATTTTGAATCTATATATTCAGATTTTCATTCCATATATTCAAACTTTTAATTCCATATATCCAAACTTTGATTCTGTATATTCAGATTTTCATTCTAAATATTCAGATTTTGAATCTATATATTCAGATTTTCATTCCATATATTCAGATTTCATTCCATATATTCAAATTGTGATTCTATATATTTAAACTTTGAGTCAGGGAATGCAGTTTTTAAAGTCAAGCAATGCAGGAGGCTATTTGCACTTTCATTCCATATATTCAGACTTTCATTCCATACAGTCAGACTTTATTCTTATGTTCTTTATTCTATATTCAAACTTTATTCCAGATATTTATTCTATATTCTACCATTCCCATTTCTTCTCTCTCTGTTGGAGTTGACAGCCCTGGAACAGACAGAAAACAGCTGGTAAAACAACAGTAGCGTGGACTCAGCTCTGAGTGTTGATTTGCTGTCCCTGCTCTCATTTGATATTGGAAGCCAGGCGATCGTCTCTCTCTGCACACATTTAGGCTGTTTTCATTTGATGGATGTGAAAGCTGAGCTCTGAAAACAGCTATGCTTCAGCGAGCCTCACACAAGACAATCTGGGTGGTAGTTCATACTCTGATAAGTTTCACAATTGTTATAATTATAATCTGTCCTAATTAACGGGAAGTGAATTGCTGTTGCTGTTGTATAACATTGCACTTTTATACTTCACATAATATTTACAGTATAAAGGTATTTTTTTCGTAGTCTCAAATGAATTGATTTTGGAAAGCAGCTTACATTCTGTGCAAAAAGTTTTCTAATGATAAAACCGAATGGATCCAAAGTACTGAGGTAACTAAAGCTGAGAACGGATTAGGTGTCTGAATCAATATGTCTGCATTTCCAAGAGCTTTGCACACTTCTATACCGATGCCAAAAGTAGTTACAGTACTTACTTTTTATAATGTAACTGAGTAACAAGACAGTTGTTACATTTCATTAAAATCGACGTTAAACCGTTAATTCACCCAAAAATGAAAATTCTGTCATTAATTCCATGTCGCTATACACCCGTAAGACTTCTGTTCATCTTTGAAACACATATAAACATTGATCAGGGAACATAAACCGAAGCTCAACCGAATCTGCTTGACCTGCAGGAACAAACCTCTTCTGGTAGATTAAATGTGATGCGTAACATGAAATTGAACCTCATTGGTTCTTTATGAAGCTCAAACACGATGAGTAACATGAGAATGAACCTCATTGCTGACTCTCACGTCAAACCCACAAGACCTTCGTTCATCTTCAGAAACAGGGCTGGGTAGGTTACTTTTAAAATGTATTTCACTACAGATTACAAAATACATGCTTTAAAAAGTCATTTGTAAAGTATTTCGTTACATTACTCAAGTTTAGTAACTTAATCTAAATACTTTAGAATACTTTGGAATACTAATAAGTGTGAAACAAACACAAAAAAGATCATTGCAAGTTTTTATTCTCACAATTCTGACTTTTTCCCTCAGAATTGAGTGATATAAAGTTGCAATTGTGAGTTATAAAGTCAGAATTATGAGATATAAACTCACAATATTGAGAAAAGTCAGAATTATGACATTTAACTCACATACTAAATTCACAACTGCAAGAAAAAAGTCAGTATTGCAAGTTTATATCTCCCAATTCTGACTTTATAACTTGCAATTGTGAGTTTAAATCTCGCAATTCTGAGAAAAAGAAGTCAGAATTGTGAAATGCAAACTCACAATTGTGAGGGAAAATAAAAATTGTGAGAAAAAGTTGCAGTGACGAGTGAATTATGAAATGACTCACAAACAACTATCACAAAACATGAAAACAGTGGAAACATGAAACTTAACTCCTCTTTTTCAGACAGTCAGAGTCAGAGAATCATTAATCGCTGTTTAAATGACATTAAAACTCAAAGTAATCACTTTGGTAATCTAAACCACTTTTCAGATGTAACTGTAATCTGATTACCAACCATTTAAAATGTAACTGTAATGAAATACAGTGACTCAAATTTTGTATTTTAAATACGTAATTAAGTTACTTGTATTTCGTTACTCCTCAACCCTGTTCAGAACACAAATATTTTTGATGAAATCCAAGTTTTTTTGTATGTGTTTTTTTAAATCTCCAATAGAAGATTTCATCAGATTTCATCAAAATATCTTCATTTGTGTTCTGAAGATGAACGAAGGTCTTGTGGTTTTGGTATGACATGAGGAATTAATGACAGAAATTTCATTTTTGGGTGAACTAACCCTTTAAGTTTCACTTGCAGTCAATCACTTGAATTTGTATATTATTGTTGCTGTGAAGCGAAGACACATCATGATTGCCATCACAACTGCAAAAGTTATATTGATCACAGCCATAAGCTCCAGAAAAGAGTGAATCCACCACCAAATGCTATTTTATATTCCCCTTAAAACTAATTTTATTACTAGCAGTGTTTAAGATTTCTTTAAACCTCAAGGTAGGCTGAAATAAAAGTGTGCACCACTGATAAACACAACACAATTACCAGAACTACCATAAAAGTTAGTTATACCACAATTGCTATTTCCATGACACTTCAGAGTATTCTCGAATGCTCCAGGGAACAATCATTCCACACAATTAGCATAATGTGAGACACTCTGAATGAGAAGCGTCACAGTGTTGGACTCCATGTATCATAAACTCGCATAGCATTTTTCCCCACGTCTTTTTCCTCAAGGCTAAAATTCAGGTTCGCACCCATCATTTATCATCTATGATGATAGACTTTCACTGAATGTCACGACTGTCGTGTTCCTTCCAGAGATGCACATGTAAAAAGACAAGGCCGATGATCCATCCTATAACTTAGTATCAAATGGGAAGTCATTCTACTGCAATCTTTACACACTGTTCAGAAAAATGGGTTTTAATTTAATTGTTTTTTTTTTTCACTCTCAGAGGAGTTTTATGCTTCTCAGCTCTGCGGTAACTATGGTTACCTTGTCTGAGAGATATTCTGATATGCCCTCTTTTTTTTCCCCAGCACATTAGCAGTTCCCTTTCTCTCACTCCTTCATAATGAGCAGTCCACACGTCTGGCGGTCAGATTTTTTGATGAAATTATCATTCTGTGACAAGTAACCAATTATTCAGATGATGGGACATAACTGTGGTCCTGGTTTACAAATAAATACAGACAGAATGGCTCCATGAAAAGGAAAAATAATAAAATGCATTTTATAAAGTGAAAGCCAAGATGAGAACGATCCATCTTTATTTATTTAATTTAATATTTTTTTTTCAGTTGAGTGCAGCCTTGCCAAGCTGTAGAGAGCAAGAGTGGGCGAACAAACTTGTTGTAATCTCATCTTGTAGGCGTTGCATTAACTTATGCGCACCAAGATATTTTTACTGAATAATTTTACACCTCAGACTTCTTGGTGATAATTGCTGCAAATATATTTTTGACTTGAAATGTCACAGAAATACAGTAAAGCATTGTTTCTGACACATTTCTCTTCTCTTCAGCTGACGGTGAACGTTGTCACGATTCTCATTCTGCATGATTACAGCCTCTCTAATGAAAAACAACAGATATTCAGCAGAATTCAGATTTTATTTCAGCCCATGACAGAAAAACATCCAATTACATCCTGTAATGGAGTCCACTGGAGGTGAACTTAAAGAACCCAACTACAGTTTATTAGTTAAAATCCGAACATAAACAAAGGAAAACATGAACATAACACTCACCAAAATAATGTTACGCAGACAATACTTGACAAAGATACATGGCGGACATGAGGGCTTAAATACACAGACTAATGACTAGACTAATGGTAGTCGTGGCCTAATGGTGAGGAGTGGGGCTTGTAACCTCAAGGTTGCTGGTTCGATTCCCATACCGGCAGGAATTGATTGTGAATGAACAGCACTCTCTCCACCTTCGATACCATGAGCAAGGCACCTAACCCCTAATTGCCTCACTTGTAAGTCGCTTTGGATAAAAGCGTCTGCTAAAATGACTAAAATGTAAATGTAAATGACTAACAAGGAACATCTGTGAATAATCAAGACAAATGAACTGTTAGACTTGTTTAAGCACAGACTAATTAGTGTATGACATCAAAGTACCGTGAGAGTTCATCAAAAAGATAATGAGACATATACTCTCCAATTGCTCTCGTGGTACGTTGACAACATAGCACATGACAAGGGGAGCACATGGTAAACTGGAACATAAAACGACTAAACTTTAAAACAAGACATGAAACAGGAACCAAAACTATATGTGACAGAACCCCACTTCTATGGGCGGCCCCCTATGCTGATAAACTACACAAACAGTCCAGGAGGTTGGTGGAGTGGAGGTGGTCTTGGGGGAGGGATGGCGGGCCAGGCCCATGAAGGGGAACTGGACCAAGGTCATGGCATGGCAATGGTCGTGGAGCTGTTGTGGACCTGGGTAGTGGAGCATGGGCGGACCTGGTAGGCTTGGACACCTCCAGGGCAGTACCCGCAGTTCAGGGAGCCATGGTGGTGCAAGTAGCTCAGGGGGCCAGAGGGGCGTGGCCTCCATGTACTTAGAACTCTTGGGAGAAGCTATGGGGATTTGAATCGGAGCAGTTTCACATGCTAGGGCAGTCACTGGACTCTGTTCAGGGGCTGAAGCCATCACTGGACTCTGGTCAGGGGCTGGAGTCCTCTCTTAAATGTGGTCAGGGGCTGGAGCCCATGTGTGTGCTGCCCACACACATAAAATGGCCGTGGCTATAATTGTCAGCACTGTATTCTCAGGCCACTCTGGCGTGGTGGCCATGACATGAATAGGCTCTGCCTTAGCAGGCCTGATGTGAGCAGACTAAGACTTGGCAGGAATGACGATAACAGTCTCTGGCTTAGCAGGCATGACATGAATAAGCTCTGGCCTGACGTGAAGAAACTCTGGCTTAGAGGGTACTGTGGGATTGCAGGGCTTCTCGTCCGCAGAACCAACATTAAATGAGCCGCACAACAACAAAGCGTAGTCAATATATTGAGCCAAAGTCCCTGTGAAGTTACTTTAAGGTATAAGATAGCTAAAAAAGTCATTAAGGGCCTTAATGGAAAATGTCCAAACAATGGCAACACGGACAATACTTGATAAAGATGTATGGAAAACATGAGGGCTTAAATACACAGACTAATGACTAACAAGGAACACCTGTGAACAATCAAGACAAATGAACCAATGGGCTTGTTCGAGATGCATCGGCGCTGTGCAGACCGATCGGCATATTGCATCAAAGTACCGTGAGAGCGATACCTCAATTAAAGCTCAATTTAAAATAAAATTCTATAATGCATTACAATATCAATAATTTGTGCATTCACATCGAATCTACTGTTTTGTACAGCAGTATATAGTGTTTATTAAAGACCTATAAAAGTTTGGTAACACTTTATTTGTGTCCTACACATTATATGTATTTACTATAGTAATAATAATAAATTATGCATAAGTACAAGCAAAAACCAATCTCTTATTCTAACTCTAAACTTATAGCAAGTAAAGTTAAGTAAAGTGGTAAGTTTCTAAATTTTGTTCCAATCCACAGTGATTTCAGACTGCATGCACCTGGGTTATGTTCATTTCAGTATTTCATCACTGGGCAGTGTCTCTGTTAGAAGTTTAAGCACACTCTACAGCACAGAGCAGGTAAAAGGACAGGAATGTTCACATCGCCACACAAATCTTTCACAGATCTTGATGGTTTGACATTAAAACCACAACAAAGCCAATTACCATTCCAACTCTTCCAAATGCAGAGGTTTATAGTCATTCATGACCTTTCTAAATGTGCAGTATTACTGGTGAATAGTGATCCTATCTTAAGATCTGCAGCTTTCATATTACTTATTTTTGTAATCTCATCTTAAACATTTTCCTTAGAGAGAGGTATCTTTCTAAAGGCCAAACTTTCTCAATAGGATTTCCTTCTCATGTACTAACAGCTATCAGCTTGTGTGTACTCAAATAAAATAAAGATTTTTGATGCAGCCCCAGTGGATTCCACAGCGTTAAAGGTCATTGTGAAAACAGTCATCAGCCTTTTACTGTGTAGCACAAACAATATTCCACCTGCAGTTCAGTACATCAAGGAATCGTAGGCTGTTAAACTGTCAAATTCTGTTAGTACCACTTTGGATTAAATGTTGGAGTGTTGGGGCATATAATTATATAATTGCAAGTACGGAGACATAGACCATTTGGTAATTGATACTTGTTTTGTGCACTGTGGGGGGTGGGGGTGGGGGTGGGGGTGGGGGGCTCCATATATTTCTATACAAGATGGTTGACAGGGTGTTCTGCGTGGTTGCTTAAATCAAGTTCAGTACTATTGTCTGCGGTGGGTCCTAAAGGGTGCTTCACAGTGTTTGTGGAGTGGGTACTGAGATTGTGTGGATCACCGCTTACCATTGGATGAGTAAACGATGATACCAGCCCCATTCCCAACCCAGTGCCCAGCCAAAGACCATCAGACTGCAGCATGAGTCCACCGCAGACTACGAGCCAGTCTCTGCTGTGACGTCAGAAGCAACCGAGCTGAACATCGCCATGGAGTCTGACCAGGTGTGTGAGCCCGGCTGCACCATCGATCACAGAGAGAGTGCTTGTGGAGTGTGAGGGTATGGAAGTGAGCCCCGCCCACTTTCTCACCACCGAGAGTCTCTGGCTGCTCAAATTTATGACAGTTTGTCTGGAGAGATGATTAACCTTAACACTTTGATTCTGCCTGAACATATCTTGTATTCGTCGAACCCACCCAGTCCCCCTGTCCCGCCACCTCTCCAGACTGCTATTATGAATGCATTGTTTTTGTTGGTTTCTGTGCTGTTCTCCATTATATTCAGTCCTCAGACACTCCTGCCACTCAGTCATCACCGTCCATCAGTGGTACAGTTACACTTCGGGCCTACTGGGCGCAACCTTCTCCTGGGCATGAAGAGTCCCTGGCTCCGCCTCCAGCTTCTGAATGCGGCACCCAATCTCGACTCATCACCTGCATTCCTTCCTCCCTCGACTCCAGCATCGACCATCAGGCATTCGGCCTCGGTGGGCACCCTCAGGCCATCGGGTCCACCTGGATCAGACATCACCACGTCTTCACTGTGGACTTGCAGGCTGTTCTCCCTTCCACCCCATTGGCTTTGACTAACTCCGCCCTCCCTCAGACTCCATCCTTGGTTGCTCCAGCTCAACCTCAGCCCTTCAGATCCCTGCTTCCATTTCAGGGAGGTTGTCGCTGTGGCTCCACCTGGGTCTTTGATGTCGCATCATCTCCTCAGCTCTTCATCTGCATGGTGGGTTCCAAATCCATCTCTGTCATCACCTCAGATCGTCCCCATGGAGCCGTCTGGTATTGTATGTCCATGGCTCCTTCCTCCTGCCATGCCGCCATGGGCATTCGGTCTTGGCTGTGGCCGGGATCTATTCAATCTCTTACTAAAGGCCATCCATTGGACTATTCTACCACCTGCACTATCCTGGATTTTTGTTGTTTTCCATCTCTCGGATGTCCTACTCCAGTGCCTCCTCCATCAATTTGCCGGCGTGAGGCCACACCTTCTAGGAGGGGCGTAGTGTTACACTCACACACCAGGCTTGTTCATACAGCACTGAACAGACCGATCGGCAGCTGATTTGAAGCAGTGTTTGCCGGTAAGAACCGGTTTTGTCCGACTTGAGACAGCGCCGACGTCATGTGACTGTGACGTACAGATTCAAACTTTCCTTTCATGTAGTCGCGATGTTGAATTGTGTCATGTTTATCAAAATAAAACCTAAAATGTAGACAGCACTACATTGGTATTTAAATAATGTTGAACTTTATTATTGTAAAAACAGACTCTGTAAGCAGTACATAAACTATTGAATGAAAACATCAGTGAAATATTGTGAAACATACTGAAACATCAGTCAAATATTGCATTTATTTCACTTCAGCTGTGATAAAGTATGTAAACGCCATGCAAACACTATGGGAAGCAGAAAGTTTCCGACTTCACGTCTCTGTTTTCAGCTCCTCCCCATGTGCACGCGGCTACTCTCGCCGATCGGTGCATCCAATCGCAGCCGATGTCGAACACACCTACTATCCAGATGTTTGTTTTCAGTTCGTACCATTTTCCTTTAGTTGATTAGCTGTCATGGCTGTTGATTTGATTCATTATTCAGTTCAGGTGTTTGTCATTACCAGGGCTGGGTAGGTTACTTTAAAAATGTATTCCACCACAGATTACAAAATACATGCTTTAAAAAGTAATTTGTAACGTATTTCGTTAGATTACTCAAGTTTAGTAACTTAATCTAAATACTTTAGAATACTTTGGAATACTAATAATTATGTAGCACACACAAAAAAAGTAATTGTGAGTTTTTATCTCACAATTCTGACTTTTTTCTCAGAATTGTGTGATATAAAGTTGCAATTGTTCTAAGTTATGAAGTCAAAATTATGAGATATAAACTCGTAATATTGAGAAAAGTCATAATTATGAGATATAAACTCTCAATTGCAAGAAAAGGTCAGTATTGCAAGTTTTTATCATGTAATTCTGACTTTATAACTTGCAATTATGAATTCATATCTCCCAATTCTGATTTTATAAAACGCAGTTGTGAGTTTAAATCTTGGATTTTTGAAAAAAAAAAAAAAAGTCAGAATTGTGAGATAAAAAGCTGATATTACTTTTTTTACCAACTGTCGCAAAACATGAAAACAGTCGTGGATCATCCAGTAATGTTTACATTACTTTGAATTTTAATGTGTTTTAAACAGCAATCACTTTGGTAATCTAAAACACTTTTCAGATGTAACTGTAATCTGATTACCACCCATTTAAAATGTAACTGTAATGAAATACAGTGACTCAAATTTTGTATTTTAAACACGTAACTAAGTTACTTGTATTTCGTTACTCCCCAACCCTAATAATTAATTATCTTTGTTTGCTGTAGTACTTTAGTTCCTTTCTTTCTGTTCATCACTGTCGGGTCTCGTCTGTGTTCGGATGTTACACTCATTGTGTGGATTTTCCTGTAGATTTTTCATCTTTGTGTTTGTGTGGGTTCCAACAATACAACCCATGACAATGGCTTCCTCAGTGTGAGCCTATGGGATTTTCTAACTGCTTAATCATCCACCAGGTGTAAAAAAATATAAGCCAATTTAATGTGGTTCATGTTCACGAAATGATCTGAATAAATAGTGATTGTTATAAAACTGATATCGCTGCCCAAATGATCTAACATGACTAAAATTGTTCCAGTCTCTTTTGCAATCAGCCAAAAAACATATGCATACTACAAAAATGCAACATTTTCATTGTAATAACGTGGATGAGAAACACTCTATTGAGGACATATGGCCAGATATCATTTAAAATCTAATCTACTTTCTAATAATCTCTTCTCAGTGGTAGTGTTATGAAACAAACTCCCAAGTCATTCAGTTTTGAAACGGAGAGTAGTCCATGCCGCATTTGAATGATACTTTACATATTTTAACACTTTGGCAGGATTTCTCAGGGAAAGTACATTCTGAGGTGCAAAACCCAGTGGTTCCTCCTAAAATAACAATCAGTTCACAAACTGCAGAAAGAGTATTAAGGACTACAGGATGAATAATTCAAAGCTTGCGAATCTCATGGTTAGGAGGAGGGCTTGTTTTTCAAGTATTACTCATCGGGACACAATCTGGTGGAATCAGACGTGCTCGGGTGCAGCACACTGATTGTCAAGCAGGTTACCACTGTGTGTCCCAAATCTCCAAAATAATAAGCCGCACGCTCGGAGCATCTCAGCGGACAACCGCAGAACAATTTTTAATAGGGTCAGCAACAGGGAATGAAATGTGACTATTGGTTTAACAAGGACATTATGCATGGATGGCCTAACAAGGCTTTAACATTTGCCTGAGGTCAAGTATTCAACCTGTCAGAGATTACTACGGTAGGGCCCTGTGTCGTTCTTGATGCTTCTGGTGACACATACTCCATAATCAGTTGAGGTTTTTCTTGACTAACGTCCCTGTGGGCCAAGAGCGATTTGAGTTTAAACCCTTAAAACTGTAGTTAGGCATACAGAAAGCCCGTGCACCATTGCATCATTGGATGTTGGACTGGTCGAACGAATAAAGAGTTTGGGGCAGGACTATCTATTCTGCAAGCAGTCATTAGGTGTATTTAACTTCATTCAGATTTACCTGACTTGATGACGTCGAGACAACACCACTGCGACAAATGCTGCCGAAGATAGATTCGAGAGCAGTCGGTTGGCTCGTGTCCAGAGCGTCTGGGGACGGCACAGCTGTTTCACAATTGGATGGATTCACTAATGACAACGATCACACGTGTTTCTGACACCTTCAGTTACACTGATGCTCACAAAATCTTTTTTTTTTTTTGTTTAAAAATACAAAATTTGAGTCACTGTATTTCATTACAGTTACATTTTAAATGGGTGGTAATCAGATTACAGTTACATCTGAAAAGTGTTTTAGATTACCAAAGTGATTACTTTGAGTTTTAATGTCATTTAAACAGCGATTGGTGATTCTCTGACTCTGACCGTCTGAAAAAGTGGAGTTAAGTTTCATGTTTTCCACTGTTTTCATGTTTTGTGAGTCATTTTATAATTCACTCGTCACTGCAACTTTTTCTCACAATTTGTTTTTTCCCTCACAATTGTGAGTTTGTGTTTCACAATTCTGACTTCTTTTTCTCAGAATTGCGAGATTTAAACTCACAATTGCGAGTTATAAAGGCAGAATTGGGAGATATAAACTTGCAATACTGACTTTTTTTTCTTGCAATTGTGAATTTAGTATGTGAGTTTATATCTCATAATTCTGACTTTTCTCAATATTGCGAGTTTATATCTCATAATTCTGACTTTTCTCAATATTGTGAGTTTATATCTCATAATTCTGACTTTTCTCAATATTGCGAGTTTATATCTCATAATTCTGACTTTTCTCAATATTGTGAGTTTATATCTCATAATTCTGACTTTATAACTCGCAATTGCAACTTTATATCACTCAATTCTGAGGGAAAAAGTCAGAATTGTGAGATAAAAACTCACAATGACCTTTTTTGTGTTTGTTCCACACTTATTAGTATTCCAAAGTATTCTAAAGTATTTAGATTAAGTTACTAAACTTGAGTAATGTAACGGAATACGTTACAAATGACTTTTTAAAGCATGTATTTTGTAATCTGTAGTGAAATACATTTTAAAAGTAACATACCTAGCCCTGTTTATAACTTTATTCTTGTACATAACGGCAGTGTATTAAGCAGTACATGAAGTAGTGAATGGAAAGTGTGTGAAATTGTCTGAAACTTCTGTGTATTTGACATATATTGCATCTAATCCCCTTCATCTGTCTCCACAGGAAGCTAGAAATGATTCAACTCGACAGCTTCTTTTTGATCTCCTCCCCCGAACGCAAGCTTCAAATCTCACCGATCTGTAAAATGCAGCCGAAATTGAACACACCTAATATTTTTTTGTATTTCGTCAAACTTTAGCACTAAAGGAGTCATGGAATTTAAAATCAAAATGATATTTAGACACAAACACAAGGTTACCCTATGATTAAAACATACTGCAACTTTGCAATAATCTTTTCTTCCTTATCATATATCTGAGTGAAACAGCTTTTCAAAGAAGCAAAAAAAATGTAGGGCGGGACTAGATTTTGTCCATCAGGGATTGATTGGCTCGTTGTCATTTGAGTGACAGGTCGCGTCATCAGAGAATTGCAAAAGAGAGAGAAAGTTATTTTGATTACAAGAGCACATGAATTGAAAAAAGAAATAAATAATTTATAATAAACACTGATATATTCCATAGAAATTGATTTTCACCCTAAACAACAAATGTAACCATTTAAAAGCGTTTGGTTTTGTAGCAAGTGTGCATCCATATTGCAGTACTACAATCTGTGATGTTATTGGGTCGGTTGGATTTATGAAGATTATTATATTTTCGATTCTGTTCTTTGATTTTTCTGTTTAGTTGCCGTTGTCATTACTAGTAATCGATAAAATCCTAATATACGTCACAAACTACTTCCAGCCAATTCCAATAAACATTTTTAACAAAAAGAGTCCAGCAGTCAAGAAAAAGTTGGGATTACGTTTGGAGTCCTGGTTGGAAAACCTGGAATCATGGTAAGACTCTTTCGTCCTTTGCTTTAACACTGTAAAACTCATTTTTACATCTGGGAGCAATATAATATTGGCAGCCCTTTTGTCTTCTGATGCCCTGTGGCTTTCCAGTTTCCATCTTTCTCTCCTCCACTGTCTCTCCATCTCAAGACAGCCAATCCCGCGGGATGCGGTCGCCCTTGCTACAAGATAACAAAACATCTTCTGTTTTTTCTTTTAAATGTTTGCATTCGTCGTGTTTGCTATATGTTTTTTAATTAGAGTGGCAATCCTTTTACTAAATAATGTCTCGTTTCACTTTAACAAAAATCGAGTGACACTGCTGTCGAGTAATAATGTGTCATTTTACATAAAATGCATAATATTTAAGTATAAAATGTTGCTTCTGTATATTTTACAGTGAATTTATGGCAAACACTGCTGTCTTTATTTTGTATGTTAGAAGTGAAATATTTGATGTGATTATAAGGAGTGTAGAATTACAGTAATAAACAGTAATTATAGAATATGATGCTACTGTTTTTTTTTTTGTTGTTGTTTTTTCACAGTTTTTTCAGAATGTCATTATCTGGTGCCACTGCTGCCAGAAAATTGCCAATTTATTTTCATTTTCTTTTCTTTTTTTTTTACAGTGTAGACAAACTGCATCAGCAAAAAATGTTCATACACTTCCAAAGGATCAAACTATTACAAATGCGTGGATGACGTTTATTTTCATCGACCCGTCTGAGTGATTGAATGAGAATGTTTAAGTTGACTCTTTTCTTAATTATTCTCAATATACTGCCTATTTTTCTAAAAACCTTCTATTGAAAGCTACAGCAGCGTCATGCATTTTGGGGGCAGTTGTTGTGGTTGCATTAGTTCACTTTAATCTGTCTCAAACTTGGAATCAGACTGAAAGTGAGGATGAAAAATGTTCTTTTTTACTTGTGCATAAACTTAGTTACGTATTTAAAATACAAAATTTGAGTAACTGTTTTTCATTACAGTTACATTTTAAATGGGTGGTAATCAGATTACAGTTACATCTGAAAAGTGTTTTAGATTACCAAAGTGATTACTTTGAGTTTTAATGTCATTTAAACATTAATGTAAACATTACTGGATGATCCACGACTGTTTTCATGTTTTGTGACAGTTGGTAAAAAAGGTAATTGCAGCTTTTTATCTCACAATTCATCTTTTTCCCTGGCAATTGCGAGTTTGCATCTCACAATTCTGACTTTTTTTTTTCAAAAATCCAAGATTTAAACTCACAACTTCGTTTATAAAATCAGAATTGGGAGATATAAATTCATAATTTCAAGTTATAAAGTCAGAATTACATGATAAAAACTTGCAATACTGACTTTTTTTCTTGCAATTTCGAGTTTATATCTCATAATTTTGACTTTTCTCAACATTGCGAGTTTATATCTCATAATTCTGACTTTTCTCAATATTGTGAGTTTATATCTCATAATTCTGACTTTTCTCAATATTGTGAGTTTATATCTCATAATTCTGACTTTTCTCAATATTGCGAGTTTATATCTCATAATTATGACTTTTCTCAATATTGTGAGTTTATATCTCATAATTATGACTTTTCTCAATATTGTGAGTTTATATCTCATAATTCTGACTTTATAACTCGCAATTGCAACTTTATATCACACAATTCTGAGGGAAAAAGTCAGAATTGTGAGATAAAAAGTAGCAATGACCTTTTTTGTGTTTGTTCCACACTTATTAGTTACAAACCTTGGGTAATCTAACGAAATACATTACAAATAAATTTTTTAAGCATGTATTTTGTAATCTGTAGTGAAATAAATTTTTAAAGTAACATACCCAGCCCAGTGCATAATCTAACATCTAGAAACATTAAGATCTGAACATGCATTTCACCAGCATTCATCTGATAATGCAAAAAAAGTAACTTGCATTGAAAGTGTTAATATCTACTAATTACTCTTGAAAAATGTTTTCCCCCTCAATAGAATTTTTTAAGAGCCATGGTTTCAGCAGTAAAAAACACTAATTTTTGAAATTTTCCCGATTATTAAAATCTTCTCCTCAATATTACTTGCACAACACAAATATCTATGACTTTTGTGAATCAGGCACATTGTGTATAAGCGTGTTTGTCCTAAAAAGAATGATAATAAGTTAATTTTAAAATGCATGACGCAGCGCCATGCCAGCGGCAATAGCGTCTGGTCAAGTTGGACCAGGAGTGGTTCGTGAATAATACAGTATAATGTATGATAATATATCTAAAACATGGTGTGTTTGGGACTGATGATCATGAATAAATGACCAAAAAAAAAAAAAACTTGTGTCCAGAACTGGAAATTTAATCTATCTAGCTCATTGAACTAGCTCCAGCCAGCAATACTATCTACACACACACACACAAGCATAAAATGGGTCACTGAAAGCTCAAACAGACTTTTCACATGACCCAGTCAAGTGTGTTATCTTCATGTGTGTCTGCCACAAGCACACATATGCCACACTCCGAGAATTCTGCTTCTGTTGGACCAATCTTCTCATACCACCACAAATCACATTAACATCAGTTAAGTATGAAACTTGTGTTGATAACACCGAGGAGCTTATACATTCTGCTAATGGCCTTCAATGGGAGGTATTATGCCTCTTATTCCATATCAGGGGCTTAGATGGAAACCCAGTCGAGTCATTAGTGCAAGTGCGTTTCATTTCTATAGGTGCAATCCTTTCACGATAGAGATATTCAGGCACTTGTCAAAATATATATTGCACTGTCATAGAATGTGTTCAGCTGAACACTGAGTTATATGAATCCTTTGTGCCATATGCAGAAAAAAAAAACCCAGAAAGAGCATGCACGCTGAGAGACAGGTGATTGAAGCCGGCTTCCTCGAGTGGGTTAGATGAAATGTGATTGGCATGGCCTGGAATTTTCCATCTGCGTCAGAAATGCTCAGATTTTCTCATCTGAGGTCGATGTGCTTCAGATGTATTTGTAGCTGCTGGTTTGGACTGAAGAGTGTTTCCAATGCTCCACTTTTAATATATATATCCAGACCATAGCATGTCTTTGGTCTGTACAAGAACTGTTTAGCAAAGAGGAGTTGTCAAAAATAATTACTGCTGGTCTAAAATACCTGGATTGCTAATTATCTCAATGTCAGTTACTCAGCTGGCACGCAATCCCATGGGATTTTTAATACATTTGACAGGCGCTTTGAATTAAAAGCACAGCATTCGAGGTGTACATATTATTGTTCACATATTTCCTGGAATCAAATAAGGACTGTTTTAGCCACGGTCTTAACGCTCCATTTACAAGATGTTATATAAGTCTCTGTGAAGTTTCAGCTCAAGATCATTTTTAGGATTAGTGATGTCAGAAGCTCATTGTAGTCCAGTGATTTCTGTAAAAGAAAATGTGACGAGCAGGGCGGGCGAGAGCCGTGAGGGAACGGCGCGAGTGATGATGAGCGTAACCTGCGCGCTACACCGGTCTCGTGTCTACACTACAGTGAAGGACGAGAGAGGACCAGGCCTGGATTTTATGTTGTGTTTTTATTATGTATCTTTCGTTTTGTTGTTTGTTTATTTATTAGATTAAAAGTTAAGTTGAACGTTCGCCGGTTCCCGCCTCCTTCTTCCCGTACTTATGAACTGTGTTACAGAAAATATCTCTCTTTGCATTGAACTTTGAGCGTCGTAACTTTGCCGAGGTTGTTTCTGCTCAACCAGCAACATTACACACTAACTAAAGCTAAAAAGTGAAATCACAATCATCCACCCCTTTAAGCCTTTCACCAATGATCCAGGGCAGTCCAGTTCATGCTTATATATAATGAAGCTGTTGCAATTCATATAATTCTTGCAAAAACATTATTTCATCAGAATACATCACTACTTTCAAATGACTGTCAGTGGAGAGAGTATTTGCACCAGGAATGATCTCTACTGCAAACAATGATTTCATGCATCTTCCACCAGGAGCCAATTAGATGCTTTCATTTTCACAACATTGGTCGAGCCTATGTCGCTGAATTGGGTTATTAAGATTTTCATTGTTTACACTTTTCGAGGGAATCAGCCTACAATGGCTGGCTTATAGCTGTCTCCTAAGTTAACTGGGATAGAAGAAAGTATTAGCATTGAAAAAATGGCACTCTTTGCCTTCAACAACAGTCCAAGGCTGCAAAATATTTAAGCGCAGAAACACACTCTTTGACACGTATCTCTTTTTGCAAGATAAGACACAACAACTACGTCTGTGCTTTCTGAACCGTGGGTGAGAAAGAGTTGTGTTAGCGGTCGCTGAGCAGACGGAGGGGATTCAGACTTCATGCCACGGCCCATCACAGCTGTGAATTGGTGCTGTAAGGTTCATTTGTGCTTGGCAAAATCCATAATGTTTTCCATGGGCACAGCTGGGCAAGTGTGTTACAGGAATATGTGTTTTGAGAGAACCATAGTACCCCCTGCTGGTAAAAAAAAGAGTAAAATTCCCCTCACTTTTTCTCGATTCCCAACTCTTTCAACAAACACAACATATGCACGGATCATCTCTGCACAAGGTCACCACCCACACCGTTCCCACCACTCCACTGCCTACGACGCACAGCGAGCACTATCAACTGTTTAATTTTATTCGCATTTTCTCTCATTTCAGGGATATTAAACCAGTGAATGTAATAATTGAGTGTGCTGTGATGATTTGAGAAAGATTACACTGTCATTTTGATCACATTAGCAAAACGTGGCAATCTGCCGAAAAATAAAACTAATGAATATCTTGTCATGCTGCAGTTCTTGTCATTGACATCGCAAGGTGTTTTCTGCACGCTGTTGGGTTTCAGAGAGGTTGTTTAAAAGACACACAAAAGAACCAATACAATTGATTTATTTAATAGTAATATTTTACACCAGATGCACTTAAATGACAAGTTCTGAAAGGGGCTGTTTACACGACACCGACTGAAAACGGAAAACATTTTGCGGCCTGAAAACGCAACTTTTGAAAATGGGATCGTTATCATCTCTGTTTAAACTACAAAAATGGTGTAAAGAAACACTAGACCTGTAGTTCTTCTTTACAAAGTGATATCGCCATCTACTGGCCTGGCAGCAGAATGCAGCGTTTGATTGTTTTCGCGGATTCGTGTGATTGATTTCACAATATTATTGTCTATGTGTCGTCTAAATGCGAAGATAAAACTTTTCCGATTTTAGTGCATCGTTTTCGTGCAAACTAAATGAACATACAATTTTTATATTAACTAACAATGAGCACTGTTACAATATTAATTCATCATTGTTAATGGAAATTTAATAAAAATACATTGTTAGCTCATGTGACATTAATTAAGATTACTAAATGCTTTAGAAGTATTTTTCATTGTTAATGTTTTTGTTATCAAATGGAACCGCATTTTTTAATTATATATTTGTATTATTGTCATTGGTTTTAAGAGGGGAAAATGTCAATGCGCTCTCAACTTAGTCAAAGTAAGAAGACTTCTTTGGGACTGCTGATTGAATACAAGTGCAACTCGAAACTTAAGAGCTGTAAAGTGTGTGAATTAAACTTGGCACATTGCAGTGTGCATTGACGGCTGTGTTGAAAGCCATAGTGACTGCAACTTTCATTCGCTCGCTGTTGACTGTAGCGGTGAGTTAAAACTAAAGATGTTTAGACCTTTAAGCTCTGAGTTAGTCATCCTCGGCGTAGTAAGACGCGGAGGCTCTGACTAGCTGTTTTACATATTAGAGATATCTGAATGCTCAGGTTAAATGCCACAGTTTCCTATTCACTTAATAAAAAGAAACATGTTGTTACATTAATATTACTCAGTACTTAATTGTATAATTACACCGTAATAAGGACAACTTACAAGTGTTCAGTACTGAGTAATGACAATTAACTACATGTACTTATTATAGGGTTAGGATGAGGGTTAGTTGCATGTAATTAAGC
The DNA here is from genome assembly GCA_038088235.1 of Zacco platypus. Lineage (NCBI taxonomy): Eukaryota > Metazoa > Chordata > Actinopteri > Cypriniformes > Xenocyprididae > Zacco > Zacco platypus. The sequence goes on from CM076070.1 coordinate 22,276,381, forward strand.
ATAATTTCTAGTTATTACTATAGGTAATGCATGTAACAATGACACTGTAAAATAAAGTGTTACCAAATGTAATCAGCAAGAGTAAATAAGAAGCAGAGTTTGCCGCCAGTGCTTCAGTATTGCAGTTTCAAATGTGAGTCTTATCTGAAGTAGCATGCAGGTGTGCAGCCCTCAGCGTCGCTTCGGTGGGAGTGAATCTGCAGTGTGGATAATGTGTTCATAACCTTCACAAACCGCTCACAGACTGCGTTCACAATCCTACCAAAGTATGTCTGCTGTTTATAGTAAGTATACCGTGCTCACTGTGAACATTTTCTGTGTGCATGAAATACTCGAATGACCATATGACTCACTGTTTGCCCAAATGCGCCGTGTGCAAACAGAGCACACTGTATGAAAAGCTGAACTTCTAGTTTCCCATATATTGGATTTTTTTATTTTTTTTTACATTTTTTTGTCCTTCTGACTCATTATTTGATCAGGCTGTCAGATGTGTTACACAAAATTGAGTTAATGGGTTTATTTTTATTTGGCAGATCATTTTATCCAAAGCCACTTATGCATTCAAGCTATACACATATCAAACATGAATTAAAGATGCAACGTGATGAGGTCAAGAATGCATAAAGTAAAATAATACATGATCAATGGACATTTTATATATATATATGCCCTTTCACATGTTGTGCTTCATTGTTTTCACCCTATGCGGCAAAACATCAAGTTGTAGCATTACTTCCAGTTCTGAAGTGCATGCAGGTCAAAAAACTGCAAGGTGATGCTCCAAATTTATCCAAGCTGGCTCAGTTTGCCTCTGACCTTTCAAAGCATAACCAATGAATAGCAGACACATTGTGCAAAACTATAGATCCTTCCTGTGCAGATGTAGATGTTCTACTACAACATAGGCTATCATCGAATGATATTGAATGAGTCATTTCTTTGTGATGTTTCACAGCAATTAGCAGGACTTTTTCTGCTCAAATACACAAATCTCTTTTCTTGCACTATTTTGACTGCTTAAAGCTGCTTAGAGTGTGCACCATGTCGTTTCATGAGACCTCGACCTTCAGAAAAAAAAAAAAAAAATAGTTACCAATTCCTTCACGCTATCCTCAACACACTTTTTATGTGGAGGTCAAAGCGGTGCATGAGAGGTGTATTGAAGCCCTGATGCAAGTCATGTGACAGGACCTTCACACAGAGAGACATCTGTTATACTTGGTGGTCTCTGGAGTGCAGAACAAGAGGCAGCTCTAGAATATGAATTTCATATCTGCAATGCAGCTACAATATTTTCCTCACCTCGAGAATATGAACTGTTCCAGTGGATTTGCATTGTAGACTGATACGACATTAATATTCATAACTGTGTTTGGAAATTTTGAGGTTATAAAACCAGACTTATAAGCAGTAAGCAGGCAGTAAATAGAAATCAAGTATTGAAATGGTTCTAAAAAATAACTAGAACTGCCACACAATTGTTTATTAATTAAGTGAATTGCATGATATATTAATCATGATATATCAATATATAAACCCAGTGTTTGGGTAGTTTTTGTGTTACACAGATCCTGGGTCAGACGTAACAACCCAGTGTTTGGGTAGTTTTTGTGTTACTCAGATCCTGGGTCAGACGTAACAACCCAGTGTTTGGGTAGTTTTTGTGTTACTCAGATCCTGGGTCAGACGTAACAACCCAGTGTTTGGGTAGTTTTGTGTTACACAGATCCTGGGTCAGACGTAACAACCCAGTGTTTGGGTAGTTTTTGTGTTACACAGATCCTGGGTCAGACGTAACAACCCAGTGTTTGGGTAGTTTTTGTGTTACACAGATCCTGGTCAGACGTAACAACCCAGTGTTTGGGTAGTTTTTGTGTTACACAGATCCTGGGTCAGACGTAACAACCCAGTGTTTGGGTAGTTTTTGTGTTACTCAGATCCTGGGTCATACATAACAACCCAGTTTTTGGGTAGTTTTTGTGTTACACAGATCCTGGGTCAGACGTAACAACCCAGTGTTTGGGTAGTTTATGTGTTACTCAGATCCTGGGTCAGACGTAACAACCCAGTGTTTGGGTAGTTTTGTGTTACACAGATCCTGGGTCATACATAACAACCCAGTGTTTGGGTAGTTTTTGTGTTACTCAGATCCTGGGTCAGACGTAACAACCCAGTATTTGGGTAGTTTTGTGTTACTCAGATCCTGGGTCAGATGTAAAAACCCAGTGTTTGGATAGTTTTTTGTGTTACACAGATCCTGAGTCAGATGTAACAACCCAGTGTTTGGATAGTTTTTGAGTTACCCAGATCCTGGGTCAGACGTAACAACCCAGTGTTTGGGTAGTTTTTGAGTTACCCAGATCCTGGGTCAGGCGTAACAACTCAGTGTTTGGGTAGTTTTGTGTTACACAGATCCTGGGTCAGATGTAACAACCCAGTGTTTGGGTAGTTTTTGTGTTACACAGATCCTGGGTCAGATGTAACAACTCAGTGTTTGGGTAGTTTTTGTGTTACTCAGATCCTGGGTCAGATGTAACAACCCAGTGTTTGGGTAGTTTTTGTGTTACTCAGATCCTGGGTCAGATGTAACAACCCAGTGTTTGGGTAGTTTTTGTGTTACACAGATCCTGGGTCAGACGTAACAACCCAGTGTTTGGGTAGTTTTTGCGTTACCCAGATCCTGGGTCAGGCGTAACAACTCAGTGTTTGGGTAGTTTTTGTGTTACACAGATCCTGGGTCAGATGTAACAACTCAGTGTTTGGGTAGTTTTTGTGTTACACAGATCCTGGGTCAGACGTAACAACCCAGTGTTTTGGGTAGTTTTTTTTGTCAGACCAGTGGTTGTGTGGAGTATTTAAAAAAAAGCTTTTTCAGGATTTATGTTAATCCATAAACAATTAATGTATAAAGTTAAAAAAAAGAAGCTAGTGTTATAGTAAAATTGAATCAATGCATTATGCTGGGTTACTAAACAACCTAATTTCCAGGGTAAAATTAACCTAACATGTGTTCTGTCCTACATTTACCCAGCCTTTGGGTAAACCAAAATTGGGTTGTTTTTAATCCAGTGTATTTACTGTGTGCTTACACAGTACTTACATTTAAAGTGTCATGTGATTACAAATGTATTTACCCTGCCAAGAAAGAAGTGGCTCTTACTTGTGCGACACTTTTCACAACAATACTTGTTCACTAGTGTGTTCTGAGTTGCTTGACCCAATGAGCAATACCAAGTGATTGAAAATATCAAAAATAATATCTTTCAAATTAGTTTGCGGTATACTGTTTGTTGTCCCATGCCAAAGAGTTACCTCAAGCTTTGTATTTTAACCCCTTTGGGGTTTTTTTCATGATAGTTGAATGTGTTTCACAGTACTGAGAACACAATGAAGGGCGTCTTCACAAAAGATTCCTCCAGATTAATTAAAATGAGAGAGCGACAGTGACTTCTAACAGTAGCAGTCACGGTTTTATCAAGCTGGTTCCCTTGTAGTTACACGAAACAACATGATCTCAAACTGTCAGAATGCCAAACAATAACCAGCATCAAAGCAACATCTCACTTAATCACTCCACCCAACCGACTAAAAGAAGTAGCACAGCACATCAGTAATCAACATAATGTAATTACAATCCCCAGCGATCACCCTCCATGATTAACAGCCCAATTCAATGTGGCTTGATTGTTTGGGCAGAACATTGATTATTGTGTTGTGCAAGTGACTGACAACCACTTTCAGAAGCTCACAGCATTAATCACAAGTTAATTGCACTGGAAAATATAGATTCTGTTAAGTCTTCCATTAGCAGAAGGTTTAATAAGCCAACAACCTCCAACCTTTTTCTACTTGCAAAAAAAGAGATGAGGCTCTAGCATAAAGGTTCATAATTATGAAGGGATGCTATGTGGAGAATGCACTATCCTGTTAAGGGATGTCCACCATTGGCCTAAATGAAAGGGCTACACTTTCCACGAAAGGTGCCGGTACATCTAAAAGAGAGAAATAAAAAGTTTTCACTGTCAAGTTTTCATGCATTCGGTTTTCTTTTTTCCTGGTTTCATTCTGATGCAACCGACTCGAGATATTGAAGCTGAAGGACTCCTCATGTTCCCATTGACATTTCAAAGTGTTTGTGGCAGTTCTCATGGAATGACCTTTTCCCTCTGAGCAGAGTTATTTCGCAGCGCTCCCCGAGGCTTACCTCATCTTTTTCAAGCGCAATTCACTCCTGGATATAAGAAATGACATGTCACCCTTTTGAAGAAAAATGAGAGCTGTCAGAGTAATCACAGGGATCCTGTTCTTCTAAATTGCAGTTTAAAGCATGCATTCGTGCATAGACATTCAATGAATAAAACAATGTTTAATAAATAAATCAACAGTTGGATGACTCATCCACAATGAGTCAAAGAACACATTAAGTATGTGCAACAGCGCTGCGCATGCAATGCATTGGTAAACCTGTTTTCCTACTTGTCTAAAGTATGTCAGAATGTGAAATTATTGTCTAATGACTCTTATTCGGGGTGTATCAAGCTTTGAAGGAGCTTTTTGTTGTGTGTTGGTGCTTGTAGTCCCCACATTCACAAAGATCTTTTGGAAGCCGAGGTTGTAACTTATCATCATCATTCACAGATATCAGGAAGCATATATAAACGCTGGCCCATAAATTCTACTTATTCTGTGAGTTCAAGGCTGATTGAATTTGCCTTGTTCATTATCCATTTTCATCTGCTTGCTCGGCGCTTTCTGACCAAATGCATCACAGTGAAGACGAATGACCTGAAAATAAATTAGCAGCAGTATATGATCTAGGCATGAATGCCTCAGTTTCAGTAATTCTATAAATATTGTAGCTAGGGATGTCCCGAGCAGATCTCAAGGATCAGTATTGGGGCTTTTTTTTTTACTGATCGGTATTGGCAATCCTAAAGCCGAAAGTATACTTCACTTTTTACATGTAAGTGAGGATCTGAGTACAGTGTGCGTGACACGAATTTCGTCATCAGTAGAGTATGCAGGTATTATAGGATTATACAGACTTGTATGTGCACATTTAATTCGTTTAGCCGTGCCCTGGATTCAAAAAGTAGTCAAAGAAAAACTGCATGTACAGACCGGAACGCATGCGAGCTACTGCGATGATGGAGGCCTACATAGATGAGAGATTGTGCAAAGAAGTACCCTCATGTATACAACTGTAGCATGTAAGAATACAAATGCAACAGTATTTGTATACATACAGTATTTGTACCCCCCCCCCGTCTTGTCCAAACTCAGAGATATAAACACGCAAATGCAAGAAAAAAAGTCAGAATTTTTAAATAAAAATGTTATAGGCTATGTTTAAAAGTTATTTAAAACGTTATAGGTTTAAAAATGATTTCATGCTGTAACTGTCCCCTGTGAACTGCATCTCTTTGAATATTGTGTAGACTTACATCAGATTCATGCTTTAATAGTTACCCGTTTCATCAGTCCAGTCTGAAACATCTTCATTTAGCTTTTTTAACGACGATATTTTATAAAAAAGTCTACATTTTTTGTATCCCGATTCTGACATCCAAAGACACAACGAAACATTTTTCTCTTATTCTGTGGATTTTGCACATTTCCCTCCTGTTACGTAAGGGAAGCATAAAGACAGTGGTTGAAGGAAGTCTTTTTTAATGAAGATCCAGGAATGTATACACCAAACACGTCTAGGTACAAACGAGAACGGACGAGGACTGAGGGAGAACACAGAGAATATATACAGGTGGCAAACAGAGGGAGAAACAAGGTAATTAACAAGACACAGCTGAACTAAATGAACTCATAATGCTGAAGGGAAACAGAACCATGTGACCAAATGACAGGACAGGCAAACAGAAAGACAAACAGAACCCTGTGACGTCTGCTCTGAATTGGTCTGTACTTTCCAAGGCTGTGTGCGTACACTAGCATACATGTATAAATCCTACGATCCTTTTTTATGTGAGTTGTAGTAAGTGGCGGTAAGCACCTTCAAACCCAGCCGCCATTAAAACGAAAAGAAGAAATGCGCAAGAACCAATGAGATTTTTTCTAGCGCGTCACACACACGCATTCAAACTTCCTTGTTTAACATATTTGATGCACATTTTTACAACACGTCACTGGATAGTAATTTATATATTAACTGTTTTTGTTGTTGTTGTTTTATCTTCTGCGCAGTGAAGTCAGACTATCTGAGATATCACTGTTTTATTGCGTTGCTGACAGACATTTTGACATGCAAGCTTCATGCTTTCTAATGTGATCTCTATTATTTTTTGCAATTATTCTGCTTGTTGCACATATAAAATACAAGAAGTTTATATAAGTAGCCCCATATTATTAATCGTGACCACACAACACACACACACACACATATAGGCCAATAATTATAATCACTGTAGTAATTGATCCTTCACCAGCAGTTTGATTGACAGGCGATCTGACCAATCATAACCCAGAATCCACCATTTTGTCCGACAAAGCGGTCAGGGGAGTTAGTAGATTAGTAGATTTTTTTTCTTTTTTTTTTTACATTTGAGCTGCTGAGAAAATCTGTACATTCCGGTTTACATTGGACTGATTTGAATAACTTTAAAGCTCCAGGAAAAAAAACAAACACAAAAAACAAACAAGTATCAGATCGGGACTCTGTATCAGCAGATAATCAGTATTCAATGAATATGGAAACATCCCTAATTGTAGCAGAACTAAAACTGCACTGTAGGCATCATCGTTCTTTTTGTGATCTATTTTTTATGAGAAAGATGAAACTTTGTGACAGAACAAGCCTCCCCACCAAACGCAGTATCTGATAATACAGTGGTGCAGTTATTCTCTCTGTGATGGTGCACAGCAGCACATCATTTATGAAAATGGAAAGGCTGGCGCTGCAAAGAAACTCTCAGAATGGGCTCACAGTGCCAGCGGCCACAGTTCAGTCTTCCTTATTGGCAACAGAGTCAGGAGCGAGACATCAATAGGCGATGTTTTCCCCTTTAAGTTATTCACCAAGCTGAGCCACCCATGCTTCCTTTGTTGCTGGAGTTGATGAGCTTGAAGTGGTCTCAGCTGTGAGTGTTTTTCTTTCTTTGTCAGTCTGTCAGAACCACTGTCCTTGGTGCTGAACTTTCTGTGCTGTAAGGAACAATGATGAAAATGACATCGAAGGCCCAAACTCTACAAAGGAAGGTATATAATATCAGTAGAGAGTTTTATTTCCATTCAGCTCAATGGCAGTTGCTCAGCTGGAGCAGGACACCCAGAAGGGACGATGTTTTAAATCTGCTGTCTTTGCTCAGTTGCAATTCAAACCAGCAGGATTAATTTTAGAGCCATATTGGAAATGCCAAATGACAAATCACTCTGGAGCTGCAGGACAACATGGCAATGCTTCATTTAACGCTTTGAGCCTTCCAAAAACCACTGGCACTGGTAAAAATCCACCACAATGTAATGTTTTATTCACAATTTCAATGTTGCTTGCAACGTTCCATTGCTATACTCTAAAGAATGCTGGGTGAAAACAGCGATTGGGATGTTTTAACCCATCAGTTGGGTTAAATGTTTGCCCAACATGCTGGGCACCTAGTTAACCCAACTGTTGTTTAAAAATGACTATAGGACTGGCTTAGAATGAACCCAAAATAGGCTGGAAATCAGACATATAATTGGAGGCAAGAATAATAATCAAAAAATGCTGGGTTAAAAACAACCCAAGTTGGGTTGAAAATGGACAAACCCAGTGGTTGGGTTAAATTTTTGCCCAACCAGCTGGGTAGTTTTATTTAACTCAACTATTGTTTAAAAACTACTATATGACTGACTTAAAATGAACCCAACGTATCTTGGAAATTAACAGTTATTAACATGTTAGCATTAATGAATTATAATTAAATAATAAACATTTATTAAATTGCTAACTTTTGTGTCCAACATATTTTGGGTTCATTTTAAACCAGTCGTAGAGTAATTTTTAAAATCTAGTTGGGTTTAATAAAACCACCCAGCAGGTTGGGCAAACATTTAACCCAACTGCTGGGTCAAAACAACCCAATTGCTGGGTTTGTCCATTTTCAACACAACTTGTGTTGTTTTTAACCCAGCATTTTTCAGAGTGTATATTCAGATGTTATTTGTTGATAGTATCTAACCAGCCAAACTCTGATCCCTTTGAATCATAGAGCTCTCTGTTGTTGCTGTTATTATCAACCTGTCTCTTCTTATTCTTTATTCATAGATGTTTGTGTTCTCTCACAATACAAATATGCTGCAAATTATTCTGAGTTATAAAAAAATGTGAATCTCATTTCCTTCTTCTATATAACAGACGTGAAAGAGTGAGATAAACAGAATCTAAGTTCTTCTGCAATTCCCCGGGCTATTTACACTAGCTGCAGGTGAGAATGCAGTTCAGAGACGGTTGAATTGTACGCTGATATTACTTTCACAAGCCTGCAAATAAACAACAACTCGGTGTCAAACGTTCTCTGTATGTATACGCGCCTGTTATTAGCAGATCCGTTCTTATTAAAAGATTAGTTCATCCTCACCAAGTCATAATTTACTCAAGCCTGTATAGTTTCAAAACTCTAATCCTGAGCCAAAAGTACCATAAAAGTATCATGAAATGTCTTCCACTCTGTTGTTAGTAAACAGTAACAGGCGATCAACAAGCACTAAACAGAAAGACTGAGAAGAGACGAGCTGCAATAAATACCTGGATAACATAAAGTAACTACATGGGTTAAGGTTAGTTGTAGGGGGTGTAGGTTCAGGGTTAGTACCTAGTTATTACCCAGGTGTAACACAGTTCTTAAGTACAGAAGAAGGAGGCAGGAACCGGCAAACATTCAACGTACTTTAATCAAATAAATAAACAAACAATAAAACGAAAGTAAAATGGCGGCAGTTCCTCATGGCGACTGCCGCCCACACAAACATAATAAAACACAACATAAAATCCAGGCCTGGTCCTCTTTCGTCCTTCACTGTCGTCGCTCCTCTATTATGCTTCCGGAGCTCCTCCGTGAGAGACACGAGACCGGTGTAGCGCTCAGCTGGCGCTCGTTATCTCTCGCGTCACCGGCCTCGCGCCGTTCCCTCATGGCTCTCTCTCGCCCTGCTCGGTATTGTAGTTACAATAACAAGTACATAGTATGTACAGGACTGTAAAATAAAGTGATACCAAATAATGTTTATTGAACATTCAAGCATGGAAAATCATTCCAGTAGACCAAAAACTAAATTGAAATCTTAGCACAAACAAAATCCCAGAACTGGGTGTCCGTACAAAAAGATGCTGTTCAAATAAATTGGAATGCTAACACATGAGTCCAGTAAACAAGTACTGCATGATCGGTGTGTAGTAGAATGCATCATTTTGATGTTTTGTCACTTATTTAAACTTGCTCACACATCAAAATGTCTTGAGATTTGCAGTCCCTGTTGCCATTCCCTCCTTGAAAATGTGAATTGGGATGAAACTGCTGGGACAAAGGCATTCTAGTGGTGTTTGATGAGCAGTATTGCGGGACAAGGGTGGAGAAATCTCAGCAGGACCTCGAGATGGATGAGTGCGGAGCGGTCGAGCTGGAGGGTATAGTTTGATGGGGAATTAAGGGCACTTGGAGGCCAGGCCATATGCAATATTGAGGTCATTTAAATCTTTAGATGATCCTCGTTTATATAATGCTTACAAAGATTAATGCCAAGAGAGAGAGAGAGCAGTAATTCATAGTTAGTTTGTATCGTATAAGTGCACACTTTATGAAGCCATATACATGGGTCAGAGTTATACGTAGATGGAATTAAATCGTAAACATCAAAGGTGGTGACCGTTGGTTAGCGGTGTAAGCCAGAGTCATTCAGTGTACTATTCTAGTTTTTGTCTTGTGACAGTATTATTCTTTAAATGTGGTGAATATATAACCACATCATAATTTCTGCTCTGATTAAATTAATGTTTTCTTTGATAAATGTGAAATTAAACTAAATATAAAACAGTATATATCATTATCAATAATGATAAAAATCGAATAATGAAATGATGAAAAACTGTCCTTGTTGTGAAAAGTTTTGAAATGGCATTATAAGCACACTATTAATAATGTTGTGAATTATATATGCTTTAGTTATTAATTGGCCATGTCTACAAGTATTTTGTTACCAAGTGTTTCATCTTTTTTACAGTCTATGGCTGTGACAGAAAGAGTAATAGTGCATCGCTACGATATATAATATTTTATTCAAACGTAGGGTTGATGAAAATATAACAATCATGAGAAAATGCAACTATTTTACGGGTTGCCTGTAACGAGGAGACAGCAGGATGGGATCCAAATGGAGCTTTAGGAGGTTAGGCGGAATTATGATCAATGTACAGGCAAACAGATCGAGGCAGGCAAACAATAGTCCATAAATCAAAAGCAGATAAGACAAAGGGCAGGCAGAGAATGATCAGAAAACGGGGAAAACAGGCAAGAACAAAACCAGGAAAACAGACACGGGAATAAACGCTTTGGCAACCAAATCAAGACTTTGCAAAGTATGTTTGTGTGTGTGGAGCTTAAATAGTGTGGGTAATGAAGTGCAGCTGGTGTGCTAATCAACGGCTGGTGAATGAGGTGCAGCTGGTGCGGTGATCAGTGAATGATTACGGGGCTTATGGGAAATGTAGTGAAGAGTGACTGCAGTGAAAGTGAAAGTGTATGTGTGTGAGTCCAAGGTGAAGTGCCCTCTAGTGGTCCTCACGGGCACTTCACCTGACAATCATAACATTGCCAATTTCATATGAATTTGTGTGAAAACATACACATCATACAACATACACATCATAACCTAAGTATGACTAACCACACCCTAAACTCAACCCTCATGAGCAAAATATATGAAAATTAGATTCATAAGACATTGCCGGTATTCTCCAAAATTAGAATGTGTGGTGAAAATACAGTCTGTTTGTTTATATGTAGGTATTAGTGCATTAACAGAGTAACATTTACATGTACAAAAACATAATTCTTTGTGTTTAGATAGACACTGAAATGTACAATATGGACGTATCGACCATATCCTAAATGTAAACTTTTATTAAATTTTTTCAACTTTAGAAACATAAGATAATTACAAACATATTTACATCTTTCAACACAATGTCGCAATCAGAGATGAAACACATGAGAAAATGAGCATTTGATATCGCTGACCTTTATTAACCCTTTGTTGTAGCACTTCTTGAGGTGGTTGTTTCTGAATTTGTAACACACGCAACACAATCATATGGATTCTAAAGGTTTGGATTAAAGCATTTGAATAAAATTGATTATTTTTATGACAAATTAAACAAATGCAATTGAAAACAATCTCAGTCATCATAAATAATTCCATGAATTCCATGTGTAAGTTGTCCATACATATATAATTTACATTTTAAATGCTGACAAGTTATTGATATTGTACAGTTTATTGTCTATGCGAACGTAAGTAGATAAACGTGTAGTAGAACCACACTGGTAAAACATGATTAACAAACAAGGCATTTTCTGTGTCACGTTCAATAGACGAAGAATTGGTCTGAGAAGTCTTGGTTTTTCTTAGAAGAATGTAGAGACCAGTCCAAGTTAAGCTTGCGGGGATTGGCAGACTTCCATTTTGATTTGTCAGAGAGGAATCCAAAGGTCATGCAGAGACAGAAAAAGAATAACACGGCTGTAGGGGAAGACATGCAATTCAATGACTCTTCCAAGCAATCCAGGAGCCTCATTTATAAAATGTTGCTCAGAAACAACATCTCATGATCATTTATCAGATGTGCGTGCATGTGCTTGATGGAATGGACGAGCGCATTCCTCCCTTTCAGATGTGAAATCTATAAATCGTTAACGATTTTGAACTTGCAGCTGAACGGTTTCAATTCTCCACATTGGAAACGACACCTAAATAATGTCATTTACATATAAAAGATCAGCAGTCATCGTCCAAATCCTTTAATTTAGAATGGCGAGCTGCAAGAATAGCTTCCAAAAACCTGCAGTAATCTGACAGAAAAAGTGTGTACGTCTGCTCAGATCCTGACGTGGCGCTGTGAGCACTTTTCCACAGTGTTGGCGTGGATTTAAGCGCTCTAAGATCAAATCTGTGCGTACGCACGCTTTGTAATGGAGGCCCCTAGTGCAAAGAAGGATACAAAACAGGATAAACCTCTTGAAATGACATTGCATGACAACTTAGAAATAAATGCTCTATACTTTAGCTCGCATGGTCTAAAACTGCAAATAAAAAAAATTTGTATGGATTTGCTGATATTTTAAACAGAGATCAAGCCTCTGAAGGCTCATTAAAGGGGTCAAGCTTTTTTCATTTAAAAATATGTATATTTTTAATCGAAAGCTTAAATGAATGTTATAGTTTTTCACCTCTTTCATTTCCAGTGCACACATATGGGTAATGTTTATGATTTTTAAAGTGAATTCAATAGTCAGTCCCAAGAGTATCCTCAGCAGTGGACACTGGCTCCCAACGGACACACCATCACCTAAAGAACATACAACTGAAAAAAATACTGATGAATGGAAAATATTGGAGAATTCTACTTTTCTTGCAGTTTATAGTACTTTTCTACTAAGTCTTGCAGTTATTTCTAAAATTGTTACATTGTTTCTGTTTAAGGAAAGTCTTAAGTAATTAGCCCTACTAGAATATAGTAGCTATATGCTTAGCTTGCAAATGTTTATTATCATTATTATTATTATTATTATTATTATTATTATTATTATCATTATTATTATTGTTATTCAAAGAGCTTTTATTCTGTGGATAAAATTACTTTTGGTTACACTTTATTTTAAAGGGGTAGTTCACCCAAAAAGGGCCGTCTGCCGGAAGCTAGTTATTTTACTTTAGAAATTATATATATATATATATATATATATATATATATATATATATAGAGAGAGAGAGAGAGAGAGAGAGAGAGAGAGAGAGAGAGATGGACATATTTCTTGCAAATCCATCTTTTCATTTCAGAAGGCCGGTATTAACCCTCTGGAGCTGTATGGGTTATATTTATGATGGATGGATGTGCTTTTTTGGGCTTCAAAATGTTGAGCCCCATTCACTACTATTATAAAGCTTGGAAGAGTCAGTATATTTTTAAATATATCTCCGATTGTGTTCGTCTGAAAGTCATCTACACCTAGGATGGCTTGAGGGTGAGTAAATCATGGGATGATTTTCATTTTTGGGTGAACTATTCACTGTGTTACAGTGTAATTATACATTTAAGTACTGAGTAATAACAATTAACTGCATGTATTTACTATAGGGTTAGGATGAGGGTTTAGTTTAGGGTTAATTACATGTAATTATGCATAATTTATAGTTATTACTACAATAACTACATGTAATATGTGGAACAAGGACACTGTATAAAACAAATGAAGTGTTACCGTACTACTACCGTACAACTCAGAATGAATCAAAGCAAAAAAGACAAAAAAAAAGTGGTGCAGTGACCTTGAGATCTAGGGTTATGCTAAACTATTTTTTTTATCAACTTTAAAAATATCAGTCTTGCTGGAGAGGTTCAACGCTGTGGGACTGTGTGCTCAGTACAGCAGATCTAATGCAGAACACCAACTCCCAGCAGATTAGAACTGAAAGCGGTGTACTTTATGCAGCTCTGCACTTCGTAGAAACACTGTATAATTATATGTAAATTATTTCAGCAGCGCACCCCCTTGAGTGGTGCATTACCTTAACTTTTACTGATGACCTGTGTACAAATAGATAGATAGATGGATGGATAGATGGATGGATGGATAGATAAATAGATGGATGGATGGATGGATGGATGGATGGATGGATGGATGGATGGATGGATAGGTGGATGGAAAGATGGATGAATAGATAGGTGGATGGAAAGATGGATGGATGGATAGGTGGATGGAATGCTCACTAGGCTTTGAAAAGAAGTGTATCGTTAGGTTGAATCCAGTGGTGTGCTGTAGCAGGAAAATCCTTATATTTACTGACCATCTGTCTCTGTGTGAACAATCAAACTGCATTGACAAAGCCCAGTAGAGGGCCTGGAAATTCAATTCTCCATGTATCAAGAGCCTCAGAATGATTACAGGTTATAACAGCAGGAGCAGTGAGGGAGATGTGTGAAGAGATGTTGCTTCAGAAGTTTCCAATGACTCTTTGTTTTCAAAGTTTACGCCTATTACCATTGCAAATGGTTTTCATTTTTAAAGGGTTTATCCAAACATGTCATTTTAGTTTTTTTGAAATGAAATTAGTTTTCTGTTCTACTTTAGTAGGCATAAAGTTGCGTAAAGCACAAGCTGTCTTACATATTCATCGCTCTTTGATTGGCATATCCATTAACATTCACGTTATTTGGCAGATGCTTTCTTACCAAAAAAAAAATGCATATTTTGTTTGCAGTCGTGTTTGTGGGTCACGCAAGTGAATGTTTTAGCTCCAATCATGGTGAAAAAGTTTTAAAAGATCAAATTGTACCTTATTTAAACTGTAGAACAAACTAAAAGTCCACGAAAATGAAACTAAACAGCGTAAACGTGACATGATCTGATCCATGATATATTACTCTTTTGGATGTTAGCCTACAAATGGGTCACTTACAGTTGCCTCTGCATGTTAAGATAGAATAGGAATAGTTTTCTACCAAACAATTACACACTTGATGCACAGCGGACACAACAACTGTAAAATAAGTTTTTATGATTCTGATAACAGACATTCTGTATTGGCTCTGTTGGGGAAATTGCAACCAACATTCGGCCACGGACTTGTCACTCCGAAAAGAATGAACTAAGAAATATTTTGAAGCTTCGACTTAACCCTATTCTGTGTAAATTAGTGTCAAGTATTTCTGTATTGTGATTTTTGGGATGAAATATAACCTAGAAATGTTCATGGCAGGTTTTGTGAGATTCACTCAAACTGGAAGGTCATCTTTACTCTTAGGAAGCAATCAAAAAACACCGCCCATGTCCATCAATATTTCATTCCACCCTTCACTCCTGAATCTCTGCAGGCTGAATAGCGATGGGAACAGACCGCCGATGGGAACAGACCGCTCTCGTACAAAACCACTACTGAACACATGGGCAAGCAATATGTCAGCATGTTTATTCATTGACTATTGTTAAACTCTTGATCCTGTCTAAGCCGGTCCTTACAGTGAAAGATCTGGATTTGTGCTGCTCTCTCTTTCTCACAATAGACAGTCCAACTGGGGACACTTGTCAATCAAACATCACCTCAGTGTCAGGTTAAGTTCTCTATGATACAGGAAAAATGGCTTCATTTTAAGATGTGTTTACTTTGTCATTGTTCTTAAGCAACAAGATTATGTTAAAGGATCCAACATTTAATGGTCTCAGACATTGAATTATTCTCAGCAGCTGACAGAGAAATCCATCATAGTTTGCTGCTATGTCAGGACCCATTTACTTTGAACCCGTGTGGCAACAGTACCAAAATTGTGGATCGTACGACACACTCTCATGCCAATTCGCAACTATTTTACATTTTTCATATGATTTTATTCATAAATTTACAGACGATCTGCTCATTTAGGAGTGGAGCTTCTTGCTTTCTACAAATATGACATTTTTGTACACATTAAATTATACAAATTCATGCAAAATTATCATGTATATACTTTTTTAATTTAATTTAGTATATTAATGCACATAATAAATGCATTCAATTTTCTTCATTTTAAAAATAGAGAAAAAAATAATGAAAAATGGAGATTCTGAAAGCTTCTTACTGTTTTTGTGCCATCTAAATAATATAAGATCAATAATAATAAGAATAAGAATAAGAATAAAATAAGATCAAATTCGCCTCTTTTGTGTCTGAACTGCATAGACATATGCTAACATTTATGTTGGGTTTCTTAATGTTTCTTGAATTTTGAGGGTTTCATATTCTATAATAATTCACTGCATGGTCAATATCACTGTGCTGGGACAAGTCCAAATGAGTACAGGAACCACGTTATGTCATATTCATCAAACAGGGATGAACACAGAAGAACGCAGCGATGCGAAAACACGTACAATGAGGAACTACAAGTCAAGCAATTCTACTAGGTCCACGTTATGATTAAATCTTCTGTCAAATGTTTCAAAACACACTGAAGGACATTTTACTTTTTACATTTTTTCATTTTACATTTTACATTTTTCATTTTACTAACATTTAAAACCGTTGTCAAAAAAGACCATAATACAATGTAACTTACACGTTCTAAATAGAACATATCTTAGTTCACTTTTGGTGAATGTTGTATATGCAAAATTTATTTTGGTGAGTTAGTAAACCATTTTAACATTTTCAAAACATTTTAGTTACTGCAAACTAAAACTTCAGCTCACACAGCAGAGCAGGGCAACCCTGAATACTGGAGTACCACAAGGTTCTGGTTCTGAGCTCTCTCTTGTTCTCAATCATTGATTACAGTATGTTCCTGCATCTAGTTATAACTTATGGGGCCCCACACACGACATGCAGGAGAAAAATAGATATTATGACCAAAAATTAAGACTTTATTTCCAAAATATATTAACCCTTATGTGCTGTTCGGGATGTTTTCATCCACTATGGGGAATTTTTGAGTCTTAATTTGGCCATAACTTTCTCCGTGTTTCAGCAAATGGAATGATTTTTGGTGACAAATCTTATTTTGACACATATTTTGGGAAAATGCTTTGAAAATGTTCAAAACCTCAACAGTACTCTGTGGGCAAATTCACGACCCTTTCGTTATGTTCCGATTTTAACTGCTTTAAAAATGTATCAGATAAATATTTTTTTCAAATTTTTTTGCTTAAATCTATTAATCAACCTCAGTCCTGATCAAAACTACTAAATTTAAAAAAGAAATTCAGGATTTTAACTCTTTAATTGCCAAATCCATAAATGATGTCACTGATTTGGGAAAAAACGTGTCAAAGATTAGAAACAACATTGGCTTTGATGCGTTGTTAGTTTTTGTGCAGCATCAGATTTTAACGTTTTAACTGTTTTCAGCCACGAACATAACGAAAGGGTCGTGAATTTGAACAATGCACAAGGGTTAATTTGTGGATATGTTTTATTAATCTGTTCCCTCATTTTAGTTAAATTGTTGACATGTTGTACTACTTCATTCTCTTGTTTTAAAGTAGCTAAATCATGGTCACAATTGAACTAAAATGAACAAATTCTTAATTCATGACCATGATATCACTTTTCCCCCTCTCTCTCTCTCTTCTTCCAGGATGTCGTATGTGGGGCTCCGTACTAACTCGATCATCAGATAATGTAATAGTGGTCTGACTGATCACCAGCGATGAGAAGTGTGCTTTTGGTGCATTCGGTGTGCAGAGAAAAAAGGAGCTCATCGCGGGCTTTTGGAAGCACAGAGCTACAGAAAACACCCTCATTTACATCTGTGGGAACTGGAAGCGTCAGCAGATTCATGATCATTAGCATACACCTCACAGGGGACCTCTCTTGGACCCTCAACACCTCCTCCATGAGAAACGAGAGAAAAAACAGCAGCTCCTTTATTTTCTTCAAAGGAAATTAACAGGGTTGTTAATTGATGGTATTTGCTTCTGTTGAAGCTGTTAGCCTGCATTATTTCAACTTATTTTTTTAAATTAGTGTTTATCAGTTTTTTGTGATGAAAAAGTTCATTACCCATGATGCTTTTTCATCCAATCAGAGAGTTGAAAAAATGAAAAACGTGCTGAAAGAGCTCTTTAGCTACACCTATTCCTCTGAAGCACTACAAAATGCTCTGAAAATACTACTGTATTTGAAAACATACAGTATATGCATATATGTGACCCTGAACCAAAAAAAACAAAATGGTCTTTATTCGTATGGGTATAGCAATATCCAACAATACATTGTATGGGTCCAAATTAACGATTTGGACAACTTTAAAGGTGATTTTCTTAATATTTAGATTTTTTTGCACCCTCAGATTACAAATAGTTGTATCTAAACCAAATATTGTCCTATCCTAACAAACCGTACATCGATGGAGAGCTTATTTATTTAGCTTTAAGATGAACTCAAAATCTTTTTTTTATTTTCATTACCATGTGTAGATTTGTTTATGATATTTCATGGGTTTCACAGAACCTGCCCATCTTGCCTAATAACTTCTGGGAAGCTTCTACCAATGTATAAAAAATACTGCAAACTTTGATTGAACAGAAGATGAAGAAGAGAGAAGTGTTTTCAAATGTTTTCAATAAAACATATGTTTTAAAACCTATGTTCTCTTGATTATACACAACCGCAGGATTAGCTGTGTTTTATTATTTGAATTTAGCACAGCTTTTCTATGAATCAAAACAGACCTCTGAAACAGTATGGAACTTGAGCAGCATGTCTTATAATTTCTTCTAAATTCTGTTTCAACTCCAGTTAGTGCAATGCAATCAAACATAGGATACCATGATTGATGTCTTTCCTCATTTCTTTAATCAATTTAAAGAGAAAAAGACTACTTTAAATAAAAGATACCCATAAAAATGCTCTTCTAACTTTTTTTGGCTGTTGAATGTTCATGGTTTGGTCTAAAATACTGAGAATGGTATATGTTATATGAAATATATATTTCATTGGTACCCATGGCAACAGTTCAGACCTCTTTGAAAACTTTGTGTTGAGACTTCGACAGGGCTAACTTTAGCTCTCACAAAAATTTGTAGAAGATCAAGAGCAGAACAGATGCAGGGGCTTCAGCAGTGGAAGGCTGATTTGAAGCATTGTCAGAGATGACAGCTCCTTTTTCCTCACAGTCAGGAAAAAAGAAAGACATCCTCTTGTCTTGTCATCTCAGGTCCCCAGAACGAAAAAACTGAAAAGTACATTACTTTTCTCTGCACCAATTACCATGGATGGATGGGTGGGTGGATGGATGAATGGATCGATGGATGGAGGGATGGATGAAAGGCTGGGTGGCTGGATGAATGGATGGATGAGTGGGTGGATGGATGGATGGATGAATGGATGGCTGGGTGGCTGGCTGGATGGATGAATGGATGGATGAGTGGGTGGATGGATGGATGGATGAATGGATGGCTGGGTGGCTGGCTGGATGGATGAATGGATGGATGAGTGGGTGGGTGGGTGGGTGGATGGATGTATGGGTGGGTGGGTGGGTGGCTGGATGGATGAATGGATGGATGAGTGAGTGGGTGGGTGGGTGGGTGGATGGATGAGTGAGTGGGTGGGTGGGTGGGTGGATGGATGTATGGGTGGGTGGGTGGGTGGGTAGGTGTCAGGATGAATGGCTGGGTGGGTGAATGGATGAATGGATGGATGAGTGGGTAGGTGGGTGGATGGATGGATGAATGGGTAGGTGGGTGGGTGGCTGGCTGGATGGATGAATGGATGGATGAGTGGGTGGATGGATGGATGGATGGATGGGTGGATGGCTGGATAGATGGATGGATGTATGGGTGGGTGGGTGGGAGGATGAATGGCTGGGTGGGTGAATGGATGAATGGATGGATGAGTGGGTGGATGGATGGATGGATGGATGGATGGATGGATGGATGGGTGGGTGGATAGATGGATGGATGGATGGATGGATGGATGGATAGATAGATAGATGGATAGATGGATGGATGTATTGGTGGGTGGGTGGGAGGATGAATGGCTGGGTGGGTGAATGGATGAATGGATGGATGAGTGAGTGGGTGGGTGGATGAAATGGATGGATGGATGGATGGATGAATGGGTAGGTGGGTGGATGGATGGATGGATGGATGGATGGATGGATGGATGGATGAATGGGTTGGTGGGTGAATAGATGAATGGGTGGGTGGATGGATGAATGGGTGGGTGGATGAATGGCTGGGTGGGTGGGTGGATGGATGAATGGGTGGGTGAGTGGATTAATGAATGGGTGGGTGGGTGGATGGATGGATGGGTAGGTGGGTGGGTGGATGGATGGATGGATGAATGGGTGGGTGGATGGATGAATAGGTGGGTGGATGAATGGATGGATGGATGAATGGGTAGGTGCATAGATTTTTTTTCAACTGATGGATAAATGGGTGGGTGGGTTGGTTTGTGGGGAGATGGATGAATGGGTGGGTGGGGAGATGGATGAATGGATGGATGGATGGATGAGTGGGTGGGTGAATGGATGAATATGTGGGTGGATATTTTTTTTTCAACTGAGCAGTAACTTTGAGCCCAAAATAACTCTACTGTTTAGACTCTTTTCCACACGACTAGATATTCTGATACTCAGTGTACATTAAGAATATTTACACTTCAGATATCACATCAAATCCTCATTTGGCTAACAATGATTACACGTTGACGTTACTCTGTGTGCTAAATGTCCAAGGTCATGGAACTGAAAGTCCTATAGATAAGGATTAATTTCATATTATTATTGTTTACGGGAGCAAATCAAGAGGCTGCTCATCATCAGTGGGTCAGTACCATACCAATGGTAAAGCACGGAGGCAGCATCAAGCTCACCAAGCCAAATACAGAGAAGTTATTTAAGGACCAGCACACATACAAACTAGTGTGAACTCATCTTCAGAATGACAACCAGACAACCACACACCAGAACACTGGAGGGGCTTCAAGACCTGTAAGCATCCCTGAGTCACCCAGACTATTGGCCCAGACTTGAACTCCACAGCAAATTTGCGAAGAGACCTCAGTTTTATAGTTCACATAGTCTTCCAGAGAAATCCGAGTGAGCTTTCAGGGATTTGCAAGACGGAATGGTAACCTCAAATATACTATAATCCCCGCCAATGACAGTTTGACAGAGCGTCTAAATAATTACGCAAGCTTAAATGAGGCATTTGGTAATGCTACTGTTATTCTTTTTATTGTTATTAGCGCATTTTGTGCGATAGCAAAGGGAAGAGTCTATACCTAAAAATAACCGTCTATACTGTATGACTCCTGACCACTGTGTCAAACATAATTGCTTTCATGAAGGGCTTTCTGTCTTTGCCTTTTTATGTGCAACGGCTTACAGTTGGATATCTGTCACCGAGAGCAGCTGCAAAATACCTGATTTCTCACAGCTATTTTTACAGACGCCTGAAAACCAATTATTTCTGTTTGGATTCCAATTAGTATGAGCTTACAGAGATTTTCTTTCCTGTTTTTTTGGATTGACTTCTACTTCTTAGTGATTTGCTCCCATCTCTCTCTCTCTCTCCATCACTTTTCTCTCTCACACAGGTGCCTAATAAGAGGCCATTCTTTAAAGCTTTGGTGAACAGGAGTTCAAATACACAGTCAGCCTTTAAATTATCAGAGCCGAAGCAAGCAGCTGACAGTGTTTATTCCCATCATTAGTTGCCCCGCTCTGAGGATAGATGTGGTTTGTTTGCTTTTCTCTAGAGGGTTTTAGGAGGTTACATGCTGTGACATCAGCAATTGCCTCTGCTGTTTGTGACTTCTAAATGTCTGTGCCAGCTCAAATTTATGAGGGAACGCGGAACTAAACCAGGAAGACTGACGTATCAGCTATTTAGTCAAAACGTGTTGTTATTTTTCCAAATTTCTCCTGTTGCATATTATAAAAACAGTGTAAAACGTCAAAGTTGTGTAAATGATATTTAACACAAAGTAACCTCACTTTTTACAGCGCTTCTGTTGACTTTGTTTCATTACAGCAAAAAGTTAAACCTATTTTCTCCAATCTCTTAAGGCATTTGAAGTCAACATCACACAGGATTTGAAACCCTTTTTGCTTCAATGATGTGACATATTTCAAGCGAAACTCGAGAAAAAAAAACGTAGAGCTGTACTTGAATTATTTATCCATCGGGATATGATTGCATGGTGAAATGTTTCAGAATGATATATGATCAGAAGGTTTAACAATTTTATTTATCAGCCAAAAATGAAAGTGGATACATTATGTATGAAGACAAACATTTCTATGGACGAATCATTCACAAAAAGTCAACAGAAAAGGGTCGAGAATTGTGCTTGGGATTTGTCCTTTGTGTTTTTTGGGTTCCATTTTCCTGAGGTAAATGTTTATTTTCATGAACTACACTTTCTTTACTCTTTCTCCACTTTCAGGCTGTCGTTAATGAGAAAAACTCTGGAGACAGGAGAACTTCAAAGGTCTTCCCTAACTTTTTTATCATTCGTTCATAGCATACCCCAAGATTATAGGAACGTAACAGTTAAACCTAGTGCACACTGAAACGAGGAAGTGTCCGTTTGAGTAATGAGAAGCACCCCAGGTCTCTTTCTTAATGACTTTAGTGTTGAACTTGCTGGAAGAGTGGGGTGATTATTTTATCACCACAAACTAGGAAATCAGCTGGTTGATGTAATGAGGAGTCAGCGAATGAGATCCAATTGAAAGCTTTTATTTACAACCGTAGACAAAACAGGTGGTGGTCAAATACCAGCAAACAGGAACGGGGCAACATGTCATGGAATGGGGCCGGCATCAAGACAACACAGTCCAGTAACAATAAGCAATGAGTTCAGAGGGCAGGCACAACAAAGACAGTGAAACAGGCAGACTAGACAAGAATATAACGCTCAGAAATGTTAAACACCAGGAAATAACAAGACTTCGCAATGTACGTGTGGTTGAATGCCGCTTAAATAGTCTGAGTAATGGGCTGCAGCTGGTTGTGGTGATCAGTGATTGGGAACAGGACTTCTGGGAAGTGTAGTGTTTGAGTGTGAGTAAGTGTGGTGACTTGTGGGAAATGAAGTCCGGTGAAAATAACAGTTCGGCGGTTGAGTGCCCTCTTGTGACTATGGCAGGAACTTCGGCTGGTAATCCTATTTACTTCAGTACTAAAGTAATATTTTTCAGCATTTGTTGTAGTTTCATTGTCAAATTGGGGTTGCAAAGTTTTGAAGAGCGTTTGAATTGTAATACGAACAAGAACAAATTGGTAAATTCATCATATTTTGATATAATTATTTAACATTATTTAAAATAGCGTAGGGTACTTCAAGTTTTGTAGGTCACCTGAAAAAAAAAAAAAAAACATTTTCTTCCAATAATCCATCAAATTAATTGTAATATCTAATGTTTTACGTTCTTTTCTAGACTATTCCTGCAAATGTTATATTTTATCGGGATCAACCAAGTAAAAGAGACAGACTGCACTTCATGTTACCGACACCATTTCTTAGATTTCCCCAATGTTCACTTAATTTAGCCTATGTTCTTATCATTTATCATTTACTATGCATTTTTTTTTCTAGGTACCAACAAGCTTTAATACAACAAGCTCTATTAAAGGTCACCAAAATCCATCAAATCTCTATATATCTTTCTAGTTTTCCTACATGTTTCAGACCCTTGTGATCTCTAACATTCACGGTTTTTTACTTTATGGCATTTTCTCATGAAATTAATACAACAAAACGGGACCTGAAATGCTTTTGTGTGTGTGTGAGTGTGTGTGTGTGTGTGTGTGTGTGGGAGAGTTTTTGTGTTTTATGAGGACCCAAATTTGTTTAATAACATGGGTATTACACTGGTATTCGAAAAATGGTAAACATGTTTTATGAGGACATTTCATGAGGCCACATATTTAAAAATATTTTATTGAAAGTAAAAATTGCAGAATGTTTTCTGTGATGGGTAGGTTTAGTGTAGCGGGACAAAATATACAGTTTGTACAGTATAAAAACCATTACGCCTATGGAATGACCTCACTGAGATAGCAAAACAAACTGTGTGAATGTGTGTGTGTGTGTGTATTCCCTACGTTATGGGGACCAAATGATCTTGTGGGGACATTTATTTGGTCCCCATGACGAAACAAGCTTATAAATCATACAGAATGATCTTTTTTGAAAATCTAAAATAGCAGAACATTGTCTGTGATGGGTAGGTTTAGGGGTAGGGGTAGTGTAGGGGGACAGAATGTACATTACACCTATGGAATGTCCCCATAAAACATGAAAACACAACGTGTGTGTGTGTGTGTGTGTGTGTGAAAATTGTACGAGCTTTCCTTACCATGTACAACAATTATATTATTTAAGACTATCACAGTGCATTTGTTTTTATTGTTTTGGCTGTCAAACGATTAGATTGTTTAATCTAATTAACTACATCATGTGCCAATTAATTAATCACAATTTAATCTCACATCAAATTTGGCTGAGAAATTACCCCCAATTTATAGTCATTATTGTCTTAAATGAGAAAAGCATCAAATAGACATTACAAAAAGTACCTTTAGAAAAAAATATATTAATGATTCAAAACAGAACATAAAATGTTCAAGTTTTTTGTTTGTTTGTTTGTTTGTTTTCTTTCCTCCTGCATATGGATTGGTATTTAGATATATTTACAGACCAAAACAGTCGATTCAACATATTCTTCTTTCCTCTTCCACAAAAATAAGAAAGTCATACAGGTGTGAAACGACACTTGAGCGAGTAAATCGAAATAAACAGCATTTTAGGGCAAACTACTTCCATTGTGTGAAAAAAAGAGGAACATTGAAGTAAACGAGACCTGTCTGGTTCCCAACATACTTCAAAAAAAAATCTTTTTTCGTGTTGAACAGAACTCACAGGTTTGGAGTGAATGATGGCAGAATTTTTGGGTGAACTGTCCCTTTAAATGTGTTAAATGATTTTAATGAGTTAGTTTTCCATAACTAATTAATAAAATTGACAGCCCTGGTTAAAAACATGAATTACTGTATAAAAGAAAAGAGCTTTTTGCTTCCTCTATCTTTTCATGTCCTTTCACTCCTCAGTCTTTTCATCATTTCAAAGAGAACTATTTCTGTAAACTGAATAAAAGACTACATTTGGGATAATATAATGCCTCTAAGTAGTTTATAAAGTCATTAAAACAGCTTTAAAAACAGCTTTTGTTCCATTAAAAAAAAAAAAGCTTTAAAAAAACATCTAGGTATCGTTCAACAGACACTCAACATCAAATCATGTTAACATTTAACGTCAAATAACTAACAATAATCATTTAAACATTTATTTCAAATACACATATTTATTTGCATTAATAGCTATATAACTAAAATATATAATAATAGTTAAACTCCAGCATATATATATATACAGATAATATGTAATATAAATCGATAGGTAAAGCTTTAGAAATGGCATGTTCAAGTCTCTGGATATATTATCAACTACATGAAATAACAGAGAAGAATATCATGAATTTAAACACATTTACAAGGCAGGAATAAACACTGCTGCTTCAGGCAGCTGAAATATCAATGCGAATTATATGAATAAATTATATGAATTATAATAATTCATACAAATATAATGAATAATGAATTGGTCTCAAAAATTCTTTCGCTATAAACTTTAAACTGCGAGAGCTGCAGAGCTTTTATTGCCTCAGCGTCACTTCGCTCATAGTTGATCGGTCCAGTTTTGGTTGGCGATGAATAAAAAAACCTGGAATAAAATCTTTTCCGCAGCAGGTTATGCTAATTACATAAGTTACCATGGTGACAAACACAGCTAAAAGCCAATCCACCTTCTTGAGCCCAAATACAGTTCGCTCGAACGTATATTAAACGTAAAATTTTAATTAACTTCACAATTCTGATTAATAACTTACAGAGGAGATTAATTATGTTATTAATTACTTGAAATAAAAGGGACAATGTGCAGAGCATGACAAACACAAAGAACAGTTTTATTTATCAGTTTTATTTCAATTAATATGCAAATAGTCCCTGTATTTCAATCGGTAGAACCAGAGAAAGATGCTATATAGGAAACACACAAACAACAATAATTAAATACACCAAATGCAATATATTTTGCTTTGAATAAATAATATTTTGAGTTTTATTTATCAAAAACATATTATTCCTCACTGTAAAAACCAGTCAAACAAACGAATCTGCTTTGGGACATCCTATAAAAACATGTGATATTACTATATATATACTATAACTAACCTTGTTTCTTCACTACCATCCATCTTCCTCGTGATCTTACAGCAAAGACAAGCAGATTCTGTAAACATACTGTAAAACAATACAAGTCACTGACCTGAGTTCGACTGTGTCACAAAAGATCTCAATCACAAGCGCTAAACTCAGTACAGTAGCTTCCAGTGACTGGTTTCTAAAAATGTCTCATCCACATTCAGAGTGTGAAACAGTTAATTATAGCACCATGCAAAATCTGAACATTATGCAAATGGCCGTCAAGCAATATGCATCACCTCTAAATTTCAGTTATGAAAACTTGGCCTAAAGCAATAAATGCAGCCATATATATTTATATATATATAAGAAGAGATATACAACAGACTGCAGTGAACTACCATTCCATCGACAAAAGCGACATTAAATAAACACATCAATCCAAGATCACTATTAGACTACTAAGAAGAAGGTCTTCTAAGACATATATCAGAAAAAGTATGTCGTCTGAGCAAGTGAGCCCCATATATGCCTCTAGCTTGATCATCTTTTCTTTAATTATTGACATAGTATAAACATACAAGGATGAAGCCAAATTAAACCTCTCAGCTCTGTAAATAGGCTTATGGTGACTCGGGGCAAGTGTTACATGTCTGTATGTTTTGGACTTTAGTTTTCTTCTGTCTCTTTTTTCACTTTTTAGTTGTCTTGGTAACAGATTGATTTGAGTTTCAGTTCAGGTGTGTCTCATTAATTAGCTCGTTCGCTCCCTTTGTTTGCCTAGTATATATTCCCTGTGTTTTCCCTCAGTCCCTGTCGGTTCTCGTTGAATGTTAATGTAGTTTTTCTTCTGTTTTATTCCTCGAGTATTTCATCATTAAAGTCTGCATTCCTGTGTGCTTCCTTGTCGTGAGAGATTATACCACATCTTATGTTTTTTTTTAAATGGCCCTTTTTTTTATTGGCTCGATTATTTCTAACAAGAAAATTAGGATTTTATTTTTTAATATTTTTCATAATAATTTAATAATTGCTAATTTGTCATATATATATATATATATATATATATATATATATATATATATATATACAGCTCTGGAAAAAATTAAGAGACCACTGCATATTTTTTGTTATTTTGACCAGTTGTTGCTTTTGGCAAATAAATGCTCTAAATTACAATATTTTTATTTGGAATTTGGGAAAAATGTCAGTAGTTTATAGAATAAAACAAAAATGTTAATTTTACCCAAACACATACCTATAAATAGTAAACCCAGAGAAACTGATAATTTTGCAGTGGTCTCTTAATTTTTTCCAGAGCTATATATATATATATATATATATATATATATATATATATATATATATATATATATATATATATATATATATATATATATATATATATATATATATATATATATATATATATATATATATATATATAATACATTTTACTACCACGACAACAGTCAAAGGTCATGTGCTCACGTTCCACCCTCAGGTTGAAGATTTTATGAGGTTATCATTTAATTTCAGTATCTTCTGCCTGTGGTGTTGACTAATTTCAAGTGAGTGCTGGTGTTTGTGATGTCCTGTCTCTAGCTATCTGCATGTGCTCTCTTATGTTTTTGCTTTATAAGTCAGTAAAATATTGTACAATAGATGGGCGACGCAAAGTGTCAGGGCTATGTCTGTTTGTCTCTTCCCCGGTCCTGTCGTTTGTCACATGTGTTCTTTGTTTTGAGTTTCTCAGTCCTCCTTAGTTGCCATAGCCACCTTTATTAGTTCATTTGTAGTCAGCTGTGTCTTGTAATTAGTTATGTCTTTCACCAGTGCCCTGCTCATTACTCCTCATGTGTTCCAGTGTATTTATACCCTCTGTGTCTGTCCAGTCCTTGTTCGTCGCTAACGTTACTTTGATGGTGTTGTGGATGTATCCTGTCACTATCCTGATCCTGGTTGCAATTAAACTATTTATGTTAAGAAGTCTTCATTCTCCTTGCTTGTATACACACACCCGTGACACCAAGCGGGAAAAAAAAAACCATGCTAAAATCATGTTCAGTTTTATCCAAATTGTGCAACGTTTTATTGCACTGTTTTCTGCAGTTCTTAAAATGAATTGTTTAATGCTCTCACGTTTGAAAATAACATACTGCCATGGTTGTACTCAGCTCTGAGGTCCTGATTTCTGCATTTTTCCCAAGCTATATATATAATATAATAATTTCCTAATCTTAACTTGACTTTGGTGCTGCAAGTCAAGTCAATTTTTATTATTATAGTGATTTATACAACAGAAATTATTCAAAGCTGCTTCACAATAAAAAAAAATATGAAAGTAAGACAACTAATGAAATCATCAAATATGAGACATTCAAATCTGTGCTGTAAAGCAGCTGTAGCAAGTTAAGTGTCATTCTTCAGATCAATTCATTTCAGTGGTACTTCTGTTCAGTTTAATAACTGTAAAAGTTCATCATGAAACTATAAGCAGCACTATTGAAGACAGTAGTGCTGTTATTCAGCTCAAGTTCATTGTTGATTCAGTTTAGTTCAATAGCCATGTTGATGTTGCAAAGTTCATCAGAAGACAATAGCGTCATTATTCAGCTCAGTTCAGTTCAAGTTTTATTCTCATCCAGTAGTGTTTGTCTAATAGCACTCACCAATGTCAAAATGTTTGAGATGACCAATCAAATGAAAGTCAGCAAGCTTTACTGTACACAGAGAGTGCGAAACTAAACAATATTTTAACAGCTTTTTCAATTGAAATGTTACATGACTGAGAGAAATAATCAGGGGTACAAACTAATAAACTTTAGTCTAATTACTCTAAATAGTCAGCTTTTCTGTCTTTAGAACTTTCAAAAGTAATGTACTACAATATTGTTTTTCTCCCTAAAAAAAACTAATTGCATTACTTGGTTACCTTTTTTGAAAATAGTGCATTGTTAGTTTTGCATTAGGGGATGGTGCAGAGATGGGGACAAGAGATGGTAAAGGGATGGTGATGGATGGACTACAAAACCCCGGCGGTGATGATGGTAAATGCCCGGTGAAACGGAACCAGAGCTCAGCAGGGATGACAGCCCACGGCGGAGTTGAGGGAGGGGGAAGCCATGATGCTATTGTAGTTGATGACATCTGGGGACGGCCAGCGGAGACAAGGCCGATGGATCTAAGGGTGGAGACGGTGAACTGATGGAGCTGAGCAACTTTACTGGCACAG
This sequence comes from Zacco platypus, assembly GCA_038088235.1. Classification (NCBI taxonomy): domain Eukaryota; kingdom Metazoa; phylum Chordata; class Actinopteri; order Cypriniformes; family Xenocyprididae; genus Zacco; species Zacco platypus. Next base: position 22,305,574 of record CM076070.1, read on the forward strand.
GTGGCAATGAGTGTCTGAGGCAGAGCCAGAGTGCCCGAGGACTGAGGCGGAGCCTGTGTGACGGAGGACAGAGGTGAAGTCGAAAGGAAGGAGGAACTCACTGCAGCCATAGGGGTGGGGAGAAGGAGCATAGCGGATGGCTCACAACTCTATGGCGGAAGCAGAGTGACGACTGCCCAAGGGGGAGCCGATGGGATGAGGGAGCCTGGTGGAGCCACAAGGCCGAGGGTGTCTGGTGAATCTCAAGGTGGGAGGAGGCAAGTCAAAGTCGACAGGTCGAGATTGAGTGGGGTAATCAGAGGCCAGAGGTGGAGCCACAAGATCCACTCACTCAGGTGCTGATGGTGGTCGCTCGAAGTCACAGCAAAGCATTCCAGGAGATGGCGAAGGGCAGCAAGTATCCGGCAGAGGTGGAGCTGGAGGACTGGCTGAGCTCTGCAGGGATAGTCACGGAGGTAAGTTTAACAAGATCAATGATGGTAATTCCAATGCCCAAAAGGTTAATAAAACAGTCTCAGTGCTGTCTAGCAACAGCAATGATTCAGAACAAACAGATAATACCAGGTGGGATAGAGTGGGAGGAAGACCCTGTGTCCAAATCCATCAGCCAGTCCTCCACTTGTCCAATTCCACTTGTATCACCTCTGTTACTACTGTCGCTGACTCACACCCCTGGTCAGACACACACACACACAGCTCCGAGGCGATGATCAGCACTGTGGTTGCCCTCCATATGCAGGGAGCTCATGCGAAATCTCTGTGGTACTGAGTGATGGTGGGCTAGGCTCTGGATGATGGCTTCTTCTCCAGTTAAGTCCTGAGGTATCTGGGAGGTCTACAGGGCAGTTGGCCCTGATCCACAACAGTGATTTGAGGGTCTCGTCATCGTCATCAACAGAATCCTTCAGTGAAACTGAAAAAAATCCAGAGTTCCTTGTTCTGAATTGGGAGAGTAAGCTTCAAGATCCAGAATGGGGTCCTCTACGTCAGCGGAAAGAGCCAGAGATACGGAATTATGCATCTCAAAACCCACTTCCACTAACTCAACCTGTGAGACCCATGACTGAAGTCAAACTACGTGGTCCAGGGACTCTGCCCTCATCCCTCGAGAAGAGGGCCAAGTGGGATTGGATCTTGAGAACATTGAATTCTTGAAATGCTGACAGTCAGCCCCCTCAAGGAATCATTTGATATTACAGGGGTAGTCGTGGCCTAATGGTGAGGGAGTTTGGCTTTTAACCTGAAGGTTGTTGGTTCGATTCCCATGCCGGCAGGAATTGAAAATGGGGATTGTGAATTGTGGGGAAGTGGGGATTGTGAATGAACAGCACTCTCTCCACATTCAATACCATGACTAAGGTACCCTTGAGCAAGCCATGTAACCCCTAATTGCCTCACTTGTAAGTCGCTTTGGATAAAATGTTAAATTTTCTGCTAAATGACTAAATGTAAATGTTATAAATCGGGATCAAGGTGACACATACAGCATCTCGACCCTAACATGATAGCAGCTTAACTCCTGAATCTTCCACAAACGCATATGCTCAACAAACATACGGCTTCTGAAGACAAAGAAGCTGTCAACAAAGTTTCCTGGTGTCTATTTATAGACTCTGTGGCACGCTAAGCTACGCCACTTTGTCCATACATTCAGCCAGTCAGATTTAGACACGTGCTTCAGACACCGGCTCATGCAGAGGCGTTCCCGTAGCAGAAAGTAAACCTTGTGAAACAATTCTCAACATTCACCACTTTTGCCTAATCATCCACCTCTGTTTGCATCACTTCACAAACACCTCCCTGTGCTATCTATTTTCTGTTCCGAATGGCCATTTGAGTTGTTATAGCAGTTTGAATCCTCACTTTCTCATATGTATCTTTCTCAAGGTCTCTACTTCATTCTGCAAATCATATTATGTCATATTTCACTTGTCAAAGTTGCACAGTTATCCCAGTGACATTTGGAAATGCAAAGAACATTCGCCACTGACACACATGAGCAGTACTTTTAGAAATGTCAGCGGTCTGAGTACATAGCCTTGAGGCAATTCTTATTTACCATATTTCCAAACTGGGAATGAAATAATGGAATCTATCAACTTAGAGTCGCTATATTAAGCCATAGTTAAAGTAGACTTCTTAACCAGTTTGTTCAAGCTTAAGAGCAGGCACTGCTCTCCCAGCAAACCGCATTCTCCCAGCATTCTGCCAGTTACAGACTGGTGGAATGTGTCTACACATTGAAATATGAAAAGCTGTTCTCGTACCACAATGCGAAATCTTCCACTCTGTATTTCTGATTGCATGAACTGAAAGGGAGCAGGAGGTCAATCAAATTATTTTAATCCAGAATTATGCTTTTATCATTATTACAGATGAAAATTGATTTTAAATCACTTTTTGGTATTAGCATGGATACATTGTGATGATAGCCTTTGTACTATGTCCCCTTAGATATCAAGCTAAATATAGTGTATTTTCTTGGCATGCTGATGAATTTGTCAGTTCCATTATATATTAGGTGGTCTTAACTATTATTTACCAACATCAAAAAATTAGTGCAATGTACTTATTGTATTGCAAAACAATTGTGCTGCTATTGAGGTGGGGTACGGGTAAGGCTAGGGATAGGTTTGGTTGAATTGATAGGTTTAAGGATGGGTTAAGGTGTACGGGATGGGTCAACGGTAATTATAGATGTAGTTACAGAAATTAATTACAGATATAATTACTTGTAGTTTTTTTTTTTTAATTACAAGTACAATGTAAAAACATGTATGTAAACAATAAGTGCATTGTATCAAATTATTAATTTAAATGCAAGTACATAGTAGTTAAGGCCACCTAATTGATTTTTCGCAAAGACCCGCCCCCTTTAGTTACTGTTGCTATGTCTGACAAGCCATGTGCTCTCACGCCACACATCATGTTTTCACGAAAAAAATACATCCTGGAGCAAAGAGGACACTGAAACAGTTTCATATTTAAAATATTGCAATTTTTTTAAGGAGTTTAAACAATAAATAGCGTCTAGTGTGTGTTTAATGTGTGGTGACAGATCGCTGTAGCTCCTCGTGAACAGATCATCTTTTCATACTAGTTCATTTATAGCATCAAATAAACATGAATGAACATCAGAAGGAATGTTGTTTCAAGCGCGGAAAGACGTGATTCAAGTTCACCAACGTTAATCTACTAACTCCCCTGACCGCTTTGACGGACAAAATGGCGGATTCTGGGTTATGATTGGTCAGATCGCCTGTCAATCAAACTGTTTGCGAAGGGTCAATTATAAAGTGTCTAACATTTTCCAATCTTGTGTATGAACAGATGTCTTAAAGGTGAGACTGAAAAGAATAAATCAAAAATAATCAGTTCAGTGGGGGATTTGTTTAGAGTTATTTTAAAAAAATCTGCATAAAATATTGATTGTATCTCAGAGAAGAAACAGCTGCAAGCAGAAAGCCTAACAAATGAATTATAGTGGGGAAAAAAATTAACTTTCAAAAGTTCCCTTGGCATTTTGCTGCATAGTAAGAATGTTAATATTTTAAATGTTGAAACCATAGCAGATTCAAACTTTGTTGTACCCCAGTATAATATTACTTATGAATCCTTGTCAGATGAGAGAGATGTGTACTAACCTGAGAAATACGCTATCCTATTCATTAGTTTTTAGAGAAGAAAGCAACTGAAATGACTAACTAATGCTTGCAAATGAGTAGCTATTTTTTTGGTTGCTGTGGTCATATCCTCCACTAACCGCTGGGTAAAGGCCAAAGTTCCCTTCAAATACCACAACTACATATTTATGATACCTGTCACACCACATTTACTCCAGTGAATATCTCTTGGGGTAGATTTATATTTGAAAGTCATTATCTTTATAGACACCTTCAAGACCGATGCAAATGCATTAAAGACCTAGCTACAAAAAGCTATAGTTCATTAACACTGTTATTGCCATGGGGAAAAAAATATAACACTTTATTTTGAAGGTGGTTTGCTGGACTTGGCAGTGTGTCAGACACAGCCTGAGCGAGGAACTTGACATGAAAGTATTCTGCCTGCGTGATGTTTGTCTGAGATATGCCTTTCCATTTTGTCCATCCTTCCCGTTGCCTCAGCCCCACCACCCTACTGACTCTGTCCTCTCACACACCTGCTCAGTCTTCCTACTGGATCGACAATCTTTGCACCGAGCATTGTTTTAAAAAAAAAAAATCAAGTGAAAAATTAGTGATAAAATGAAGAGCAAAGAAACACATACACATTACATAGAACAAGTGGCAGGTCCATTAGTTTACATTTACACTAATTGTATATGGGTTGATGGACCTCCAACAAACATTGACTATGTCAACTTATTTTACAATAATAATGACTTTTCAACAATATCTAGTGATGGACGATTTCAAAACACTGATTCATGAAGCTTTACGAATTTTTTTGTTTCCAATCAGTGGTTTGGAGCCCCAAAGTCACGTCATAAGTGATTCGAAATGTCATTATTTCACGTGACTTTGGCAGTTTGATTCACGAACTGAATCACTGATTCAAAACAAAAGATTCGTAAAGCTTCATGAATCAGTGTTTTGAAATCGTCCATCACTAGATATTGTTGAAAAGACTGTATTTTGTTTTTTGGCGCACAAAAAGTATTCTCGTCACTTTATAATATCAAGGTTGAACCACTGTAGTCACATGACCTGTTTTAAATATGTTTTAGTGAAAGTGTTCATTATCTGTCAATAGAGACTCACTGAACCATCGGATTTCATCAAAAATATCTTCATTTGTGTTCTGAAGATGATGAAGGTCTTACGGGTGAAGAACCACATGAGGGAGACGAATTAATGACATTTTTGGTTGAACTGACCCTTTAAGTGTGGTCATTTAAAAGTAACTTTCCCCAACACTGTATATATATATATATAAATTAAAATAAAAGCAATGAATCTGGGCTATTGAATTTAATGATTAAACTGAAAAAATGTAAACGCAGTCATTAATTCCTCATGTGGTTCTACACCCGTAAGACCTTCATTATCTTCAAAACACAAATGAAGATACTTTTGATGAAATCCGATGGTTCAGTGAGTCTCTATTGACAGATAATGAACACTTTCAAAAGATACTAAAACATATTTAAAACAGGTCATGTGACTACAGTGGGTCAACGTTAATATTATAAAGAGACGAGAATACTTTTTGTGTGCCAAAAAAACAAAATAACGACTTTATTCAACAATATCTAGTGATGGACGATTTCACAACACTGATTCATGAAGCTTTACGAATCTTTATTGTCGAATCAGTGATTCGGTTCGAGTATCAAACTGCCAAAGTCACGTGACCTATTGAAATTTCGAATCACTTAAGAAGTAACGAAGCCTCGTTTACTGGAATCATGTGACTTTGGCGCTCCGAATCACTGATTCGACACAAAAGATTCGTAAAGATTCATGAATCAGTGTTTTGAAATCGTCCATCACTAGATATTGTTGAATAAAGTCGTTATTTTGTTTGTTAGTTTTTTGGGGGGGGGGGCGCAAAAAAAAAATATTCTCGTCACTTTATAATATTAATGTTGATTCACTGTAGTCACATGACCTGTTTTAAATATGTTTTAGTATCTTTTGAAAGTGTTCATTATCTGTCAATAGAGACTCACTGAACCATCGGATTTCATCAAAAATATCTTCATTTGTGTTCTGAAGATGATGAAGGTCTTACGGGTGTAGAACCACATGAGGAATTAATGACTGCGTTTTCATTTTTGGGTGAACTAACGCTTTAATGTGTTAAATAAATTGAAACCTACAAAACACGTGACAACTTGCCCCAAGATTTTATGAAAAATATGTCCTGAGAACACAGTTCGGTCTTTCAGTTACCTTCATTATTTGAGAAGAGAATAATTCTCTTAATCCATAGTTTACATATGTTTATTGGATTTTTCTACGAGCCCTGTTCTCCTTTATAACATCTACAGATTTTCCCCACAGCAAGGCTCGGTTTTCATATTTTCTTGTGAATCATAAAAAAAACATTAGGTTATATACAGTCATGTGTGCTGTTCTATATGCAGACTCACTTCATAGCAGTAATGGATCAAATGAGCAGTTCTATTTTCATCTACAAGTAACAAGGGGCAAGAAAAATGACAGAATGCAGCAGTCAGACTGATGCAGCACTTCAGATTTAACAAGATTCAGATCTTCAGTATGTTCAGCACAGGCCATTTAGAACATTTCTCACAAAGTTTTTGTAGTGTTTCTTTATTTGTGGCTAAAACGCACTGTCAGAGGAAAGATATTGCTTCAAGTCCAGCTTCTCCTCTCATTATACTGTAGATGTTAAAGGTTTTGACTGTACACAGTAAAAACCCCAGAGTTAAATCAACTCTGCTCAGATAACATTTGGTCCCTCTCTCTATAGTGTTAAAGTAACACTGAAGCAGAGTTAAAGTTAATGAGATAATTAAGTGATTAATTAAGCGATGATTGAACATTAATGATGAACACCTGCTGTTAACAAGCAGAATCACTGAAGAAAAGAGAAACACAAGAACAACAACTGACTTCAGCCACAGTCTTAGATGAAATCAACTGAAGATAAAAGACATTCAATCTCTGAAGAGTGTTACTTTAACACTATTTAGAGAGGGACCAAATGTTATCTGAGCAGAGTTGATTTAACTCTGGGGTTTTTACTGTGTAGTTATATTTTTTAGTATAGATTTTTCTCCAGTTATTTTCTACCACTTATTCTGCTGAAATTTCTAAGGAATGCTGTTGATTAATGCATTAAGGATTTGCCTATTTAAATCCATTTTTGACATTGGACTTCCAATTACGTCAAGTCTTTCTTTGCGGTCTTCTCATGTTCCTTTATAAAACATCGATTTATGTGGACTTATAGTTCTAACTCCACACCATTCTTTTCATCTCTTCCTTTCAGTACCATGCTCACATGGTGAGGCAGATTTGAACAAGAATAGTCTATTTTCTGCTATTGTAAGGTCTCATCAGGGGGCAGCAGGGCCGCGTCCAGTTTTTTCATCACGGCTCATTTCATGCTATCTGATACATGTTTCTGCTAAAGAAACACTGGTTTCCTTTAAGGTGTGTATAGTGCCGACATTTCCGGCTGTAATGAGTGCCTATGTCATTTTTCTCCTTTCTTTAGAGGAGACAAAAACACAGAGGCTTGTTTTGAGGACCTGTGGTGCCAGTTTGTGTTGTGGTTGCCAGTAATGAGCTTTCGAAAGCTGGCAGAAACATCACATATCATTTTTTTCATGCTGTGAATCAACTCCTTGTGAGTTAATACAGAAAACTGACAGATCAAGCAAGTACTTGAAAGTTGTCACACTTAATATTTGAAGGCTCCACTACACCGTTTATGAAATCTCCTCTTATACGTCTGTGTAAATGACGACAAATGTACTTGTTTAGTATTTAAAGGTATATATTTGCAAAATACATTTTTTTGCATGTTGGCATAATACACTGGAATGTAAATTATAGACAGCATCAAAAACTTAAGAATTTCATAAATAAACATTGGATACACATTTGTTGTAATCTGTAAATGTGTCGGTGTACATTTATCTTCCTGTTACTTTTGATTATTTTTGAGAAGTGGTTAGGCTTAGGGTAGGATTTTATTTTAGTACAGTGTTTATAAAATTCTAATTCCCAGTGAAAAACCATCCATTATTATGGAAGCCCGTTCCCGCCACTGTTGAGGAAAAAAATATAAGTCATAATAATGAGAAACTTTCTCATAATAATGACTTAGTATCTCATAATAATGAGAAACTTTCTCATAATAATGACTTAGTATCTCATAATAATGACTTAGCATCTCAAAATAATGACTTAGTTTCTCAAAATAATGACTTAGTATCTCAAAATAATGACTTAGTATCTCAATATAATGACTAAGTATATCAAAATAATGAGAAACTTTCTCATAATGATGACTTAGTTTCTCATTATTATGAGATAGTTTCTCATTATTATGAGATACTAAGTCATCATTATGAGAAAGTTTCTCATTATTTTGATATACTTAGTCATTATATTGAGATACTAAGTCATTATTTTGAGATACTAAGTCATTATTTTGAGAAACTAAGTCATTATTATGAGATACTAAGTCATTATTTTGAGAAACTAAGTCATTATTTTGAGATACTAAGTCATTATTATGAGATACTAAGTCATTATTATGAGATACTAAGTCATTATTATGAGATACTAAGTCATTATTTTGAGAAACTAAGTTATTATTATGAGATACTAAGTCATTATTTTGAGAAACTAAGTCATTATTTTGAGAGACTAAGTCATTATTATGAGATACTAAGTCATTATTTTGAGAAACTAAGTCATTATTTTGAGATACTAAGTCATTATTATGAGAAACTAAGTTATTATTATGAGATACTAAGTCATCATTATGAGATTCTAAGTCATTATTATGAGATACTAAGTCATCATTATGAGATACTAAGTCATTATTATGAGATACTAAGTCATCATTATGAGAAAGTTTCTCATTATTTTGATATACTTAGTCATTATTTTGAGATACTAAGTCATTATTTTGAGATACTAAGTCATTATTTTGAGAAACTAAGTCATTATTATGAGATACTAAGTCATTATTATGAGATACTAAGTCATTATTATGAGATACTAAGTCATTATTATGAGATACTAAGTCATTATTTTGAGAAACTAAGTTATTATTATGAGATACTAAGTCATTATTTTGAGAAACTAAGTCATTATTTTGAGAGACTAAGTCATTATTATGAGATACTAAGTCATTATTTTGAGATACTAAGTCATTATTATGAGATACTAAGTCATCATTATGAGAAAGTTTCTCATTATTTTGATATACTTAGTCATTATTTTGAGATACTAAGTCATTATTTTGAGATACTAAGTCATTATTTTGAGATACTAAGTCATTATTATGAGATACTAAGTCATTATTATGAGATACTAAGTCATTATTTTGAGAAACTAAGTTATTATTATGAGATACTAAGTCATTATTTTGAGAAACTAAGTCATTATTTTGAGAGACTAAGTCATTATTATGAGATACTAAGTCATTATTTTGAGAAACTAAGTCATTATTTTGAGATACTAAGTCATTATTATGAGATACTAAGTCATCATTATGAGATACTAAGTCATTATTATTGTAACGTTGGTGGTTGCGGGAAGCAGCGCACAGAGACAGGCAGACTGAATTTGCAACGTAATTTAATATAACTCAAACTTGGTACTGACAGGTATAAGCACGATAGCAACAATACAGCAATAATGACGAACAAGGACTGGACTGACACAGAGGGAATAAATACACCAGAGAACAAGAGGGTAACGAGTAAAACGCAGGTGTCAGACATGATACAGACAAGACACAGCTGACGACAATGAACTAATAACGAGACGAGCACATGGCAGGGCAAAACAACGATCACATGACTGAATGACAGGACCATAACAAAGAACATGTGACAAATGACAGAACTAAATGAAAACAAGGAACATGTGACAAAGACAGGACCGGGGAACAGAATAAACAGATAAACATAGACACGATTATGACAATTATGAGATACTAAGTCATCATTATGAGATACTAAGTCATTATTATGAGATACTAAGTCATTATTATGAGAAAGTTTCTCATTATAACGAGATTTATTTTTTCAGAATAGTATTACTTTGTAACTCATTATTATGAGAAAATTTCTCATTATTATGACTTTATTAGGATTTTATTTTTATATATTAGGATTTTAGGATTAGGATATTAGGATTTTTTTTTTTCTCAACAGTGGCGGGAACGGGCTTCCATACAAATTATCACTCAATTATACAGAAATTGTCACAAAACTTGCCTTAATGTTGACTGGTTTGTTTCAAGACTTATTTTTATATATATATATATATATATATATATATATATATATATATATATATATATATTTTTTTTTTTTTTTTTTTTTTTTTTTTTTAAACGCCTGTGGAAAAAACTAAAAAAGTGGTGGTTCACTGTTGCAGCAGTCTATTGCAGCGCGTCTCAGACCTGTCCTGAGGACAGAGGTGTGTGTTCAGTTGCAGTGAGGATGTCATTTAGTTTTCCAACAAGTGTGAATTGCAGTTTGCAAACCATTTATTTCCATAACATGGAGCAATTTCCATTTAAAACAGGATATTCAAGAAGAAGAAGAAACAGGACTTTTATCCTTTGATAATTTGACTTTCATCATCTGCTAATGTCCATGAAATGTTGTGAAGTTTGCAAGACTTTTGCAACATTTCCTTTCCTCTTGCACACACATATTAGATTCAGTATGATTATGCAAATATAGATTTTTTTTGTCAGAATTTAAGCGTTCTGTAGAGTACTAACAAGCAACCATTTATGTGAGTGCCTCAGCCTTATAAACCTTTCCTGTGCTCTCTCCGGGGGGAAAAAAATGCAGCAATTTTAGCTTTATCTTATCTCCGTGCACCCTACAGGACGTACACCTAAAAGAGCTATTCAATTAAATATTTCAGTAACACTTTATTTTACAGTGTCACATACATGTATTTACTATAGTAATAACTAGAAATTATGCTTAATTACATGCAATTAACCCTAAACCAAACTCTCATCCTAACCCTACAGTGAGTACATGTATTGACCCTTCTCAAACAGTTTGATTGACAGGTGATCTGACCTATCATAACCCCGAATCCCTGAATTTCCCATCTTTTTTAATACATTGTAAGTGCTGTATTTGAGAAGAAAGAAAGGAGCTAAGATGGTGTCTTTCACATTCAAATTGTTTAGATAAGCAGTAGACTTTAGTAGAAGTTCAGAACAGTAATGAGTCTTTTTCTAGTTTCATACTCTCTTCACCGATCTTCCTTCACAACACCCTTGAAAACCTGCAATCTCCAGACACTGTCAGGAAATCATCAATACTTGTCACAGCACACTACACCCATGCAAACAATAAAAAAAAGTAAACTCGGAAAAAAGTCTCAGAATCCCTCCTCCAATCCCAGACATTCTGGCATGCTGTGTTTTGGTTTGCGAGTGGAATGAGTCCTCTGTTGGAGAGCGTTCGGATATCTCCCACTGAACGTCTCCTTCGCTCCATGATGCTCGTGCAGCCACTGACAGCACTCTCTCCACAGCTGGACTGGGAATTAAATAATCATGCAATGGAAAGCAAAAAAATAGGATCGTCACAGACCCAATCTGAATGGTGCACTGAGGAAAGATATTATTAGCCTTCAACACAGTCTGCAATCCACTTCCTGTGATGTATGATGGTAATAATATTAGTGGTACTTGCAAAATGGCATCAAAAATCTCACAGATTTGCAGTGAAAAAGCGATCAGAGCCAAATATAGTCCAGAGACACTTTTTCAGCCTCCCAGAATGCCCTGGCAACCACACAACAATGCACTAACTTCACTTTAGCATCAATGTTTCAACAAGTTTCAGATGATGAAATGCACTTTGAGCTCATAAGATGAACATGACTTCATAAAACATAATGCAGTTCAATGCATAAGTGTAAGAAGTTATAGTCTAGTAGTGTAATTGACCCTTCGCCGGCAGTTTGATTGACAGGTGATCTGACCAATCATAACCACCATTTTGTCCGACAAAGCAAACTTGGTGAAGTTGAACTTGAAAAATTGTGTGTCTTTCCGCACTTGAAACAATATTCCTTCTGATGTTCATTCATGTTTATTTGATGCTATAAATGAACTAGTATGAAGAGATGATCGGTTCACGAGGAGCTACAGCGATCTGTCACCACACATTAAACACACACTAGACGCTATTTATTGATTAAACTACTTAAAAAAATTACCATATATTAAATATGAAACTGTTTCATATCAAAAGTAACCTGCTCTGTCTTGTCTGTCGACGTGTTGTCAGTGTCCTCTTGGCGCCAGGATGTATTTTTCACTGCGTGAGAACATGATGTGTGGCGTGAGAGCACATGACTTGTCCTATTATCAGTCCCTCCAGAAAAACGTGATTATGCGATCGCTTGATTTCATGCATAATCAGCCAAAGTCCGAATATTTATGCGGGGGGTCGCATTTATTCAAATACGCCGCACTTTCGCCGCATAAATTGCAGATTTCAGCAAGCAAAATATGTGGGGCTAGCATGATTTCATGATTTCGTTGCACAAAAGTCACATGTATCTTAGCAGAAAGTTGAAAAATGTTGAGTTTACGTCACACAAGTGAAGCGCTATTATTTCCCTATATGAAACTTTCTCATAATAATGACTTAGTATCTCATAATAATGACTTAGTATCTCATAATAACGACATAGTATCTCATATTAATGACTTAGTATCTCAAAATAATGACTCAGTTTCTCAAAATAATGACTTAGTATCTCATAATAATGACTTAGTATCTCAAAATAATGACTTAGTATCTCATAATAATGACTTAGTATCTCATAATAATAACTTAGTATCTCATAATAATGACATAGTATCTCAAAATAATGACTTAGTATCTCATAATAATGACTTAGTATCTCAAAATAATGACTTAGTTTCTCAAAATAATGACTTAGTATCTCATAATAATGACTAAGTATCTCAAAATAATGAGAAACTTTCTCATAATGATGACTTATGAACCTTATGAAGTGACGTGATTACACGACGTGAACATCATCTGCAAACCCCGCGGTGAAACCGTGATGAAGCACGCAGATCATTCTCATTTGCCAACAAAAATAAGCGCAAAAGAGCGCGTGAAGCAGTTTCCCGGTGTGTCACATGACAGTGGGGGCAAATTATTTTGCACCGCAGACGACGCTGTATGTTAGTAGTGTGTGAAATAATTCACGTTGCAGTAAGAGATTCACTTTGTGCATTGGAAGCTCTTAATTTAACAGAAGATGTGTGTTTTGTACAGCGACCTCTGTAAAACAGGAAGCACACATTTTATTTGTTTATATTTTATTTATTCATTTTTACAGAAGTTGTTGAATATTCCTTTTGTGAAGCGACAAAACTTGTTTGACTCAATGTTTTGTAAGTTTGACGTATTGTTTTTTTTGCGATTTATACATGAGCTTCTCAAAGACTACTTTTTGTCAAGATTTACAATTTTTTTTTTTTTTTTTTTGGTTTTAAAAGTTGATTTGAAGTGTCGGTTTTTGCATTAATTTTCCTACATTTAGGAGTGTCACCCCTTCATTGCTGTGCGCTATTTTCTGCACAGTGGCTGATTTGTAGCTTGTACAAAAAAAAAGAATTTTCATATTTTTTCGTATTTCCCATTCATTTCCTATGTCGGTCATGTTTGACTGCTAAGAAGGTAAGTGTGACAAAAAAATGTTTAAAACCTTTAACATGTCCGAATTATGTCCTTGATTTTTTTGCTCAGGTAGGCCGTGGCATTTAAACGATGCCCAATTAGCCCTAAGGGGCCTAAAGTGTGCCAAGAAAACACCCCACACCATTACACCACCACCACCAGCCTGCACACTGGTAACAAGGCATGATTGCTAATGCGACAAAAGTCAACTAGTGTCATCTAATTCTGATGAAGCTACGATTTCAAAAATTTTCGAGCAAAGAGGGCCAGAGGTTTAAACTCAAATGTTCAAGATATGTCCCTTTTTAATACTACAACTCTTTTTTTTTTTAACAAAACAAGTAAAACTGGAACCGAATTTGACTATTTTGGTTGTATTAAAGTAATCTTGAGTAATCTTTGTTGTTATAGTGACATGAGGTGGATAAATTAGGACACAATTTTCAATTTGACTTGAATTCTCAAGTTGAACTGACCCAAATTTCCATATTTTCCAATGCGATACTTTTTAGACCAATTTTTGAACAAACCTTTTTCATCCGGCAACCCGTGCCAAAGAAACATCAAATTATATCGGAAGTTTTGGCATGGACATGACAATGCTGCTTGTTATAATGTCAGTCCTCCCATATTCTTTCTGATTGGACTCTAGCTGCTATTGATACTCTAGCTTTGGGGTTTTTGATCACAGCTCCGCATTTCATCAGGTAGGCAGATTGGTTCAGAAATGAAAGTCGACCCCATTACTTTGATTACAGCTCAGCTGTGATCACCTCACGCTGGCCTAATCACGACTGGAAAGGCTGTCACCAACAGCAAGGGACTTAAAATTCAGGGTCGGCTAGATAGAGAGTCTGTTCTGTTCTGAGTTTTAAACTCTTTCCCCATGGAAAGCTGCCAGTTCTGTCTCGCCTCTGTTATAATTTAAATGTAGACTGAGTGGCAGGGCTCAGGAGGGACCCTCTAATATGCTCTGCTAACTGCACAACTCATCCAGGCAGTGATAAACTCTAATGTGTGTTGTTGTTTTCGCGTGCATTAGAATCCGTGTGTGAACAAGCCAAGCTGCTAACTCACCTTTAATCCATCTGAAAAGAAAAGAAAGAAAAAAAAGGCTTTGGGTAATATCAGCCATGAAATAAATAGCTCATCTCTGGTTTGCTTTGAAACAGAGAAGAACTCACTGAAGCCTGAATTCAGGTCATGTTTGAAATGCTAATCAGGAGAAGAGGGTTCCTGCATACTAGCTAGTGTAACTGACGAGGAGCATTCACATCATTGCTGTTTCTTTTCCTCATCATTGAAGTTATTTTTAGCTGCTCATCTTAACGATCTACTATCTCCAACATCTTGTTTTATAAGGCTTTTCTGAAACCATACTATTTCGTGAGCCAGAGGCATCTGCTAGTATCTAGGGCTTAGATCAAAACATCAGGTTCTTGTTCGGAGTGGAGTTGGGAATCACAATTGAGATCCTTGAATAACACAGATATAGGGAAGTGTATTAATGGGCAAGCAGGGTTGGGGAGTAACGAAGTTACGTATTTAAAATACAAAATTTGAGTAACCGTATTTCATTACAGTTACATTTTAAATGAGTGGTAATCAGATTACAGTTACATCTGAAAAGTGTTTTAGATTACCAAAGTGATTACTTTGAGTTTTAATGTCATTTAAACAGCGATTGGTGATTCTCTGACTCTGACCGTCTGAAAAAGAGGAGTTAAGTTTCATGTTTTCCACTGTTTTCATGTTTTGTGAGTCATTTTATAATTCACTCGTCACTGCAACTTTTTCTCACAATTTGTTTTTTCCCTCACAATTGTGAGTTTGTATTTCACAATTCTGACTTCTTTTTCTCAGAATTGCGAGATTTAAACTCACAATTGTAAGTTATAAAGTCAGAATTGGGAGATATAAACTTGCAATACTGACTTTTTTCTTGCAATTGTGAATTTAGTATGTGAGTTAAATGTCATAATTCTGACTTTCTCAATATTGCGAGTTTATATCTCATAATTCTGACTTTTCTCAATATTTTCAGTTTATATCTCATAATTCTGACTTTTCTCAATATTGTGAGTTTATATCTCATAATTCTGACTTTTCTCAATATTGTGAGTTTATATCTCATAATTCTGACTTTTCTCAATATTTTCAGTTTAAATCTCATAATTCTGACTTTTCTCAATATTTTCAGTTTAAATCTCATAATTCTGACTTTTCTCAAAAATTTCAGTTTATATCTCATATTTTTGACTTTTCTCAATATTGCGAGTTTATATCTCATAATTCTGAACTCGCAATTGCAACTTTATATCATGCAATTCTGAGGGAAAAAGTCAGAATTGTGAGATAAAAACTTGCAATGACCTTTTTTGTGTTTGTTCCACAATTATTAGAATTCCAAAGTATTCTAAAGTATTTAGATTAAGTTACTAAACTTGAGTAATAAAACAAAATACGTTACAAATTTATCACAACGCTATTAGCTGCTTTTATTTTGAAAAATGCAAACAATATAGTGTGAATGTTACTATTTGAACGTTTAATAAATCAGTGAATTCATATTTTTGTATCATACAAACGGTTTCTCTCAGGTAGGGTAGCAAATTTCCCATGCGAGAAGTATAAGTGATTCAAACTAACAAAGTTTCAAAAATTCTACCAATTAGAGCATGTAATTCACGATTGATTTCCTATTTCCTTTCCAGCATAGCTAAAAAAGACTGTAGTGAAACAATAAATGTGCTTCAGTCAATGAAATAATGTAGTTTCAACACAAAATGTTGGGTTCTGTCCCCATGGGCAAAACAAGAAGCGAATAACGACCTAAAGGCATTAAGGCAGAGCCAATAAAGGATGTAAACACATCACACATGACTTTAGATGGTATGCTGCTGTGTTCTCTGTTACATGATGACATGATGTGGGAGTGATAGTGTGATGATAGCATGAACAGAGAGAGCAAATGAGAGGTTCAGTCGTCCAAGCGTCGTTAACTCAGTTTGTAACACAGGTCGAATCTCACTTATCATGATGTAATAGACCTTGCAGACCCTTATCACCCTCATCACAGGAGGTTGGGTATTACTCGCACTCACTCCATCTGTTCTATGTAAATTTAGAAGGTCTAAGACATGAAGCTTGAGCTCGAATGGAAAAAAGAAACCGCGCCAACTAAAGATAAATGTCGTCATGGAAACCCCTGGCAGCGAGCCTCTCTTGCTTCAATTACTGCGACTGCATTAGTTGAAACCGATTTAATTGATTTATTTTTTTTTTTTCAGCACATTTAATCCGGACTGACCCTTGTCGCTGAAAACTGCACCTGTCCACTCAGCTCTTAAACACAACCATGCTTTACAGAAATAAAAGACCCTCTAACCATCATGTTAACTGCACCTTTGATATCTCCCAGCTGCCCCCTTTCAACAGATTGTAGATACTCTGATCAGTCCGGCCCGCCGTTCCTCTTTTCTTTTTTTCATCTGTTTTTTCTTCATTTTTTATTCCCTCCATCTTTCTTCATTTGCCAGCAGCAGCAGCTGCTGTGTTTGCACTAGACAACCCAAGTTGCTCTCACAAATTCTCAACGCCACCTGCTATGTAGGTTTCACTGCAATTAAGAAATTCATAAAAAAAAAGTTCTGTTTTCCCAGCCACTCTTTAATCTCGCAAGTCTTGAGCCACCAGGTTCAGTAATTAGCGTAGCCTACAATGGATGACTGCTGGAATGTCTAATGAAAGGCAAAGTGTTAGCCAGATAACAACTCATCTGACTTAATGAACGTTTGCTTGTAGGGGATAATTTCATACAATATTAAACCCACACAGGAGGGACACGGCACAGCCTGATGGGTTATAAAGAAGCCAATACATCATTCTAAGTTAATGTGGTATGGGGTTACAGAGAGACCAACTGAAATGAGTGGACAGTTTTATGAATTGTGACACATAAACTCTGGGGCAAATTACCCACTCAGTTTCACTATATTAGCGTGTGGTATTTAAGCTCAAAAACCTGTGTCTTATTCACAAACCAGCCGCTATCGAGATTGTGTGGGTGCTATCTGTGCTTCCCTTCAGTGTAGACTCATTTTAGAATATGCCCATGGTTATTCGTCAAATTTTGGAACAATCATATGTCATTTTAAAGAGCTGATCAGGTGTCAGTACCACAGTGATGCTGCAGCCACAATGTGCCAATCGCATTCTCTTCGACCGTTCACAAAGCCCCGCCCCCTTTAGTTACTGTTGCTATGTCCGACAAGTTATGCGCTCTCACGCCACACATCATGTTCTCACAAAGTGAAAAATACATCCTGGAGCAAAGAGGACACTGACAACTCGTCGACAGACAGGTTACTTTTGATATAAACAAAGTTTCACATTTCAAACATTGTAATCTTTTAAAGAAGTTTAAACAATAAATAGCTTCTAGTGTCTCTTTAATGTGTCGTGACAGAACCTCTCAGGTGGAGCCGCGGCAACGAGCATCCGAAGTGGAGCCGGATAACCAGAGGACAGAGGACGGGGCGGAACCGGGGGGAAGATGAAGCCAAAGGTAGGCAGGTCGACAGCTTACCAAGGTGGAGCCGGAGGGACGAGGGAGCCCGGAGATGCCATATGGCCGACGGTTTCTGGTCGAGCCGAGGGAGGGAGGAGCCAAGGTGAAGCCGGAGGGACGAGGGAGCCCGGAGATGCCGTATGGCTGATGGTTTCTTTTCGAGCCGAGGGAGGGAGGAGCCAAGTGGAGCCGGAGGGACGAGGGAGCCCGGAGATGCCGTATGGCCGATGGTTTCTGGTCGAGCCGAAGGAGGGAGGAGCCAAGGTGGAGCCGATGTGTCAAAAGGCCAAGGTGAACATAGAGGCTAAATGCGCAGACAGGGGATCCTATGTGGGAATTCTGGAGATACAGGGGGGCTGGGAAAAACCTTTCCAAAAAAGTCCATATATGCCAGAGATTGCTGACATTTCATTGACAGCGGTGAAGTAGTGGTCAGAGCTTTCCTCCCAGCCTTTCAGCTCCTCAAGCACTGCCTCAGTGTTGCACGATGATGCCAGCTCAAGCACCGCGTCAGACTCTAGTAGTGGTCCGGGATCCGGGGGGATGACTCCTCCCGACCCCTTCTCTGGTTTGGGCTCGTCCATCCTGGCAAGCCCACAGTCCGTGGCGGGTAGAGGAAACTTCAGCTGTCATCTTCAGCAGGGCCGATGGTAAATGGCAAGTTGTTATTTACCAGTACCAATGCCACGAAGGACTGTCTGCTGGAACGTGTGCCTTCGCCGGCTCGCTCAGGCTGGCGTGGTAAAAGTGTGTTTTGTGTCATTTTAACTTTGGTTACAATTACAATATAATAGATATAAAGCATCATAATGTACATTATACATACCTTTATAATGCCTGATACATAATGCCTTCACTTTACCTTAAACTTTACAAACTATAAATGAATACATTTACATTTAGTCATTTAGAAGACACATCTAAAAATACATTTTAATAGATTATAATCAACCAAATATAACAAATAATATTGGCGAGAAGTCAATATTGAAATGACACAAGTCAGCTCAGTTCAGGAGCATTGTTTGAGGTGCAAAATGATATTGTCAACGCTATTAACCTTTTTATGCTCCAGGACTCGCATGATAATTATATACAGTACAATGAAGGTTGCATAAGATAAAACACAAAAGTAATACTTTCTACTCAAAAGTGCAGGGTGGTCAATTTCGCTTCACACTTCATCTGCATTGCAACAAATTATTAGCGCACCAGAGATGAGGAACAAATGAATAAAGCCAACTGGCATTTCTTCATAACTGAACTGCTCATAAACATTGCAGCTGTTACCATCTGTTAGAAGGCTTGTATGAGTGTATAAAATGTAAATAAAAACAACCAGCCATTTGGCTGGTTACTGTACTAAGCAAAGTAGCATGAGTGCATCACAGACATACGAATGGCTTTATGTCATCAGAAATGATAAAAATATATTTTAAAAAAATCATATTTCGGCTTCATACAAGCCTAATTATCCTCATACGAATATGGCAGGAAATCATACAAAAAACAGATGCAGATGTTTAATTAGGAGATGAGACAGAAGCTGCCAGATGTTTCCTTTTGTTTCACAGCAATGTCCAACTGATATATTAGGTAAATTAACCAAGTGATGGCACTGAAGTGTTAAAAATCCAGACTGTGTTGGTAATGATGTATTTGATGTTTCATGAGAAAAGAAATATTATAGCTGTTAAAGTGATAGTTATCCAAATATATTAATTCACTCATCATTTGCCCACCCTCATTCTTTCTAAAAATGCAATTAAAAATGACAAATAAAGGAAGTTATACAGTAGTGGTTTGTGAGTTTCCTTAAATATGACAATTCTGTCATTATTTAATCACCCTCATTTTTAAGTAAAATATTTCTTTAACTGTATCCCAGAACTCCTACTTCAGCATGTCACTTCTCACCCAGTTAAAAAAAAGTGAACAAAATATATGTGTGGAAAGCTGGAGGCAGGAAGAGAGAGAGAGAGATACAAGTGTTGTGTCCTAGTTATATTTCGCTCCAATTAAGTTTCAGTATGAAAACATTTTTTTTTTTTCAAATGAATGCGACAGTACAGTCCATAACTGCACACAACAAAAATGCACAAATATATTATATAATGAACTGTAGAGCAAAAATAATTGCAGCGCTGCTTGCATTTGTACAGGCCGTGTCACAACCGAGCTGATATTACTTTATACAACAATTTAACAAACTGTAAGTAAGGAAAAAAGCCATTTGAGTAGAATTACTAACTTAAAAACATCAGCATCTAGCAATGATTTCCAATTCTAACAGGATTAACAAGAAGGCAGCATGATTGTATGATACTGCTTTTAAGTTCTTAAGTTAAGTTTTTAAGTTTAAGTTCAATATACAATATGTTAATGTTAATGTGTGTTACTCACAAAATGTTTTGCTCTGCCAATGAAAATAGTTCCAAACAAAGCCACAGCAGAACCAGTGGAAACAGCAAAACATAAGCTCAGGTGTTTTGGTCAGTGTTTCAGTTGTGTTAATAAATCAGTTGAGTTAATTATTCAATGACTCATTCATAAAGAAAGGGTGAATTCTGGTTGGAAGTGAGTGTCCGTATGTCCTATTCACTCCAAAGAACAAAGCACTTGAAGTGGGAACTCTGGTTGGAGTGGGACAGATTCCTCTAAAAGAGGGGATTGCAGCGGGAAAGTTTTCACCAGGTGAATGCCAGCAAACCTCCAGTTCCCCAGCATGCTCAGTCACCTAAAGTTAATTTCTCATTTGGAGCTTGTAGGGATGATGAGCTGTTTATCACAGCATCAGTGGGCGTATGCCTTCTGAAATGGAGGACTCGACTGGAATTCCACCTTGAGATGTGATAGCTCAGTCTGATGCTGAGCTGGAAGCCGTGGTAACCCAGGGCATTGGGCTTGAGTCCTATGGAGTCCACAATCATCCACTGTTTGGGGCTCCCAAGAGTGACCCCCATTGTCGGTTTTGACTCAACATCTCCATTCCCTTCATCAGAGAATGAGGGTTACACTAGTAACCGAGACCTTATCTTCTGGACTTTGTCTTGTGTTAATGCTTGTGATGGTTCCTGGTGTTTCCTAAATGTCATATTTCATCTGCATCAAGCCTCTTGAATCTGGATTATCAAGTCAAGCCAGTGTGACAACGAGAGTGTTTAGTGGAGTGTTTTGGATAATAATAAAGTCTTTTTGAATTTCATCTAGATTTATTAATATTGGCCCAAGAATTGAAGTGCTCATTCTACACCCATAGTGGAAGGTCAAGGTTAAAGTATACTTTTGTCCCAGAGGGAAATTATCTTGCATTTGCGGTCCATGCAATGCACACTTGTGACCCACGTTTGGTCTAAACTCACAGTTTGAAGAAAAAGTTCAGCCAAAGAGTCATCTATAATTATGAAACGGCACATTCTCATTGGATAAGGCCACAGAGTCTCATAAATAATTGAGACGCTGCAGATATAAACGAGCTATATTGCACATATATGTCACAATAAAAAATAATGAATGCTAACATTGTCTTCGTAGCTCTTTGTGTGTCTCCAGACACCTACCTGAGATCTAATTCCACAGCAGGTATGCCAAATTGATGAGGTCACCATATGAGGGTCATACTATCAGTGTATTCCAATCCATTACCCTGAGATGGCAAAGCCCATAATATAGTCATCCTAGAATCATTAAGGAGAAAAGGACAGTGTAATTCCATTTATCTGTTCGGACAATTCTAAACATTAAGGAGTGAAGGTTCTGGAAGGGCATTCCACAGGCAGGGCTCAGAGGCCACTTAATTACATGGGTTGTGAACATATTGATTCGAGCAGGGGCCTCTAATTCTTCCGTCTCGCATTAGGCATTCATAAACAAGCTCTCCGCCTACCTGATCCTGTTCCTTTGAGGAAAGTTCTGCAGCTTCATCCAATCCAATTCCAGCTCAAGATTAGATAAAATCCAGGTCATGACAATGAGAACTGTATGTCCTCTCAAACTCCTGGTTGAAATGGGAGAATGCTTGTTTTTCTACCTTAAAATCTGCATTTGGTAAGGCTAGAGTAATCCTTCATTAGCACAAAACCTGAAATATGTTCCTGCTATACTGGATTTCAGCTCCCTCTCATTCCCAAGGCGACTGTATCAGATGATTGGGAGTAAGAATAGTTTTTGCGGATTTTATTACAAAGGAACTGAATGTGTTACTTCAAAGGATCATGAAATTGTGATTCTTTTTTTATTATTTTGACTTTAGAGCGCGCATGGATGGGTTTCATAAGATTTAGGAGCATCTCCCATGAGACTCTCCCGTAATTATTTTTGTTATTTATTTCACACCGCCGCCTACTGTGTTACCAAATGCTTAGAAACTTTCAGTAAATCAAAGCGTGACTGTTCAAGATCGCTGCCAAACGCCACTGTGGTCTAAAACAACAAAAGAAGACAGATTTAAGGGCTACGTGTCCCGCTGTGATATTCAGAAGAAGGGTATTTGGACTTCGTTTATGCTCGCACTGGATTCTTGTGTTGCGTTTCGATTTTGTGTGTGGCCTATAATTTCCCTGGAGAAAAACAGTGGACACTTCATGCCACAGACGAGTGGATATCTTAAACCCACAATTGTCAAGACGTAAAAAAAGACAAAAGCTCACTTTGGATCTGTATGAAATTACTGGTAAAGGTCATAAAGTGGATTTAAAGTAACGTTCACTGGTTCTTATGTGGTCTGTGGAGCAAACAATGCATTAAAGTGCCTCTTTCGGATATGTCCTTTCATGTAGTGTGTAATGCAGCTAAAAGGTCTGTCAAATTTTCAAAGATCAAAGTGGATGATGAATGTTATTGTCTCCCAAAAGAAGGAACCAATTGCTTAAAATGAGTTGACAACCTACGGTCTTCAACTACATCTGCCCTCAAAAACTGTAGTTGTAGCTGAGGCCTGGAAGAGTTTGCTTCTTGTTGTCGACATATCAACACTTTTTGCTCTGCGAAAGGAAATCGAATTTGCATGGACCTCCAGAGGCTGGAATTGATTCGTTAATATCGAATCCATCATTGCTGTTCGTATCACTGTGCTGAGGAAGATCTGGACGTGAAATTCCGATATGCTAATGGTTTAGTTTCCTGACATACGCTGTAAGTGGAAACAGCGTGGGCCATCTGACCAATCAGAGCAGAGAAAGCTCTCAGAAAGAGAAACCGGATCCTTGATCGTAGAAAGTTTTTTTTTTTTTTCTTGTGATCTTGGACGCATGTAAACCTATTGTAAGAGACCTCCAAAACAAAATTAGGAAAATTTTGAACTTTATGAAACGTGACCATTCTACGCATGATCTTTGCTTACAGATGTAAGAACTAAATCTGTTTCCTGCTAAGCTTCAAAGATCACAGTCTTCTGCTCATCCAAATTGATAAAAATAAGAAAAATGCATCAGTAAATACAGTAACAATCACAATAGATGCATGAATGTAGCATCAGAAGCATCAGTTTCCTTAATTTTCAGCCTCAAGCACAACCTTTCAAACAAAGTGAAATCTTATTATAACAGAACAAGTGTTTTTAAAACCAAAATTTCAGAGCAGGTAATTTATCTCGAGGAACGTGTGGTTGTTCTCTCTAGTATTCGTATCTCAGTTCACACTGTTGTTTGCAAAACGTCCTTCTTTTAGTCCCTGATAAAGACATGTGGAAAACTGTAAAGGAGAATTTCCAGAATTTTCTAAAAGATTTCCATTAAAGAGGCTTTCAGAGTGCCAGGGCAAGATAAGAGCAGAGAATATCTGCTGATGTCCTTGGCATCGGAGACAAATTCAATCCCATAAAAAGCATTTCCATTAGCCCTAACCTGCTCTCTCAATTCCACACAGCTCAATTTCAGGTCAACTCTCAAGCCTCAAGCCATTATTGCTGTTTTTATTTACAAATTATTCCGTTCATAATTAGATTCAGACTCAGAATGTGCACACAGACTTCTGTCATAACAAGTTTTAATGCACATTTACAGGTTCTCATGTTTCCGGTGTGTTTTGTGTAACATAAGTCCGCATAAAGTACGGAATAATGCCGAGTCGGTCATTAGAACACAATAAACGAAGACAGGGCGATCAGTCTTGTATCACCTCGATTGGGTTTATTCTGTGATCATGACTGCATTATTTCGAGGTTACTTTCCAATTAAATAAATATATGGCCATAAAATAGAGATTATATTATCTTAAAGCTTAACAGTCCATTACAACAGAAAGCAACTGACCGTTCGCTAAGAAAAATACATCCTGGATCAAAGAGGACACTGACAACGTATGAAACAGTTTCATATTTCAAATATTAATCAATAAATAGTGTCTAGTGTGTGTTTAATGTGTGGTGACAGATCGCTGTAGCTCCTCGTGAACCGATCATCTCTTCATACTAGTTCATTTATAGCATCAAATAAACATGAATGAACATCAGAAGGAATGTTGTTTCAAGACGTGATTCAAGTTCACCAACGTTAATCTACTAACTCCCCTGACCGCTTTGTCAGAAAAAGTGGCGAATTCGGGGTTATGATTGGTCAGATCGCCTGTCAATCAAACTGTTTGCGAAGAGTCAATTGGCTTATAGCAGTAATTTTTAAAGTGTGGTCCGCCATCACCCCCTAGTGGTCCGCGAAAAGATGACCTAAACTAGGCAAGCTCTTAACCCGCACCGGATCGCGGGCGGGGGGGTTGACGTCAGTGTGTTTTAATAACGAAAAAATGGATCATATCATTGCATTTGTGTTTGAATAATTAGTTTTTGACTTGAAACAGTTGCATATTAAACTTAAATGTAGTTTATCCTTCCTATTTTGTTGTTTTTGGGGCGTGTTAGAGTGGGATTCTGTTAGGTGGTCCTCCAGAAAAAAATTGGAAGATAAAGTGGCTGAAATAGTTTGAGAAACAATGGCTTATTGCAACAAGATGAACTGCAATATGTATTATTTTGAGTTTGCATCACATTTGAACTCGTTAACCAATATATTTAGTACATGTTTTGCTCTATTTTTAGTTCTGTTTGCATTTCAGCAGTTTGTGATTTTTTTCATCATTATTATTTGGGGGATTTTGTGATGCACAAATATTAAACTTAACATCCTCCAAGGCAGTTTCTTCACCACGTGAAGATTGGCAAAATGGTGAAATAAACATTGGAGCGCTCAATACTCAATTTCGTAGCACCATGTAATAACGAACATCACTCAAATAGGGTTATTATTTAACCTTGTCTCTATTTGTTTAACCTGATGAATGACAGTAGTGAAGATCGAAAGATCGTACATTGTCCTGAAGCATTCATCAAACCGGGATATCACGAATCATTTAGAGAGCACGCCTGAAAGGAGAAAGAAGGTGGCAGGCTTCCCCTGAAGGTTTACCACATGATAAAGATTGGATAAAAAGTGCTCAAGGACACACTGACTGAAGTCAGAGGAAATGATTGCCTGCTGGCTTCCCGTGTTCAGTCAAAACTTATGGTTGCCTAACTCAATATTTCCACCACACTGCCACCCGCCTCGCGGGCATCTTTTACTCCGTTGGATGTTTATTTAGTTTGCGTCATCAGGAGACCAACAGCCTCTCCTCCAGTAACCGCGTCCCGTTCATGAGCCATATATGAAATGATAAGATGCTCTCGCATTGTGGACGTTAAAACAGTTAATGATGTTAAAGCGGGAGTGTGAAATTTGTTGGACGTTAGAATACTTTCTCCAATCCCAGTTTACTGTGCGGAGACTATTATTAGTGAGTGATTTGTGTGTTTATTCACCCGGAAAGTAAACACTGAAACTTGGTGGTGATTTTACATCATCGCTCTGTTTGTTTGATCCAACCTGGAAACACTGTCTCAACCAGCGGGATTTGGGATGGAAATATCTGTCCGACCCAAACAAGAAGTGTTCGGGAAACCTGTTTGAATTTTTGCAATTACATTTGGAGGCCCAGAAATGACTCACTTCAGCTTTAATAAATCCCATCATGCAAATTTCGTCAGCAACAATGAACTGTTATTGAACAATGAATATATTCCTGAAAATCCACCTGGAATCAAAATCACATCCTGGACGGACAAACCCTCATGTTTTGCAGTGATAATGTATTATAACAGTGTCTGACTTTAAAGTGCTCATAGAAAATACAATGTTTTTCATCTTCGTGCTTTTACACTTTGTCTGTTGTACACTAACAATTGTGTGGTTTCTTAAATTGTCAAAAATGAATTTGCTTCATAATAAATGCATCCTCTGAAGCGTTAGTAATAGTTAATTCATCATTTATAAATCATTAATAGACATCAATAAACTTATAAATACAGCTATAAACGCTTTATTCTTGATTTATAAGCGAATTGTATTTTCATACTTACGTTATTAATGATCAATTTATCATATCTAAATTATTATGTTATTTATAAACCAATTAATTAGGAGTTTTCAGTGGATCGTTTAGTAAGTAAACGATTAATAAACTATTTTAATGTACATTTTATACACTTTACAATAAGGTTCATGAACTTCACTTCTACAGCATTTATTAATCTTTGTTAATGTTAACTACAACATTAACTAATACATTATTAAAATCTTGTTAACATTAGTTAATGCACTGTGAACTAACATGAACAACTGTATTTACATTGACTAACGTTAATGAAGATTATTAAATACAGTAACATAGTTAGTTAACTAATGAACCTTATTGTAAAGTGTTACCAGTAATAGTTACTCAGTGTGTAAATAAATGCTTTATTAACACGTATTCTTACTGTAATTCATGATTAATTCAGGTAGTTATAAACTGTAGAAGCTTTACGAGTCATAAATGGTGCGCACTTTAGATGAGCTCACAAATAAAGGAGATTTACGTAATTTGCAACGTTTTTATAAATTTTGTTTCTGCTTTGCTGTTATTGGCAATGGAGTGTAGATTGATGTGGAAAAAACAATAATTTGAAGCAGATTAGCACATAATAAGTGTGAGATAATGCACAAGTGATAGTGTAGGAAAAAGTGATGTCTATCCTAATTTATTTTTGATCAACTTTTTGGCGAAAGGAATTAAATCATACTTTAAAGACAGGGGATATGTATTGTGAAAAGTGCGTTACAAATAAATGTGAACTGAATTGAACACGATGACACGTACTCTAGGGCTCTATAACACTAGACCAGATGATGCAAAAATATTAATAATGACACTAACAATAATAAAAGCAGTCAACACCTTGATCTAAGACAAGTGGGTACATTTCCACCAATCATATTGTACATTAAAACTACAATCATATCAAACTGATGATCTCACTGCCAGCCGCTCGCATGAAGGAGCTTCATCTAAAGCTCAACCTTTCAAAGACGGAGCTGCTTGTAATTCCCACGAGTTGACCACAACATGGAGTCTACAACACCAATCCGGACAGGAAGGAACCTGGGAGGTTGTGTTTGACCAACATATTTCAGCTGTGCAGCAATCAGGAAAATCAGACCCTTCCTGTCAAGAGCATATGACACAAAATCTTGCCCGAGCTTTTGTCATTTCAAGACTGAACTGCTGCAGAGCTTTACTGGCAGGACTTCCAGCGAGCATGACTAAGCCTCAGCAGATGATCCAGAACCTGGCAGCACATCTGGTCTTCAATCAGCCAAAGAGAACCGACGTCACACTCCTACTTATCTCACTCCACTGGCTCCTAATTTAAGGTTTCAGGACTGCCACTGGAAAAGCGCCTCCTCACGTCAGTTCAATCCTAAATCGCTGCCACCGAACGAGAGACGCCTTGTTGTTTCTTCACATCTTTCACAGACACACGTCTTCAGCAAACACTTAACCACCACGCAACATTAAACCAATGCATTCAAACACTAACACTAGCTTGTTTCCCAATCTATTCGTCAAATAAACATACGAGTATTGTCGGCTCCTGGACAAATTGCTTTTGTAAGGCGCTACTATCCCACAAGGACAGAATTTAAAGAAATAAATCGTACTAAATGGTTTTTTTGAAAAGTAAATTGCAGAAAAGTTTCTGTAAGGGGATAAAATATACAGTGTGTAGCGTATAAAAATCATTAGATATTATAAAGAATAACCAAACAAAATACTCTGGAAGTAAATGGTGTTTCGACATAAACTGTTGACTTTCTTCAAAATATATTTGTGTTCAGAAATACTTGGAAAAACTTGAGGGGGAGTAAATGGTGAAAAAATTCATTTGTGGTTGAACTATGCCTTTAAGATATCTTTATAAGTAGTTTTCATGAATGTTCATGATTCTGTTGTCTTAGTCAGGGTTGTGGAGTAACGAAATACAAGTAACTTAGTTACGTATTTAAAATACAAAATTTGAGTAACTGTGTTTCATTACAGTTACATTTTAAATGGGTGGTATTTAAACAGCGATTGGTGATTCTCTGACTCTGACCGTCTGAAAAAGAGGAGTTAAGTTTCATGTTTTCCACTGTTTTCATGTTTTGTGAGTCATTTTATAATTCACTCGTCAATGCAACTTTTTCTCACAATTTGTTTTTTCCCTCACAATTGTGAGTTTGTGTTTCACAATTCTGACTTCTTTTTCTCAGAATTGCGAGATTTAAACTCACAATTGCAAGTTATAAAGTCAGAATTGGGAGATATGAACTTGCAATACTGACTTTTTTTCTTGCAATTGTGAATTTAGTATGTGAGTTAAATGAAATCATAATTCAGACTTTTCTCAATATTGTGAGTTTATATCTCATAATTCTGACTTTATAACTCACAATTGCAACTTTATATCACGCAATTCTGAGGGAAAAAGTCAGAATTGTGAGATAAAAACTTGCAATTTCCTTTTTTGTGTTTGTTCCACACTTATTAGTATTCCAAAGTATTCTAAAGTATTTAGATTAAGTTACTAAACTTGAGTAATGTAACAAAATATGTTACAAATGACTTTTTAAAGCATGTATTTTGTAATCTGTAGTGAAATACATTTTAAAAGTAACCTACCCAGCCCTGGTCTTAGTCAAATGTATACTTTAAAACTAGCATTGGTTAAACTAAAAATAAAGTTCAAGATCTTCCATATGTGCTTTAATATGTGAGTCAACACATCAAAATAAGTGTATTTTTTTTAAAGCACAAAATTATTAAACCATAATAATTTAAAATGTACTTTAAAGTAACACTTCTAATGATTACAAAGTGCCCTTTTTAAAAGTGGACTTAAGTGTATTCTCTTTAAGAACACTTACATGGCCTTTTATTTTATTAATATTATATTATCTGCAAGCACATTTGTTTTTAAATATTTATATAAGATTTGAAATACAATTAAGTGCATTTCCTGGAAGTAAATTTATTATTATTTTTCCAACAGCATCAGAATACTCCCTGCTGCACACATGTACTTGAATCTGTTTGCGTTTGGTGGCAGAAATACCCTGAATTAATATTTAATGATGATGGAAAGAACATTTTGGATGTCCCTGGCCCACTGTGGAGTTCTCTACTATCAAGCTACCCTTGGCCCTTATACAACACACTGCTGTGCTACTACCTTTATTATTCCATTATCCAGCACAAACCAAGAGAGCAAGGGCAGGCAGAGCAGCCTCAGTATGTTGCAATTTGAGATAATGTAAGTTTCTGTTGTGCTACTCTTCATAATGAGCAGTTCTTGCTGGCTCTACGAGAGCACTCTCCATCAGAGAGGAATATGCACTCCAGGTTATTTTCAGTACTAAGATCAAGGAGTGATGCAAGCTCAGCACCCCCCTGAACTGGGTCATATGCCTCTCTATAGGGCATAACGCAAGCTTACAGTCTTTACCCTGTGACTTTAAGCTACCTGTAATCTCAGAACCTCTTCTGAACATTATTAACTCCTCACTTTCTTTAGAGCACATCCCAAAAACTGGCAGTCATCAAACCTCTTATCAAGCCCCAGCTTTATCCGGGAGAATTGGATAATTACAGACCAAATTTTCCATTCATGTATAAAATATTAGAAAAATGAATGTCCTCCCTGTTCATTTGTGCAAAGAAACGGCATCTGTGACGAGTTCCAGTCAGGATTTGGGCCACATCATATTACTCAGTACTATTAGATCTTTTGACACCATAGACCATGATGTTCTCTTAGATAGGCTTGAGAATTACATTGGTATTTTGGGCAGGCATTAGCACTCTTTAAGTCCTACCTTATCCAACACTACCAGTTTGTTTGTGTTACTAATGAGGTGTCAGACCAAACACACGTTAAGTATGGAGTTCCACAGGGCTCAGTATTAGGTCCCTTGATGTTTTCCTTGCATATGCTTTCCTTGGGGGATATTATCCTGAACCATAGCATTAGTTTCATCTGTTATGCAGATACTTTATATATAGATACTTTTGCAACTTTATAACACCTCACAATTTGCCATGCCATCAGAGGTGACATCCGAGATGGATGGCTAGAAATGTCCTTATTCTAAAATCGTACAATATTAGTATTAATGTAGACTTAAAAAATCTGAAAATAAGATGATTGAATATAATGTGTTTCTTGGTGGAGGTGTGTTCTACAACCTGGGTGTTATGTTTAATAGCAATCATTCCTTTGACAACCATATTTCCAATGTTTGTAGAACAGCCCTTTTTCACCTTAAAAATGTTGTCTGATGCTGAAAACATACAGTATGTGAGTTCAAGAGTTTAAGATTAGATTACTGTAATATCTTTTTGGGTGGATGTCCTGCAAGCTCAATAAATAAACTTCAGCTCGTTCAAAATACGAAATGCAAAATGGGACTCAGCCACATTCTCTCAGTTTATTTCTACACTAGATACCTTTTTTCAGTCAAATAAATTAATTCACTCATAGCTTACAGCTAATGTTTGGTGTTATGCAGGGCTTCTGAAACCAAAAACACCTCTCATATCAAACAACAGCTTTAATTGAATGGCATCTGCGTCAATAATGTCTTTTGTGCATTCCTTCTTACCCTTGGGATACATATCCTGAGGGCACTATAGCCTACAAGATCCAGCTCCAGCCGGATTGACCTCAAATATTTAATTTTACAGTTCAATCAATGTAGTAACATTTCTACTTAATTACTGAAATTATATTTTGACTGTATAGCCAGGGGAGAACCTGGTTACCTGGTTTCTCCCATTATCCAAACATGAAATGGAATTTGCCTTTGGTTTGCAGAATCGGGGACTTAAATTAATATGTAGTGCAATGTGTTATTATGTAAATATTATGGTGTGGGCCAGTTAAATCTTAACCGTTGCAGTGATCCACTACACCAAAGAGTAATTAGGCTTGTCACTACACCAAATTGTTATAAACGGAACAAAATCTACAGTTCAATTAAATGAATTCCCTGAAAATATGGGAGTCGGTCCATTTGTTTGGTGCACACCAATGTTTGGCTGTCAGTGTTCAAACTTATTCAAATAAACTGAACTAACTGAGCAACAGCACCAGACTTAATTTTAATCAAACAAAACCAAGTATGAACACACCTTTGTATCATGAAGGCCATGTTAACATTGGGAAAAGTGATGTTTTCCCAACATTTGCACTCAAAGCAGCTTGTTTGCTTGCTTTAACCTGGCATGTCTTTCCCCACCATGTCACACACGCATCCATTAGAGTTCTTCAGGCGGTGTAACAGCTGTCATTCCACCACTCATGTGGTCCATTAGACACATTTAGCAATTCTGGCTGTCATTCATGCCAAGATACTCTATGTTCCATCGACTAGCCTGGTTGTAGCTGATGTAATATGTGTTTGATGTGTTTGAAAAGACAATTGGTCAAGATGTGACCAAAAAAAGAAATAATAGAGCCTGCACTGAGAGCGCTTCCAACATGCCACTTCAACTCATTTAATTCTACATTATTTATCTTTATAGTTATTCAGCATATTATAAAATGTGTATGAGACCCACTATGGGACTTTGTGGGGAAAAAAAAAAAACTTTAAATGATGTATGAGTTTGCCTATGAGTTTCATGTTTCCATTAGCATATGTGCCCATAAGATTGCACTTATTTTTCACTTGGTTTTCTCATTTTAATGCATTTATCCACTCATTTAGGTTAAGGACAGCATCTGTTTTCCAAAATATATTTCTCACTTCATTAAGAGATTATTCTCAATTATTAAAGTATGCAAAGAAGTAGTGCTGAAAGATTAGTATGCAAGACAGCAGTCACAAGCAGTTATACTGTACACAAACAATTACATCCAGTGCAATGTGTAATATATTTTTATTGCACATAACTCTACTTCAGATCAGCACAGTCATTGTCATGCAGGGATTTAATAAAAGATGTAAAACAAAGGAGCTGTATCTATTTGCAAGAGTTTTTAATGAAAACAAACTGAAATTACACTTCAAGATATCAGGGAACAAAAGCACCATAAACAGAACATCTATAAAATGACAAGACCTAACAAAAACGAACAAGATCATAGGCATAGACTTGAAGCTGCATTGCACAAGTAACAACTCAAGCAAACCCTCAAACACAGAGGACTGATGTGGAGCTAGTGCAACTGAGCATAGAGGTGGAACAGGAGGGAAGGAGGAGCCCGACGGAGCCAAAGGGGTGGATGGACGGGAAGTGCCCGGAAGTCAGTGGCAAATGCAGAGCGATGATTGACCAAGCTTGAGCCGGAGGAATGAGGAAGCTTGATGTAGCCGCAAGGACGACGGTCCAAGGTGGAGCCAAAGGAGCAAGGAGCTGACTGGTTGACAGGCAGAGGTGGAGTGACGGTCTTGGAGTTTCGAGGTGGAGCCAAAGGGTCGTCACACCAGGATGGAGCTGGCAAACAGGAAACCCAAGGCAGATCCGAGCTGCTGATGGGAGCCAGCAGAGACAGGGCCAAAGAACTGGATAGCATTGGCAGAGGGTTGTAGGACAGCCCCCTTGGTCGTGACAGAGCAGGCAGAAAGTAAAAGAAAAGAAAAAAAATGTGGAGGAGATGGGGAACAGGTTGGGAACATCATTGACCACACTTATAATGGTGTTGGGCAACGAAACAGGCATGGAAATAATCTCTTCCTCAATCTTAACAATAGAGTTCAGCATACTCAGCCTTTGGAGTATGAGCAGGGCCCCATTCCATGCCCTCGTACTCCACCAATAATCCCGCAGGAATGGACAGAGGGACTTTAGCTCTTTCATTGTGGCAAGCCCATGGTCTGAGTCTGTGGTGGGCTCAGTCATTAGGGCCGTAGCTGATGATTCAGTGTGCACTGCAGGCACTAGTGGGTCTTGGGATTCTCTTTACTCTCTCTGATGTCTTTGGTGGATCCTCTCTGCAATAACCCACCTGACAAACTTGTGGAATGTCCCTCAAGGGGCTGATGTCATCTTAGTGCATGAAGGGGACCACATCAAGAAACCTCTGTGTGTCCACCTCGAGGGACTGATCCCCCTGGGAGAGTAGGAGGATCTGATTCTCCTGCTAGATCCGTTAGTTTTGGTCAGATCTTCTGTTATGCAGGGGTTGAATAAAAGATGGAAAATAGAAGAGCCGGATTTATTTGCATTAAATTACATTTCTTAAAATATCAGTGGCCTATTGCATAAAGCTAGCTGAACAAACATTTCAGAGTAGGTTTAGAGTTGACAAAAACACACAAATCCAACCTAGATCAGGTTCAGCTGGCTCGGTATAAACGCTCTTTCTCAACTCAGGGTTTGATCCAGAGTTTGTGATAAAAATGTAGAGCGAAGTGTATCGCACAGTGAAAAGCCTATATCACGTGAAACATGGAGAGCATCAGTTTGATTCACTTCTCGTGAGACAGCCACCTCAATTCACTTCTCTGGTGAAGTGAAAAACATCATGAATTTAAACATTTACAAAGCAGGCTTCATGCAACAGGCCACAAGGAAATTACAGACTTATTAAATTACAAGATCTGAAAAAGACAACCAAACTCAGTACTATAAATACACAGGGATACACTAGGGACTAAACAAGATCATTTACCAAGACACAGGTGTGATGCATGAGGGCAAATCATGGCAAAAACCACGGTAACAGATGAAGTGTAATGAAGGAGACAGCAGGATGAGACCCAAATGCAGCTTTATTGAGCTACGTGGTCAAACAGGCAATGTTCGAAACAGTGGCAGGAGGTTAGACAGAATGTTTAAACTGGCAAATGGATCGAGGCAGGCGGCAGGCAATCAATAGTCCACAAATCAAAAGCAGAGAATCCCAGTGGCAGGCAGAGAAGGTTAAAAAAAAAAAACAGGGAAACAGGCAAAAACAAGACCAGGAAAACAGACACGGGAATAAACGCTCAGTAATGACAGGTTGACCAAATCAAGACTTCGCAAAGAATGTTTGTGTGTGTGGAGCTTAAATAGTGTGGGTAATGAAGTGCAGCTGGTGTGGTAATCAACAGCTGGTGAATGAGGTGCAGCTGGTGCAGTGATCAGTGAATGGTTACGGGACTTATGGGAAATGTAGTGAAGAGTGACTGCAGTGAAAGTGAAAGTGTATGTGCGTGAGTCCAAGGTGAAGTGCCCTCTAGTGGTCCTCACAGGCACTTCACCTGACAATCATAACATGAACAAAGACAAAGGAAACTGAACTGGGCGCAGAGCAAAACTAGCAAGATAACAACTCAAACAAAACTCAAACCCAAAACAGACATTACAATAATAACTTTTATCCTGCGTCATCAAAAACCACACTTAAACATCGCCCTGACATCATATTCAAGGAGTCAAAAATATACTCCTCTGTGAAAAATAAAATGTGCCATAACATTATTCCTTACGTTTTGGGAGCTATATTCCTTGTCTTTTGGTGCCGTATGATAGCTGAGAAACATTGCCACAGTTGAAGCCATGATTTGCATCATTAAAGACATGATCATTTATAAAGTTTGCCAAGGCTTTGTTTGTATGTCCTTCAGGTAACCTGAGAACACCAAATTATCCTTATTTACTGTCATTTTTAGAATGTTTTTGTTGCTTATTTGATTGTTTATTACAGCAAGATTTGGACTATTAGCTGGTGCTTCCTTTCGGATTTTCCTTGTGCACTTTGTTTCCGCCCTAATTAATACCTCTGCTCATTTCTGTTTGATCCATTACAATTTTAACAAGACATGACACTACAGATTATTCATCTGATTATAAATGGCCTGTTTGTAAGAGCTATATATTCTCTGATAGGACGAATTCGGTGACAATCACACGCTTTCTGTCTTTAGCTGGCAGCACGTTTTGTCATTTGTTGGCAGCAAAGTGTTGAGAGTGAAGGGAAGTGATGTTTTTTTGCTTCGTTTTTTTTTTTGTGGTTAAGGATGAATCTGAAAACAAGAGGTGACCTTGCCTTTGTTGCTGTCTCCCCAAGATAATAGAACAGTTTACCAGAATATATCAGACAATTATCAACTCTTAGTGAGTTTAAAAGCATTTAAACACATTTTTTTATATATATATGAGTGTTTAGGTACTGTTGTCACAGGTATTAGTTTTAAGAGTCTGAAGATGTTTTAAGCATAGAGTTTAAGAGTCTTGTTATATTTTAATGTCTTATTGTTTGTACAGCACTGTGGTCAACATTGTTGTATTATTATATGCTTTGTTTCAGATTCAGTTTAATAAAACTGGCCACTCAGTAACATTGTTGACCCAAGGCATGGAGGAACTGTCAACGGTTGAGACTCAATTAAGCTTCCTAAAGTTGCTACAAAAAGTGCTGTCTGGTTTCAGGATCAGGATTGGATTTCTCAGTTAATCCCATCTTCTCAACTACCTCTTCCATTTGCCTTCAGCAAGACTCTGGCACCCAATAGGGCTTCTGCCTGATAAGGACTTCTTGAGGATTGTGGCTGTCATGCTGAAGTAATTTATCTATATAATGGTTTTTAATGGGCGCTAAACTCAAAGAGATCTACAATACCTGAACAGAGCTATCCATCACATTCTCGTTCACTTCAATCGCAGTTGCTTGGAAGTCAATTCCAACGTCGCTATGTTGTGCCAAAATAATCGCTGTCCTTTCCGTTCGCTTCCTTTCCAATTCGTGTAGTGGCTTCATTCGTTCAATGTTATTCGAAACGAAAGTGACTAAATAAAAGGGTCTAGATACAATCCAAACACAAGTAGAGATCCATTTAAAACAGGTTAAGACAAGCTGTAAACAGTAATACATCTCGATGTAAACACAAGTGTAAACTCTCTGAACAGAAAGCCAGGTCACCAGTCCTAACCTCTCAGTGAATGTGCAATGTGTGGAGCGCAATGGGATTATCTGTTATGACCTGGGCCGATGGTATGACCTGGATAATCCGGTCCCTGATGTATAGCACTGTTCGATGAAGATCCAGGGGTTTGTTTGCGAGTCTATGGATGCTGGAAGAGAGCACACAGGATTATGATAAGGGTTTGAATAAATATGTTCATTTGCAGGTTATCAAACGAGGCGAGCCAGTGTTGAATGCACAAAACCACCATCAAATTACCTTGGTTTATGAAATAGAAATTATTTGTTGCATGAAGTGCTGCTAATCTTTGTGACGTTTTTTGATGTTTTAAGAAATGAAGTGGCCTTGTAGGCTGTGTGCTGGGATGTATGAGTAAAGCCTGTGTAATTCTTATTCTCTTATTATTACTATCTCATAATATTTTCGTCAGCGAGTGGAATGGTTGAAGCAGTTGTAGTACGACTGGTGATGCAAAAGGAGGGAAATCTTGCACAATGTTGGGCAGTGACTTGACCGAATTCTTGTACCATCAGATTATGAGCTGCGTTTGATGAAGAACATTAAAGGGTTAGTTCAGCCAAAAAATGAAAACTCACCCTCATGCCGTTCCAAAACTGTAAGAATGTTTTCTTCTTGAGAACACAAATGAAGGTATTTTTAATAAAATCTCCCTCCACTGACAGCCTGCGCAACTACCACTTTGTTGCAAAACAGTTCAAATTATTAAAAATAATCCAAATGAATTCAACGGTTTAGTTCAAATTTTCTAAGGAGACAAGATCACTTTATATGATGAACAGATATTATACACGTATAAACATTGATCAGCGAACATAAACCGACGCTCAACCATGTATGCTAAACACACGAGAACAAACCTCATTGGTTCTGGCAGAAGCTCAAATGTGATGCGTAACACGAGAATGACTGTCATTGGTTCTTCTTGGAGCTTCTGTTTATGATGCGTGCTGTGATGAATTTTATCCTAAATTCAATCCGTTTATCATACGAAGCGTTCAAGTCTCTTCAGAAAATTTGGACCAATCCGCTCGATTCGTATGGATTAGTATTACGATCTCTATATCAACTTTTTGAAGCCACAAAGTGGTAGTTGCATAGACTATGCACAGATTTCATTAAAAAATATCTTCATTTGTGTTCCTAAGATGAACGAAAATCTTACAGGTTTGGAGCAAGGGTTTCATAATCATGTCCTTGTTTGTCTGTTTATCCCGTTTCCCCAGTCCTGTCTTTGTCACATGTTCCTCGTTTTCAGTTTAGTTCTGTCATCCGTCATGTGTTCTTTGTTTTTGTTTCCATCAGCCCCGTCAAATTGTCACATGGTCTTTGTTTTGGTTCAGTCACGAGTTCTCTGTTTTGATTTCCATCTCGTTATTAGTTCATCGTCACCACCTGTGTCTCGTAATCAGTTACGTCAGTCACCTGTGCCCTGCTCGTTTTCCTCGTGTGTTCCTGTGTATTTATTCCATCTGTGTCAGTCTTGTGATTGTTCGCCGTTAAAGTTACATGCTCGTGTCGTTTGTCTTCTGATCCTGTCTTGTTGAATAAATTACTTAAAGTCTCCGTGCTTCCTAGCACACACCCCGAGCGTTACAAAGGGTGAGTAAATTGACAAAATTTTGGGGTGAACTAACCCTAAAGAAAGTATGTCTTGTATAAGTGTGTAGTATGAATTATTTCCAGACGTACTGCATCGGTCATTTTCGGATTGTCACGTTATCTAAAGGCTTTAGCCGCGTTGCTTTTGCGCTGTTCACTGGAAGTAAGTCTCGTTTTACATTTAAATTTTAGACATTTGACATACTGCTTTTTGACCCTTTTGCTTTTTTTTGCGCAACACTACACTTTGTTTTGTATTACCTTGGCATTAAATTACATTAAAAGTTAACGCTGCGGCATGGGTGTTGGTGATTCGATGGCTGAGAGAGCGACGGCACATTTGACATCAATATTTTTTCTATTTCATAGCCATAGAAACAGGATTTTATCTTTAGCTTCTGAAGCAAATGGGAGTTTCCAATCACCACTATAAAAGTTTACCCAACCATGGCGATTTCCGGGGAATCTGGGAATCCAGTAACTGCGATAAGAGTCCGTCGGGAAGTATTCAAATGTTTGGTGGCGCTTCTTTAGCTCTCGCTGCATGGTGATAACAGCCAAGTGGTTTCAGGTGCGGCTCATTTCCGTGAGTCGTGAACCCTGATTTGGCATCAGTCCATAGTGTCGAATTACATTCTCTCCGGACCCTAACGAGATGCTGACGAGGGCAGGGAGGGCTCACCCTACGCTTAAGCTAGCATGCATATTTATGTGTTCCAGTTCTGAGCAGCTACCGCATCAATAAATCAACAAAACGTCTTGCTAAAAGACAAATTTGCATAAAGTATGGCTTGAACATTTTCATAAAGGATTACCGTTCCCTGGACTCCTTTCCCGTTTAGTTTGTACATGTGATTTTTCTTGAGAATGGTTTTAAAACTTATGGATGACCTTTTTTTTTTTTTTAATAATCTATTAACATTGAGAAATATACCGTATGTTTAAATATCAAGGCATATAAGAATCCACTCAGCGATTTGATGAGAGTACTGTATACTTTTCCAGATACCCTTTCCCCAGGAACAAATTTACATTTACCCACACTCATCTATTTCAGCTGCGATGAGGAGCGTACGCAATCAGATGGCAAAAGCTGCTTCTATTAAATGATAAGAAAGTCATTTTGAAACTTATGGAATGGTGAATAATCGGGTCGCCCGATGCTGTTCAGTTTACATCTGAACCATAGCTTAAGGTTTTACAGGAGGTCAAGTCTTTTCGTGTGGTGTCTGTTGAATGGTCAAGATCGTGTCAGTTACACAAAACCCTTCTCGCGCATGTAATCCACTCTCTATCTAATACACCTGTGTTGGTTAATGACCTCAGGGTCGGCACACTTGTACTGGACGACTGCTTTATACATTTTTATAACGGCAGCCATTGACATATCGTGAAGTGTTGATTTTATATTTCAAAACAGCTTCTCAGTAAGTCACACGCAGGCTGTCACAAAACATCTGTTTTACAGATATATATTGCTGCAGATGAGTAAATCTTAATGGCTTTAGGGTGAATGAGTGCCTACAAAGAAGAGAAAACTCATTCAGTTTTGGGGAAGTGATACCACAAGACATTTTAAAACCTTAACTAGAATTGCCTTGTCAAGTCTAGTCAAGTCACCTTTATTTATATAGCACTTTTTACAATGCAAATTGTGGCAAAGCAGCTTTACATTAATAATTGGCAAATTGTCATAAAAAGGTCGAACTATCTGACATTTTAAGAGACTTATTGACACAGTCATGTGGGTCTGAAAGTGCATGGTTTTAATTTTTTTGCACCATGTTTTAATTTAAAAGGTTCGGTGGCCGGGAAGTGCAAAACAACATTACAAACTGTGAAACACTTTTACGAAGCTCGAGACAAATTAACATTTTGGAAAACATTTTTACCTATCATAAAACACAATTACATGGGGAAAAACACTTTTACCAAGGACGAAACAAATTTACATTTTAGAAAACAAATTAACAAGACGCAAAACACTTTTACCAGTCCCGAAACAAATTTACAATGACAGATTCTTCACGGAAAGGGAATGTACCACACACCGGCGCTTATTATGCAAAATTCACTTTTGGACATAAATGTGTGTTGGTAACAGAATCACCCCATAATGATAAAAATCCACTTTTTATTTTTATTTTAAATCGCCAATAAACCAAAGTAGTCTCATGTTATTTTGATTCTGTGAGCAGTGTGATGTCATACTGCTCAAGCCCCGCCCACTGCCACTGACTGACAGTCCTGCATTACCATAGTTTCAGCCCTCAGCAAGTTCTACCGTTTTCTCCGCAGCTGTACATCAAAAATGTCTTGTAAGCATTCCTGATTTTGGATTTAGGACTGAACATAAGACACTTTTTCTCCCAACATCTGAGCCACTGAGGACACCGTGGACTAGTTTATTTTTGAAGATAATGCACCCCAAAATCTACCTAAATTCATTTATCTCTGCGCAAATCATCTCACTCCCGACTGCTTTGTGAATGAGTTGCTGTTCGTGATCCAGCTTCACCTCCAGAAGAAGAGTCACACCGTTTAGTTTTAAGATTTTTGAGCAAATCGCAATTTCAGTCGATGTGCCTGATAAGCCAGTTCCACAACAAATGTGGCTAAAGCTATATATATATATATATCTCATCTATTTTAAACCTTGTTTATATACTGTATAACCAGACGTTTGTAAAGAGCAGTGATTGTCTTGAAAAACTGTGTAGGATTTCTGTAAAGACAAGAGATTATAAACGCCATGTTTATTAGCAAAGGCCAGCACATTTAATCAGTAACCGTTCAGAAACTTCTTCCTGAGTCTCTCCATCAGTTTGAACACTTTCCTCATTTTGTCTGCGTGAGATTCTCCAGCTTTGTTGTTGTTGAGCTGTTAAAGCTCCGCCCTCTTCTGGAGCAGCAGCTCATTTGCATTTAAAGGGACGCACACAAAAACGGCGTGTTTTTGCTCACACACAAATAGAGGCAAATTTGACAAGCAATAATAAATGATCTTGAGCTGAAACTTCACACACATTCTTGGGACACCAGAGACTGATATTACATCTTGTGAAAAGGGGCATAATTGGTGCCCTTTAAGGCACCCTGTCAATGTAAAAATTGAAAAGGACATCTCATGTGTGACCGTTGTGAGCTTTTGACAGTCGCGCACACCTGTTACCACGGCTTTTTACAGAACGTGTGTGTAAAGTGTTTGAAAGCAACTCTCGCACTGAACCGAGCGCTAGCAATGCTGTGGAAACCTTTCGTGAGAAAACAGCATCTAACCCTTTTCTGCCAATCAGAGCGCAAGCTTTATTTAATCTTGGCCTTCATGTGAAAAGCCCACAAAAGAAATGCGCTGGAATAGAATCAGCAGCCACACGTTTTTTTTTGTTTTTTTCTCCCCCGTCAGCCTTGATCATGTATCACATTAGCATTGCACTGAGGTGGATCAATATGTTCCTGTACCTCTTCTGCATGTTGATACCTTTGTTCAGCACTCGTCTAATCTAAATCAGTGCTAATTTATTTGTCGTCTAGGCTCTGCCAACACAAACCGATTTCACCTCATCTCGACCGGGACAGGTGGAATCGATCATTCAAGCTTTCGTCTTGTTTTAACCATCAAAATGAGAATGGTAAAAGCAAGGGAACTAATTATTTTGCATTCCCATCTTGCAAAGAAGCTCTTGAAATAACCGTAACGAAGCCAGACATCTGGTCAGGGGTCTGCACCAGGGCATGGAGTCTTGTCAGTGGTAGATATATCGAATTGAAAATTTCTGCTGACTGTTCTTAGCTTCAAAGGGTAGTATTTGACACACCCTACGATCCACGTCTTTACATAGGTCACAAGTGATCCCGTGCAATACAATGAGGGAACGAATCGAAGGTGCGGATGACCTGAATGATAATCACGATCTGTGATGTTTGCGTTTTCACCGGACGCAG
Organism: Zacco platypus; assembly: GCA_038088235.1. Lineage (NCBI taxonomy): Eukaryota > Metazoa > Chordata > Actinopteri > Cypriniformes > Xenocyprididae > Zacco > Zacco platypus. The sequence goes on from CM076070.1 coordinate 22,347,344, forward strand.
CTCTTTATGAAGAAGGTCACCACTTCAGTCCTTAGTCAGCGAAAGCTCAATCTCAACTGGTGGGTTGCAACCCAAAAAAACACTGATCCAATTGTTACGTCTGACATCACACGCCACCATCTCCAACTCTGTCAGAACCCAAAAGCAGACGGAGCTAACCTTTATCTCCATTGTGAAATCTCACTGGACCAGAAAGTGATTCATTTTCCTATGAATCGATAAAATATTTTCTGACATAGAGCTCTGGAGGTTGACGTCACACAATGTAAACTCCGCTAGAGCGGCTGTAGACCTTACAAACCTTACTAACATGGTGGACAGCTGCTCGATGCCAGAACAGGCGGGCGAAAGCGAAAGCGAAGGGGAAATAATTTTATCATATTCCTAGAGTTCCCGACAGATCAGTAATTCTTAAAGTGTGGTCCGCCGTCGCCCCCTAGTGGTCTGCGAAAAGATGACCTAAACTAGGCGAGCTCTTAACCCACACCGGATCGCGGGCGGGGGGGTTGACGTCAGTGTGTTTTAATAACGAAAAAATGGATCATATCATTGCATTTGTGTTTGAATAATTAGTTTTTGACTTGAAACAGTTGCATATTAAACTTAAATGTAGTTTATCCTTCATATTTTGTTGTTTTTGGGGGGGCGTGTTAGAGGTGGTCCTCAGAAAAAAATTGGAAGATAAAGTGGCTGAAAAAGTTTGAGAAACACTGCGATAGATGACTGAAATGGTTCGCTGTAATAAAACGTGCTAACCAACGCAACAAAACAACACATGGTTGCTTTTTTATTTATTTTGTCTTTTATCTTAGTATTCCCATAACTGTTGTAGAACGATTTTTATGATTAATAGTAACCCTAAAATGACGAGTTTAAAGTGTGTAAAATAACTGTGCTGATATAGGCTATATAAGCATTTTCGGTAACACTTTATTTTACAGTGTCATCGTTACATGTATTTACAATAGTAATGACTAGAAAGTAAGCATAATTGCATGCAACTAACTCTAAACCAAACCCTCATCCTAACCCTAAACCTCTAGTAAGTACATGCAGTTAATTATTATTACTCAGTAATTAAATGTGTTATTACACTGTTATACTGACATCTTAAAATAAAGTGTAACCAAATTTTCACTACACACACTAAAAAGCACACACTTTTCCATAAAAACTTTTCATTAAATAATTATTATCAAGGGGCAACTAATGACACCTCATTTGGGAATTTAAGATTTCATGACATTTAAGATGTCTGCTGTACTCACAGTGATATAGCTATGCGTGCGACGCTAGGGTCGATTACATTACCTAACAACACAGCTGACGAACCCTTCCAATGACGACGAAGCAGGTCGGAAAACTACAATCATCACAAAATTAGATCGCGTCCATTTGCACCCCTCCAGGCTTTTGTAGGCTTTTAAAGAGTAAGTTGAAAGTTGATGAGGTAGATATCAGGAAAGGAAAGCTATCCGTTCCTTTATTGCAGTGTTTCTCAAACTTTTTCAGCCACTTTATCTTCCAATTTTTTTCTGAGGACCACCTAACAGAATCCCACTCTAACACGCCCCCCAAAAAAAACCACTGTAGTCACATGACCTATTTTAAAAAACTAAATATTCAAACACAAATGCAATGATATGATCCATTTTTTCGTTATTAAAACACACTGATGTCAAACCCCCCGTCCGCGATCCGGTGTGGGTTAAGAGCTTGCCTAGTTTAGGTCATCTTTTTGCAGACCACTAGGGGGCGATGGTGACCACACTTTAAGAATTACTGCTTTATTGATTCACGTTAGAAGCACCCCAGGGGCATTATAGGATCTGTTATGTTTAATCTGATAGGTTTTACTATGTACAGCTCTGTTTTTTTTTTAAGTAAAGCGCACTTGAAACTCATATTCGCTCCCGGCGGTCTCTGCCTGCTAGCATGGTGGTGTAAACAGAATGGGTCACATGACATCCAGAGCTCTATTGGTGAGTTTCTAAAAGCGTAGCATAAATGCGTGCTATAAATAAACAGTGCTTTTAAACGTCTGTTGAGATAGTATTCGCCATTGAAACCTGGAAGCTGAAAATTGCAATGCAAAATTGTTGCTTACAATGAACAATTTAGTTACTTTGTTAGACCACCACTTGATGTCCACTATGTCAAACCTCCAAGATGCACACCAGTGATGTTCTTTTCTAAAGCACGATTATAAAATATCCTAACGCTTAATCTAATCTAATGCCATATCAATAAACTGAACTGATACAGTAAAGACCCTTATTAACCCTTGTGCATTGTTCAAATTCACGACCCTTTCTGAAAACAGCCACGATTTTAACTGCTTTAAAAATGTATCAGATAAAATTTTTTTTCAAATTTTCTTGCTTAAATCTATTAATCAACCTCAGTCCTGATCAAAACTACTAAATTTAAAAAAAAAAATTCAGGATTTTAACTCTTTAAAATGTTAAAATCTGATGTTGCACAAAAACTAACAACGCATCAAAGCCAATGTTGTTTCTAATCTTTGACACGTTTTTTCCCAAATCAGTGACATCATTTATGAATTTGGCAATTAAAGAGTTAAAATCCTGATTTTTTTTTTTTTTTTTTTTTTAATTTAGTAGTTTTGATCAGGACTGAGGTTGATTAATAGATTTAAGCAAAAAAAAATTGAAAAAAATATTTATCTGATACATTTTTAAAGCAGTTAAAATCATAACGAAAGGGTCGTGAATTTGCCCACAGAGAACTGTTGAGTTTTTGAACATTTTCAAAGCATTTTCCCAAAATATGTGTCAAAATAAGATTTGTCACCAAAAATCATTCCATTTGCTGAAACATGGAGAAAGTTATGGCCAAATTAAGACTCAAAAATTCCCCATAGTGGATGAAAACATCCCGAACAGCACAGAAGGGTTAATACAACCTCATAGAAAATGCACATACACATGTGAATGTCACAAAGTGAAACATCCAGTGTCCAGTTTTGTCCAAAACAGATGAATGTGAATCTAGCAACTCTTTATTACGTCGAATGGTGTGCGTGTCACTGCAGTTGAGTGGCGCTAAAAAGTTCAAATGCGTAATAAATATCGTAGGCCACCTTCACTTCACCCTACGCGAAATCAAACCGAGGTTTAGCATAGACTTTTGAACCTTCCTTTTTCGAGTCAAATCATGCACTCATGTTTTGAGGTCCCAACACACAGATGTATCGTGCAAAGAACTGCGTTTGTTTTGATCTTGTGTGTTCATTTACGAAGGAAACTGCGGTGAATAGGTGTGTTTATGGAGTTTTCCGTGATTAGATTAGGTAAATTGTGATTAATCCCACACTCGAGAACCTACTGAGAGTTTCAGGACTTGAGGCGGAGAAACTTTTTAAGCACTTTGAGAATAAATTTCGATCTAAAGTATTGACACATTTTTAGAATTTGTTCCCCCAAAATCCTCATCACCTTGCGCGTTCTTCGTAGTTATAGATGTGTAGAAGCCCTCGAGCCATTATTTTCTCTAAGTGGGCTTTTTGTTGCCTGACACAGATGGCCCATTTTGTCAATACGTTGCACAGTGTTCCCCCTCTAATAGTCCTCTATTAATCAGCTTCAGAAAGAAAACACCTCTGCACGGCTGAGCCAACATTCTCTACCTCACCTATTGTCCTATCTAACTATGCCTGAGGCTGAGGACATACTGCTACTGATGCTTTAAGCACTTACTGTTTAAAAAATGTTACCATAAAATGTGAAAATACGTGCTTGTTATACTAATGACACTTGACATGCAGTATGTGTTACCTCTCCATTCAAAATCTAGAGCTTTGTGATTCATTCCTGGTTAAAAAATGTAAAAAGCACATGTGCGATCCTCTAGCGCTGGGTTCTCCAAATATAAATACCTTGTATTTAAAATCTTAAGTCTGGTGAGTTAAGACGGACTTGCCTTTCAGGTGTCATTTTGTGCCAATGGACGATTTCAAAACACATGATTCATGAATCTTTACGAATCTTTTGTTTCGAATCAGTGATTCGGAGATTCATAGTCACATGATTTCATTAAACGAGGCTTCGTCACGTCTTAAGTGATTTGAAATTTCAATAATTCACGTGAAGCTGAACACTTGATTCATGATTCATGAAGCTTTACGAATCTTTTGTTTCGAATCAGTGATTCGGAGATTCAAAGTCACATGATTTCAGTAAACGAGGCTTCGTCACGTGTTAAGTGATTTGAAATTTCAATAATTCACGTGACTTTGGCGATCCGAATCACTGATTCGAAACAAAGATTCGTAAAGCTTCATGAATCAGTGTTTTGAAATCGATATTGTTGAATAAAGTCGTTATTTTGTATTTTTGGCGCACAAAAAGTATTCTCGTCACTTTATAATATTAATGTTGAACCACTGTAGTCACATGACCTGTTTTAAATATGTTTTAGTATCTTTTGAAATTATCTTGCTCTCAATATAGGATCATCGGATTTCATCAAAAATATCTTCATTTGTGTTCTGAAGATGAACACAGGTGTGATGAATGAGTAATAAATGAGAGCATTTTCATTTTTGGGTGAACTAACCCTTTAAACCAAGGGAACAATTTAAGAATTATAAACTGAGGGGACGAATTGCAAAACTTTTCTTATGGGAACAGCTGTTTTTGAATGCAATAACCGGGTCCTGTGTCAGCACCCTGGAGAAATTTGCCTAATAGCTCTCTGGCGCCCTTAAACCTCTGTAATTATGCTAAAGATTGATCATTCAGAAAACACTGACTAGTCAACTTTCGAAAATGTACAACTTCCACATCCCTAACGGAGAAATCGCTCCTTGTGATGCTGTGAGACTTTGAACAGCTTCGCATGTGCTCCACAGGCCACAGATGTCCTCTAACTCAACAGAACAATGTCGTTTATAGCGGATGGAGGAAACCAGCGTTAAAAAGGAATCAGTACAAAAAGGAAATAAATGCCCAGAATACACAGATAAAGCCAGCACGGACTGAACAGCAGAGAAATGCAGGGTGACTATAGGTATGTGTCCAGGGGCAACAGTGAGTGAATCACCCTGCGCTCTTCTGTCTATTTCTGCTCTGTGCTTCCAGCAGGAGAGATAACGTTAACTCAGAATGATTGATCTTTTGTGTGCCTTTGCTGGCTGACTGGAGAGACCTTGAGCCTAGAGGCCCTTGTTCTACATGTTCAATGTCATCGCCCAAGAAACATTCAAGAGGTATTAAAGACGAGAAGAGGTTAATGCAGATCTATACAACAAATCAGTATTCTGCTGTAAACGCCATGAAAGAATCAAGAGAGCCGCGTTGTGGCTCTCGAGGACCGTATTATCACACTCTTGGTCTCAGACCCGAGGGTGTTTGGTTACACACCAAATGTACATCTTCATTTTCTTGCAAAATATCATGTATTGGCTATTAAATGATGACAACTTGAAATTATATACCTTGAACACACTTTAGTGAGTTTATAGGAACTTCTTGGGAAAGTGACATAAAGGATTAGTTCACAATTAAAATAATTGTTCCTGATAATTTACCCGCATGTCATCCAAGATCTTTCTTCAGTGGAAAAGACATGAAGGTTTTTGAGGAAAACGTTCCATATAGTGGACTTCACTGGGGTTCAACGGGTCCAAATGTCAGTTTCAGAGCAGCTTCAAAGATCTACATGATCCCAGACGAGGAATAAGAGTCTGATCATCAGACATTTAACAAAAAAATAATAATTTATGTACTTGTTAACCGCAAATGCTCGTCTTGCACTGCTCTGAGATGCGCCACACATCACGTCATCACGTTGGAAAGGTCTCGCGTGACGTAGGCGGGCGTAAAATCTCATTTTCCCCTCCAACTTTAAAATCGCGTGTTGTTCGCCCTTTTGCGAGTTCGATTTTGCTCGCCTACGTCACACGTGATCTTTCCAACGTGATGACGTAACGTGTGGCGCATCTCAGATGAGCATTTGTGCTTAACAAGTATATAATTTAATTTTTTTAAATAAAATGTGCAATGGTTTCTCTAGATCAGACTCTTATTCCTCGTCTGGATCATGTAGAGTCTTTGAAGCTGCACTGAAACTGACATTTGGACCCGTTGAACCCCATTGAAGTCCACTCTATGGAATGTTTTCCTTCATTTCTTTTCCACTGAAGAAAGATCTTGGATGACATGTGAGTAAATTATCAGGAAATTTGAGTTCTGAAGTGAACTTTAACATCTCTCGCAGCACCTGTGTTTACAGTGCTGCACCTGCAAGGGCTTTATTAGTATGTGCAGGAAGATCTTCCTCCTCTTCCCTCGTATCACCGTCGCCCCAGCACTCTATTTGTCGTCTCAAAACCCTTCCTCTCCGCAGGAGCAGTTAGCTGAGAGTCAATACAGATTGCTGTGGGCGGCGTGTGATGAGGTACAGCTGAAGTTATTACCGCCTCCGTCTCTCATAGGACCGCACAAGGTGCCCAAGGTCCAGGCGAGATGTAATGCAGCCAGGTCACAACAGAGACCGCCTGGTAAAACAATCTACAGCTTCTCTGCACAACCCATCCTTCAAACCCCAACGTGATGAGAACACCACTACCCCAGTTATACCATGGGCACTTTATTGCCCTTTTTTAATATATTTTTAATAAAAGTTTCCCTCGTGACCCAAATCTCAGTGTGATGATGCAAACATCTTGCGTCGACAATACGTAAGTTTTCATTTCAGAGCCATGCTTATCAGATTGCTGAGTTCACTGCACACGTTGGCCAAACTCAGCAGAAATTATAGCGAAAATGGACTATAATACTATAATGTTACTTCTTAAATATTGTGCAATAAAGGTTTTATGAAGAACCATACAATCCAGTTATGAGATGATTATCAAAACCGACTTATTCATAATGTCACGACTTCATTCTTGAAATCTAAAATGTGACGTGGCACTAAAACTGTCGTTTAGGGTATAAGTGCATTTTCCTTCTGAGTTCAAATCTGTAATAATAATTCACTAATAACCATTGTGTTATTAAAGGAAACATTCAATGTATTAACCTATAAATCATTTTATCATCTAAGCAAAGTGGTGCTGTTACACAGCGACGTTATTTGCGTTAAAATGCAAAAAGGTTTTATACAGTAAAATGTATCATTTAGGACATTTTAATTCTAGTTCGACATTTAAATTTGAATTACAGAATCTGAAGTGAAACTGTTTTCTTGTGTCAAATCAACTAGTTCAGATAACATAACATTTTGAGTTTCTGTTGATTAAACCACTGTATTAACTCACATTTTTAATTTCAATGAACTCAAATGAAACCGTGTGTGTGTGTGTGTGTGTGTGTGTGTAGGTGTGTGTGTGTGTGTGTGTGTGTGTGTGTGTGTGTGTGTGTGTGTGCGCGTGTGTGTGTGTGTGTAGGTGTGTGCGTGTGTGTGTGTGTGTGAGAGCATGAAAAGACCGTAAACTGGTCACTCTTTTCAATATAATATTCTGCATTAATGCACATCAATGATTTATGTTTCACAGAGACAATGAATACTTACCTTACTAACAATAGTACAAACACTAGCATATATTATTGATGTGTTTTAAAGTGTGCTGTGTGCGATGTACTGAAGTTTTCAATGTCACGTCCAATAGATGTTCAGACGCCTCTTGCTTTTGCCGGTTTTGACTTACTAATGTATTTTTCAGCTTCCTTTCTTCAAATCAGTCTTCATGCTGGAAGTTGTAAACCCAAGGTGGTTTACCCAGTGTTAAAAGTTTAAAAAGAAAAGCTTTCAGAAGTAAACTCTTTGCCATGAATCAATACTGGAGTACGTTGTTCATCATCAGGGCTGGGTAGGTTACTTTTAAAATGTATTTCACTACAGATTACAAAATACATGCTTTAAAAAGTCATTTGTAACGTATTTCGTTACATTACTCAAGTTTAGTCACTTAATCTAAATACTTTAGAATACTTTGGAATACTAATAAGTGTGGAACAAACACAAAAAAGGTCATTGTGAGTTTTTATCTCGCAATTCTGACTTTTTCCCTCAGAATTGTGTGATATAAAGTTGCAATTGTGAGTTATAAAGTCAGAATTATGAGATATAAACTCGCAATATTGAGAAAAGTCAGAATTATGAGATATAAACTCACAATATTGAGAAAAGTCAGAATTATGAGACATAAACTCGCAATATTGAGAAAAGTCAGAATTATGAGATATAAACTCATACTAAATTCACAATTGCAAGAAAAAAGTCAGTATTGCAAGTTTATATCTCCCAATTCTGACTTTATAACTTGCAATTGTGAGTTTAAATCTCGCAATTCTGAGAAAAAGAAGTCAGAATTGTGAAACACAAACTCACAATTGTGAGGGAAAAAACAAATTGTGAGAAAAAGTTGCAGTGACGAGTGAATTATAAAATGACTCACAAAACATGAAAACAGTGGAAAACATGAAACTTAACTCCTCTTTTTCAGACGGTCAGAGTCAGAGAATCACCAATCGCTGTTTAAATGACATTAAAACTCAAAGTAATCACTTTGGTAATCTAAAACACTTTTCAGATGTAACTGTAATCTGATTACCACCTATTTAAAATGTAACTGTAATGAAATACAGTTACTCACATGTTGTATTTTAAATACGTAACTAAATCCCCAACCCTGCTCATCAGTCATTAAACTTTTGGATGTGTTCCAACTGCCTCTGACATGTTGACAGCCATTCCCGTGTGAAGTGTGAGATAATGTGAAATAATGATGTAAACTGACATCTGCAAAGGGACTAGAAGAAGATGCTTTTATGCGACTTACATTCCTCTCCAGATATACATTTTTATCCATTCTCAAACCTTTGACCTCAGCGTTGCAAGCGACTTACTCTAATGTTTCAGCTGCAGCAAAGCAGGAATAGTAGCAGTGAGTTTTGCATGGATGAGCACCATGTCAGGAAAAACATTATGACATATAATACTTGGCAAAACTCGGATTTGATTTGGCGACTGGAACTGTTTTTTAAAGCTGCGTAGCAAAACTATTTTCTTTGTTTTTTTGGCTGCGAGTCTACACCTCTCACACTTTAAGTCTGTCCTCAATTTTTCACTTTCATTCGACCTTTCATGCATCTCCAACTTTAAAGGGTTTGGAGTGACATCAAAAACTAAACAGGGTCTGTTTAGGGAATGCTTCTCTAGGACGTGTAAATGGACTTGTCATGTTCTTGTTGGAGGTCGCAGCTGGACGTCCATGTGGCTCTGATGAACCCTGTTAGCACTCAGTTCCTCCAGGCACATGTTGCACTAGCAGGATTCTGGTAGATTTGTCTTAAACTGACAAACAGTTTTGAAAGAATCACCAGTGTGCAAATACACATATAACACCTTCGTTTTCTTCGCCTAACCTGAACACCTTTCAAAATATATCTCAGCGGTTATCATGGACTTCTTTCCCAGAGACATACAGTACACATACACATATCAGGGAAAAAGCACTTTTAGACTGTAAAATACGGTGGCCGAGAGAGCTCAACGCGCTGCAAATAAGAAAACACATCCAAATAAAAAAAAGCACATGCAAATAAAAAAAACACACATGCAAATAAAAAAAAAACGTGATCATCAGTTTGACAACACATGTGCTGCAAATCCTCACAACACATGCAAACACAAAAACGCGCTACATTTACAAAAAGCGCTGCAAATAAGAAAACACATATAAATAAAAAAAAACGTGATCATCAGTTTGACAACACATGTGCTGCAAATCCTCACTACACATGCAAACACAAAAACGCGCTGCAAATACAAAAACGTGCTGCAAATAGCGCAAACCACAATGGAAATGTTTCAAGGGGGACCCCAAAAAGTGACGGACCCTACTAGGACGTGCGTCCAAAACCAGTTCAACTCACCCTTCACTCATTCACTGATCCCTATATAGTGTACGGCATTTGAGTGCACAATGTGTTCACAATCATTAAATACTATAAAAACTGCAAACAAAAATAAACAACTGTACATTATTTCATGTATTTATTATTTTTAATAAAGTGTGTTTCAGTTTGCTAGAAGCTCACGCTCACAGATGACGTGGTCGTCGAGCGCCTCAGGCGGCCGTTATGATGACGTCACATTAGTACACTACAGATGATTAACCAATATTTTTAAATCATCCACTAAATGATCATCTCTTAAAGTTTAATGAGTGAACAACAATGCCACATATTAAAACACTTTTCTGTTAGTGAAACACATTACATGGAGTTAATGCCTACATAATATATTTTAATATTTTTTAGTTTGTGCTGTTGTCAAGTAGGGTCCGTCACTTTTTGGGGTCCCCCTGAAACATTTCCGTTGTGGTTTGTGCTCTTTGCAGTGCGTTTTTGTATTTGCAGCGCGTTTTTGTATTTGCATGTGTTGTGAGGATTTGCAGCACATGTGTTGTCAAACTGATGATCACATTTTTTTTTTTTTTATTTGCATGCGTTTTCTTATTTGCAGCGCGTTGAGCTCTCTCGGCCACCGTACAAAATAATAATAATAATAATTTTATATAGCGCCTTTCTGCAAACTCAAAATATTGTAACAAATAAACATGACAGCAGACAGAAAAACAATACACATTACTGCCGCCTAGTGGAATCAAAAGAAACTTTCTGAAGGGAAATTGACCAAACAGGTCCAAAATTACAGATTTTCAACAAAAAAAATTGAATCAAAAAAATATAAAATTATGATTTTATTTATCATAAAATTGTGAACAAATACAATACAATATATGCAATATTCCACCAATGTGTTAAAATATAGAGTGTTGTCTGTAAAATGAGACCATTTTCATCCATATACTCCAATGTATGTGGGCAGGACGCTCTTTTAAAAGTAGATATGCCTTTTTCTCTAAAAAATCCAAATTATGTTGCAGAGTTGGTGTGGATCAGAGAAACATGAAACAAAAAGTGGGTTTTGAAATCATGTAATGATGAGAGATCACAAATGTGTTTAGAGCTCCAGAGTGTGCCACGGGATCAACGACAGACCAGTATCAGATGATATTTGTGTACAAACTGGGGACTAAAGAGATCAGAAATAGACAAGATAAGGAGTATCTTGTGTTGAAAACAAACAGGAAGCCGATGAAGTCTGGGTAGAATGGGAGTAATGTGAGAAGATTTCTTTGAACAAGTCTGGAGTTTAAAGCGTTAGTTCACCCAAAAATGTAAGTTCAGTCATTAATTCCTCTCCCTCATGTGGTTCTACACCCGTAAGACCTTCATCATCTTCTCAAATGAAGATGTTTTTGATGAAATCCGATGGTTCAGTGAGTCTCTATTGACAGCAAGATAATGAACACCGGTTTCAGAGTGAAGCGCGACACTTCAGTCTGATGCATTTTGAGTTTCATAGTGAAGCGTTACACTGTACATGTGTTAGAAAGCTCTGCTTCTCTGCTGTGAGTTTTGCGTAACACATACTCTGAATTTGTCTAACTCATCCAAGTTAGTGAACACACACAGCGCAAACCATGGACACACACACAGCTGATTTTTGCTGTGGCACCCAGGGAGTGATTGGGGGTTTGGTGCCTTGCTTAAGGGCACCGCAGTCATTCTCAATTGAGAATCGCACCAGCAACCTTCGGGTTGACTTTCTAACCATTAGGAAATGACATTTCTAACGTAAATAAGTGGCCAAACGATAACAATTAAGTGGACATTTGAATAAAATGTCGTTTGGTCATTCCTTGTGCAACCTTATGGACATTTTTGTCCATTTCAGTTTTGTTTTTTGTTATAAGTGTGCCTTTGTTAATGCCAACTACATGAATTTTGGCTCAGGTGTTTATTTTTATTGGAATTTTAATATTTTACCCTCATTTCCTTCAAAAAATTAATTTTACCCTCTGTACAAAAAATACTCACAAAAACTTGAAACCCATTAAAACTGCAATTTTTTAGGGCCATTTGACTATAAAATGATACAATATTTACAAATAGACATTCATTCTATCAGCAAGGCTTCAAATTTTACATTTTTACCATGTTTTACTAGATTGTGCTTTTCAAATTTGGCATATAAAAGAAATACTCGCTTTATTTGTGTTTTCTACTTATGCATATCATAGAGTCAATTGGAAAATTAATGCAGCTGTAATTGTGTGGGTATGTTGGTAAGTGTAGTTTGCATGTGTTTACTGAAAATTTAATGTGTGTAATTAGTTTGAAAGAAATGATATTGTACTGGCAATCAAAAATCCCACTCCATGTGTGAGTCACACCTTTGGCAGGGTCACAGAAGGTCAAAGAAGGTTAAAGGTTAGCTTTGAGGTTTTTCTTTTTCACCCAAACATGCATCTTAACCCTTGATTGAACTTCACTTGTTATTGTTTTTGTACGGAGATAAAAGGTGCGCTTGAATCTGAAGCAGACGTTCAGAAGCCCCTAAACACATTGTTTTAGTTTTCATCACAAGAAAACGCTGATTGTTTAGTCTGGTAGATTTTATACAAAGTTTGAGTTCACACAGGTGTTCACACAGCCAAACCTATAAATATGTGGTGCTTGAGGGGTTGATCATTTCATTGTTCGCAAGATGAAGATAAGACTGCAAGATAACTCAGCAGTTACTCATGATTATTATTTTTATAGAAGACAACAGTGGCGTTATGTAAAGAAACCGATTTGTAAAGTGTTAAAATTCTGAAAATGAATGAATGTTTGGTAATTATGAATAGAAGAGATGCTGATAAAAAAAAAAGAGTGAGTGAAAGTGGAAAAAATATATATCAATATTACATATTTCTATGACCGGTTTTTGGCATAGACATTGTTGTCCATTATGGAGCCTAAGTGTTAGTTTTTAAAAAAAAAAAAAAATCTGACACTGCATAAAAAATATAAATGCCTCAAAATTAAAGTTGTTGTTTTTCATTGACACACCCAAGAATCTACTAAGCAAAGAAAAAACATCTGCTTAGCATTTAGTTTATGAAAATAAACTACAATTTGTAATTTTTTCATAAAAAAATACCTTTGGCATTATGTAAACAAACCAGCATTTAAAGGGTTACAGTTCTTAAAATTAATGAATGTTTGGTATCTATGGATAGAACAGATGCTGGTTAAAAAATTAGTGAAAGTGGAAAAAAATATTAATAATCATATTTCTATGACAGTTTTTTGTCATTTTGCATCTATGTGTAACTTTTTTTTTTTGATGCACAAGGGTTAAACAAGGATTTAATCGTGCTGTAAAGTGTAACAACAACAACAATCCGCAGGCCGTTGGCGCCCTCTGCAGGCATTACTTATAATACATAATGTACAAAAGTTGATTATTCATATTATATTACATAACGCATTTTAATAGTCTTGCTCAATAAAACTATATGGTTACTTGATTTGAACCAAATATTATCTAAGTGTTATTATATATGTATGTTAAATCATTTCACTTTGGTCAATTTTTATTACCACAGCAGAAAAAAAATCCAATTATTTGATTAATGGTCAAAACAATAAACTGATTACTCCAATAATCATTAGCGACAGCAATAGATTTGTTAAAACATTTTGACTTTCAGTCCAATAAAAGACTATTTTTCCATTTATAAATTTCATCATTGAAGATTTCTTACAAATAGTGTTACAATATTGTCTTGTGACCCAATATCTGGAGTGTTTGAGTTTTAAGTAATCCAGATTTACTGCTTTGTAAATGATAATTCAACAAAGCCATGTTTATGAGTCTGAAATTATCCAAAAAAGTATGAATGTAAACTGTATTAACTGCAGTTTAATAATATGTTTTAGAACGAACTCTAATCAGGAATATCCATATAGTGCTGCACTGCAAATACTGTTGTTTGCTGTTTCATTATATTACGGCGCACTCTTTGATGTTTCCACTCCAAAAATAGTCCCTGGCCCTCAGCATTCCTGTAATTAAAACAGTCAAGCATGGTGTTAGCCACACCAAGGTCACGGACTCGATTCCCAGGGAACGCATGAACTGATAACATGTGAACCTTGATTCTAATGCGAATCGTTTTGGATAAAATCGCCTGCCAAAAGCGTCTATTTTTGGACGAGTCGTGACCCAAAAAATGGGCCGCAGGTCTGTTCCGATAGGGTCAAGAAAGAGGAAACGATGCTAAAATCAACTAATATCGCAATGTTCTGAAATGTGTGTCCATTTCCATAAAATCTCATGATTTTAAATATGGCCTCAGTGGCTTTTAGAAACAAAACTGGCCCTTTTCAGCCTGCATCGTGCGAATTATCTTAATCTTTGGGTCTATGCAGTTTGTATTCATTTTAATGCATTTTATGTTACTTGTGTACAAAGGAAAATGGTACTGTGTTTGCTCACACCTGATGTCCAATGTAAAATTTCCTCAAGCTGAGAACCATTGGTCTGTAGAACACTGCAGTGACTGAGCAAATTGTGTTTATGGTGGCAAATGCCGATTCTAAAGTCTTCTGCATTCAACTTCAGGCACCAGCTTCAAGCTTATCACATTATCCAAAGGAGCAGCTGCCTGGAGGAATCACATGTCAAGTCCTGTCCAGGTGATTTCCGCAGCACCTGGGCCGTGTCAGCAGAACCGTCGGTCAGCCTGCGGGAAGCTCGCTCTGACCTATTTTATGCAGAAGAGAGAGAATTTTTTGACAAGCCAAAGCATGTGCACTCATGCAGACAGTGATACAGACCTACTGGCTGCTTCTGAGCGCTTAAAGAATCTTAAGAACAGCCATATTCCAGCCAAGCTTCATCGATGCAATGCATGACCTCAGATGTCGTTTCCACTAGAGGAGTGACACGAAACCTTTTCACTTAGTAAATATAGGATTCAGAAACAAATATATCTTACTTATAGACTGCAATGGGATGAAATGGAGAGCTTGGCTCAACACTGGCTCAAAGTTCCTCTACGGACGTTACATGATGCCGCTGTCAAGCTCATTTAGAAATCAAAAATAACAAACACACATTGGGTTAAACTGTTGCCATTGATGCTTCCCGTGTGATGTTGTGAGACGGCGAGCAGATGCTAAGATTGTCATCCTTGTGAGTGACTCTTGCACTCTGAAAAAATGCTGTTGAATGTTGAAAATGCTGGGTTGGTTTGTGTTAACTCAGTGATTAGAATGTTTTAACCCTGCGATTGGGTTGTTTTAACCCTGTGATTGGGTTGTTTTAACACAGCGATTGGTTTGTTTTAACCCTGTGATTGGTTTGTTTTAACCCAGCGATTGTATTGTTTTAACCCTGCGATTGGTTTGTGTTAACCCAGCGATTGGGTTGTTTTAACTCAGCGATTGGGTTGTTTTAACTCAGCGATTGGGTTGTTTTAACTCAGCGATTGGGTTGTTTTAACACAGCGATTGGGTTGTTTTAACACAGCGATTGGGTTGTTTTAACTCTGCAATTGGGTTGTTTTAACACAGCGATTGGGTTGTTTTAACTCAGCGATTGGGTTGTTTTAACCCTGCGATTGGGTTGCTTTAACCAAGTGATTGGGTTGTTTTAACCCTGTGACTGGGTTGTTTTAACTCAGCGACTGGATTGTTTTAACCCAGCGATTGGGTTGTTTTAACACAGCGATTGGGTTGTTTTAACCTAGTGATTGGGTTGTTTTTACTCAGCGATTGGATTGTTTTAACCCTGCGACTGGATTGTTTTAACCCTGCGACTGGATTGTTTTAATTAAGCGACTGGATTGTTTTAACCCTGTGATTGGGTTGTTTTAACTCAGTGATTGGGTTGTTTTTACTCAGCGATTGGATTGTTTTAACCCTGCGACTGGATTGTTTTAACCCTGCGACTGGATTGTTTTAATTAAGCGACTGGATTGTTTTAACCCTGCGATTGGGTTGTTTTAACTCAACGATTGGGTTGTTTTAACTCAGCGATTGGGTTAAATAATTTCCCAACTTGCTTGACAGTTTTATTGAACTCAACTATAGTTTAAAAATGACTATATGGCTGACTTAAAATGACCCCAAAATAGGTTGGAAATTAAAAATCAAACATAATAATGAAAAGGGGAAAATTTAATAAATGTTTATTGTTTAATTATTATTCTTTAAACTTATTAATAAATGTTTATTTCCAACACATTTTGGGTTCGATATTGAGTTAATTAAAACTACCCAGCATGTTGGGCAAACATTTCTCCCAACTGCTGGGTTAAAACAACTCCATTGGCTGAGTTTGTGCATTTTCAACCCAACTTGTGTTTTGTTTAATCTGGAATTTTTTAGAGAGCACAGAGATGAAGACAGTCCTTTTAGCATCAGGTGAACAGGAAGTCCCCTCAGTTGGACTGGAAGGAAACACTAGAGTTAAATACTAGTTAAAGGGAAACAAAAAAAGTTGTTTCATGTTCAGTTTTTAAGGGTATGAAACTGGCTGTTCCCATTTGCGTTACAAATGGGGGGAAATGCTATGTTTTTGTGCACTTTAAAGTAGGTTACAGTAGTAGCTGCTCATTTGTCATCCACGACCCTGTGATTAATCATGGAAGGGCCAGTGTTGAATCCCCCAGTGGGCTGCGTTCACCAGGTGGCTCATCCAACTGAATGTCATTGCTCAGCCTCAAGGAGCTCAGCGTGTGTCCTCAAAGTCTGTCAGTCAAGTGTGTTTGCTGAAATCAGTTCTTCCTACAGTATATCCTGTTTGCTCCCGTTCTCACTTTTGAACACACTGCACACATTTTTCACATCTGAGTACACATCACTCATTGATGCGCATTATTCCAGACGAAACTACTATGAATCATACACAGGGTTATATAGACATATTAACTCTTTCCTCGCCACTGATGGAATTTACCGTCATTTATGACACAACATTTTCCCGCCATAGACGATTTTCACTGCTATTCGCTACAGAGGACGGCGTTATACATCTTCTAAAAGAGTTTAGAATCTCTGGATCAAAACACGGGTGAAGAACGAGCAGAAACAAGCTTACGCAGATGTAAATATATAGATATAGACCGGTTCTCTATATGTTTAAAATGTAATCTTAACATGTCTAAGGCCATCAAGAGTATGTGATATTTGCATATGAGTTGCAGTTGTTCCTATATTTTTTATTCATCCAGCTCGTCACGAATGCGGCCCTCAAAAAGCCGACCACATTTAAGTAAAACTTTCAGTTTTACAATTTATTTTTGTTTTTAAAATTAAATTAAAATTGACTAAATGGAAATAAGTTTGAACTATAATGTTTTTTTGAATATATATAATGAATTTATTGATTTTGCAGTGTGACAGAAATAAAATACCGCATGTGCCACCAGAAAACACTGCCTCTTCTAGGTATAATAATGATCTTCCTAGGATTGTTCGGGAAGCAGACACACTCTGTCAGTTTAAATCTAGACTAAAAACTCATCTATTTAACCTGGCATTATCAATTTATGTTTTCATATCCGTTAAAGGATTGTTAGGCTGCATAGATCAGGTCAGCCGGAAACGGGAACACTTCCTATAACACCGGATGTACTCGTTACATCAGAAGAAGAATGGCGTCTACGCTAATTTTTGTCTCTCTGCTCATCCCGAGGTTTACCAATTAACGTGATTGGCTGGATCCGGGCCGTGTCCGGGTCGGATGGGGAACCTGGGGTGTCGGCGGAGACTGTGTGAACTAGATCATCCCTTGTCCTTACCGACTCATCAGCCAGTGGCACAGATCCCAACAAACCGTCCCATACCGGCGTGATTAAAAGATCTTAAACTAGATGGAACTGGATTAAATATTTGGACTGTTGCGACTCCAATCGGACTCATGACCTGTGACTCTGCCTGAGTATCGGACAAGTGTTCACTGTTGGCCAGAGGAGAACTGACCCCTGACTAAACCTGGTTTCTCCCAAGGTTTTTTATCCATTTTGTTGGAGTTTTGGTTTGGCTTGCTTAATTTGGGGACACTTGCGTGATATTCAGCAGTGTTTTTGATATGCCTGCATTGGCGCCGTTGTATCCAAACTGAGCTGAGCCGGACGATTACGTCACTGTTTTATCCAGTGCTGATATACATAAATTAACTAGACTAATAACTATTGATCTCTGCAACGGAATGAATCAATAATATATAGAATAAGTTGGAAAATGACACCATTTTCTTTGGGAGCTGCTGTGCAGCCTAAAAAGATTTGCCAGTTATTAATGTAAAGCTGCTTTGCCACACTTTGTAAAAAGCGCTATATAAGTAAAGGTGACTTGACTGGACTTGACTATTATCTGCTAATACCATAACATTAAATCTGAATCATTAAATCCCCTCTCTCTCAAACCAAAGGCTCCTCTACACAAGCAACTGCTAGGGTCATGTGTTTTTTTTGTTTGTTTGTTTTTCCCCGATTCCCAGGGAATGCACAACCTGATTAAATGTTTAATTTGAATACAATGTAAGGTGCATTGGACGAGTGTCTGCCAAATGTGTAAATGAAAAGTATTTGAAAATAATTAGACTTTTGGCATTATTTGCAGCTCACGGGAGACAGAGACGTATTGAGACTTGTTCGATTCGTGGATTTTAGAGCAGGTGCCATACTGAAGATGTCTAGGTAGGGTATATGCCAAATATAATTTTAGCTTGTGCTCAGTAGACCAAGACCCCCCAGTTGGTTTGTTATTCTCATATCGTGCCACAGTGGATGCGTCTGAGTGCAGCTTCACCACTCCAGCGTGTCTAGGCATACTGGAGAGCCGTGATAATGCTGTATATTTTACTCCAAACGGGATGAACCGCAGAGATAGGTGACACATGTGTGGGAGATCTCTCCTGTAGATCAGCGATAAGGCATCAAAACTCCCACATGCTCATCACGTAACATTTCCTAAGCAGAGGCTTGTAGACCCCTTAATAACTCTTGCTGTCTTTTCCATATAGATGCATTAATAAGAATGGCGACACTCACAAATGGCTATGTTTCCCATTGATTATGCACAGGGCTGGGTTTGTTACTTTTAAAATGTATTTCACTACAGATTACAAAATACATGCTTTAAACAGTAATTTGTAACGTATTTCGTTACATTACTCAAGTTTAGTAACTTAATCTAAATACTTTAGAATACTTTGGAATACTAATAAGTGTGAAACAAACACAAAAAAGGTAATTGCAAGTTTTTATCTCACAATTCTGACTTTTTCCCTCAGAATTGTGTGATATAAAGTTGCAATTGTGAGTTATAAAGTCAGAATTATGAGATATAAACTCACAATATTGAGAAAAGTCAGAATTATGAGATATAAACTCACAATATTGAGAAAAGTCAAAATTATGATATAAAAACTCACAATATTGACAAAAGTCAAAATTATGAGATAAAAACTCACAATATTGACAAAAGTCAAAATTATGAGATATAAACTCGCAATATTGAGAAAAGTCAAAATTATGAGATAAAAACTCACAATATTGAGAAAAGTCAGAATTATGAGATATAAACTCACAATATTGAGAAAAGTCAAAATTATGAGATATAAACTCACAATATTGAGAAAAGTTAGAATTATGAGATATAAACTCACAATATTGAGAAAAGTCAGAATTGTGAGATATAAACTCACATACTAAATTCACAATTGCAAGAAAAAAAGTCAGTATTGCAAGTTTAAATCTCCCAATTCTGACTTTATAACTTACAATTGTGAGTTTAAATCTCGCAATTCTGAGAAAAAGAAGTCAGAATTGTTGAAATGCAAACTCACAATTGTGAGGAAAAAACAAATTGTGAGAAAAAGTTGCAGTGACGAGTGAATTATAAAATGACTCACAAAACATGAAAACAGTGGAAAACATGAAACTTAACTCCTCTTTTTCAGACGGTCAGAGTCAGAGAATCACCAATCGCTGTTTAAATGACATTGAAACTCAAAGTAATCACTTTGGTAATCTAAAACACTTTTCAGATGTAACTGTAATCTGATTACCACCCATTTAAAATGTAACTGTAATGAAATACAGTGACTCCAATTTTGTATTTTAAATACGTAACTAAGTTACTTGTATTTCGTTACTCCCCAACCCTGATTATGCACAAATGCCAAGTTAGGTCTACAGTACTTAGTATTGCCTTACAATTTCTTCAATGTTAATGTTAATAGTGTAATCTGTTAATGTGGCATTTGGTGTGGCTCATTTAATCAGAATTTAGAGTCGGAAACTAATTAGTCTTTTGTTTTCAACTCAGAGTGAGACTAATTTCACTTGTTGACATGTATTTTATTTGTAATATATTTTTATTTCAGCACATTGCCTAAAAAAGGTTACCCGTTTAATGCAATTTCCAGCTAAATCAAATACATCATATTGCAGTTGCCGTGATAAAAGGTTTTATGCCCACCAATAATCTCCTCTATGACCCTGTGTGTGCCGTGACAATGCTTTATCTTGTCAGAATGAGAGTGTGTTAAGCCTTTCATTAGTTAGTCTCGCAGAGCCAGACCTTCAGACTGACGGCAGAAGGTCTGGACGCCATCACAGCTCTCATTGGCCAAGGACCGCCCTGAGGACGTTTGACTGACATGTAAAGCAACCAATCGCAGTTCGGTTTGTTCAGCTTCATATTTGGGGGCGTGAAAATGTGAAGTCGATGTCCCTACAACAACAAAATGGAGTGCAAAACTCTTATACTAACCCTCAGTTTCACAGACAAGGCTTAATCCTATAGTCCCAGACTAAAATACATGTTTTAAATGAAAGAAATGGCACTGATATATCTTAAAATATGTCAATGACATTGTTTTGTCTCAAGATGCACGTTTGAACTTAAGCTTAATCCTGGCTTAATCTAAGCCCTGTTTGTGAAACTGGGTCACATACTTCTCTTACTTTTGAAAATCCAGTGTTCGGTTGATTCTGATAAGCGTTTATTGTCACAGTTGTAAACAAGACGGCTTTCTTCTTCCATGGGGGTTTGTCATCACGCCATCTTTGTTTCCTGGCAGATTGTTAAAGGGTTAATTCACACAAAAATGAAAATTATGTCATTAATTACTCACAGTCATGTCGTTCTACGAGAGAAGCCACGAGAATACTTTTAGTGCAGCAAAAAAAAACAAAAAACACAATAACGACTTTATTCAACAACATCTAGTGATGGACGATTTCAAAACACTGATTCATGAATCTTTACGAATCTTTTGTGTCGAATCAGTGGTTCGGAGCGCCAAAGTCACATGATTTCAGTAAACGAGGCTTCGTTACATCATAAGTGATTTGTAATTTCAATAGTTCATGTGACTTTGGTAGTTTGAGATGCGAACCGAATCACTGATTCGACACAAAAGATTCGTAAAGCTTCATGAATCAGTGTTTTGAAATCGTCCATCACTAGATGTTGAATAAAGTCGTTATTTTGGGGTTTTTTTGGCGCACAAAAAGTATTCTCGTCGCTTTATAATATTAATGTTGAACCACAGTAGTCACATGACCTGTTTTAAATATGTTTTAGTATCTTTTGAAAGTGTTCATTATCTTGCTGTCAATAGAGGATCATCATTTTTCATCAAAAATATCTTCATTTGTGTTCTGAAGATGATGAAGGTCTTACGGGTGTAGAACCACATGAGGAAGAGGAAATAATAGCTGAAGTTACATTTTTGGGGTGAACTAACCCTTTAAAGAACGTGACACACACATGTCTCCTGCAAATCATGTAGAATTCAACCAATCAGATGATGACTTTGAAACTCCTGAAGTGTTTCTAATTTTGTGCGCCACTGGCATCAGACTTTCATCCAACGGTTCGTGGACGTCTGAGGTTAAGATTATTCATTAGTTGACTTAAAACGCATCTATAGCCACCGCGGGAACTTTCCCCAGGACTTTTGGGGTGACACTCGGTGTGTTTCGACCGCAGGAACCAGGGTCTAAATGAAGTTCCGGGCGAAAATTTCCCCCTCAGAAAGTCTCTGCTCACGAGGTAATACTTTCTCAAAGTTCTGGAGATTTCAGGGCTGGGACTTAACCCTTGTGCATTGTTCAAATTCACGACCCTTTCGTTATGTTTGTGACTGAAAACAGCCACGATTTTAACTGCTTTAAAAATGTATCAGATAAATATTTTTTTCAAATTTTTTTGCTTAAATCTATTAATCAACCTCAGTCCTGATCAAAACTACTAAATTAAAAAAAAAAATTCAGGATTTTAACTCTTTAAAACGTTAAAATCTGATGCTGCACAAAAACTAACAACGCATCAAAGCCAATGTTGTTTCTAATCTTTGACACGTTTTTTCCCAAATCAGTGACATCATTTATGAATTTGGCAATTAAAGAGTTAAAATCCTGAATTTTTTTTTTTAATTTAGTAGTTTTGATCAGGACTGAGGTTGATTAATAGATTTAAGCAAAAAAATTTGAAAAAAATATTTATCTGATACATTTTTAAAGCAGTTAAAATCGGAACATAACGAAAGGGTCGTGAATTTGCCCACAGAGTACTGTTGAGTTTTTGAACATTTTCAAAGCATTTTCCCAAAATATGTGTCAAAATAAGATTTGTCACCAAAAATCATTCCATTTGCTGAAACACGGAGAAAGTTGGCCAAATTAAGACTCAAAAATTCCCCATAGTGGATGAAAACATCCCGAACAGCACAGAAGGGTTAATGCTGAACATGATCGTGTCCACGCAGCGTTTTGATTGGTTGACTCCATATAGCATTCAACAACCACCATTTTTAAAAGTCTGCAGTAGGAGTCGTTTGCTGTTCGAATCAACATTGGAGTTTAAAAATATGACCGATGGACCGACGACGAGGTTTATGAAGCTTTATGTGGTGCACGAACGAGAAAGTCGCTCACAGTCTTTTTAGACCACTACTGACAGCAACAGGTCTGGGGGAAAACAGTTCCAGGGAGTAATTTCAGTGGAAATGCAGCTTACGTCTCAGAGAGTGACATTGTGCGTGCGTATAATGCAGGGGAAACACGGTTCGTCCTGGTTTAGAAATCATACTTGTGTGGTGAAGTCGTAACCTTTGATCATTTGAGAGTTTTTGTGACTGTAGTAACCTGCATTAAAGGATAACTCCCTGTTTATTCACCAAGTTAATGGCATGTCCATCATCATCATCTTTAAAGTTGAGCTGGATTAATCCTCATTGCATGAAATTACAAACATCTGCAATGCTTTTATTAATAGCAGACATGATATGCATACACAAGTACTTTTATACCATTACAGCCATAGTGTAAGAACATTTTAAAATGCAATCTGGTGTGGCACCAACACCGTGTGAAAGAACAGATTATTAATAGAGAGGCTTTTTTTTTTTATCATTATTGAAGAATATTTAAGTAATCGTGTTCTCTGCATGAGGGATCTTTGTAATTAACCTCAGAGTTTCATTTGTGGCGTGCGAACGCAGCGCATCGGTGTGGTCTTTCTGCCATCTAGAGGCCTGAAACATGGATGCCGTTCTACTGCGTCAACACGGGTTTAAAAAAAGCTTTCACGTTTTGACCCACCCTTGTTTCCATGGTGCTGCTTTACTGCCAAACGATATTGAGATTAACAGAAATAACTTTTGGCTCTTTATTAAATGAGAGACGATATTAAATACAGCGAGGGAGGGGAAAATGGTTATTTCCTCAGCTGAAATATCAAACTTTGTGGCATTTATTTTAAAAAAGGGGACACTTTTTCTAATTTTATAAGATTTAAAACGCTAAATATGTTGTCCGAAATGAAGACACTGGACACTTTCTGCATTATATTCACATTTAATGTGATTTCACATCATCTTAAAGTCATTTACCGTGTTTTTGATCTGTGAAAAAACACATCAACAGCATTTTCTACAGGCTATATATAGATGCATTTAAGAAAAGCTCTTCCTTAATTACACGAATTACTGGCGTTCTAAAAATATAATTACGTATTTGGCTGCACGGAAGAAGTTTTATCTGGGAAGTTGGCTGGGAAAATAATTATAGATAATGCAACTGCTGTAATTAGGTGCTCTTTTAATGAATGGTGTTTTAAAGCCGAGCCCAGATTGTGGGAATTAGTCAGATGTTCAGTCTAGCACAATCACAGAGAGGAAGAGAAATCTTCAGCTGCGACAGAGCTTAACATTAATATGCGTAAACCAAAAGTTCAGTAAACAGCAATAGGTGGTGTTTCCAGTTTTTGTAGGATTTTAAACATTTCATCAGATAAACAGTGTGTGTTAATTAATTGCAATGTGCCATCTGACATTAAATCACTACATTTTTATTTAATTTCGGTACATATGTAGCCTAATTAAACCTTCCGGTAACAGGATTAACTGCACAATCAGACATTACAAGCTTTGTGCTCAAGGATTCTTAAATACTTGCTTTGATTTTCATGTCCACAAATGAATCGTCATGAAGAAATAAGGCAATAAAAACATAATCATACATTAAAAGTGACGTTTAAAAAACGTGTCCATTTCAGAATTCAAATTTCCTGATAATTTACTCTCTTCCATGTCATCCAAGATGTTTTTATCTTTCTTTCTAGAGTGGAGAAGAAATGAAGGTTTTTGAGGAAAACATTCCATATAGTGGACTTCAATGGGGTTCAACGGGTCCAAATGTCAGTTTCAGTGCAGCTTCAAAGGATCTACATGATCCCAGACGAGGAATAAGAGTCTGATCTAGAGAAACCATCAGACATTTTAAAAAAAAATTATAAAAATTTATATACTTTAAGCACAAATGCTCGTCTTGCACTGCTCTGAGATGCGCCACACATTACGTCATCATGTTGGAAAGGTCACGTGACGTAGGAGGAAAACTCCATCTCATTTTCTCCTCCAACTTCAAAATCATCCGACATCATTGTTTTACCTTTTTTGTAAAGGCTGTTTTGAGCCTTTTGTGTTCACTTTGTAAACACTGGATCGGTACTTCCGCTTACGTCACATGACCTTTCCAACGTGATGACGTAATGTGTGGCGCATCTCAGAGCAGTGCAAGACGAGCATTTGTGCTTAAAGTATATAAATTTTTATAATTTTTTTTTAAAATGTCTGATGGTTTCTCTAGATCAGACTCTTATTCCTCCTCTGGATCATGTAGAGTCTTTGAAGCTGCACTGAAACTGACATTTGGACCAGTTGAACCCCATTGTAGTCCACTATACGAAGAAAAATCCTGGAACGTTTTCCTCAAAAACCTTCATTTCTTTTCCACTGAAGAATGAACATCTTGGATGGCATGTGAGTAAATTATGAGGAAATTTAAAATCTGAAGTGAACGAATCCTTTAACACAGTGAAAGCCATCATTCAGTATGTTTGTTTTTACACAAACTGTAAATGAAGGACACAAATTGCATTAATAATTCTACTTGCGTTTACCAACAGTAATTACAAAGGCTTTTACAGTTAAATAGAAAGAAATCCAATTCTATGCAAATTGTATTGACATAAATGAATGAAATGATCGAAGTGCTTTGTCCTGATGTCCTCATCATTTACCCCGGCCTACACATATTGTCAGTCTTTCTGGTAATCAATGACCGCTACCCTCAGATCGCAAACAAACAGACATTCATCAAAACCTGTCGGATAAGTGCAGTGCGTCTCTATTGTGATTCATATTGTCTCTCCCGAACTGATCCATCATCAGGACTGTCTGTCTGCTCTTTGCTCAATATCTGATTGACTGTGATTCATGTGACATTCACCTCTCCAGCCCAATCAGACACAGCTTTCTGCAGTCGTGGCGATGAGCGGGACCTGCCAGCTTCCAGACGTCTTCTAGAACATTCTACTATGACCTCGATTATATAACCGTGAATCTTCAAAGCCATATTAATGGAGAAGGAAAACGGTCTGTGAAAACAAGCGATGACAATTAGTTCAATCTCATTTATTTAACCTAAAATATATGCCTTACCTGTTAGAGTCGCACACTATTCGTTTAGTGTCAAACTCTATTGAGGTCAGCTGAGCTCCCTGTGCGTGACTTGACCGAATAAGATTGAGGTTCAACGTGTAATGGCATACGGCTCTGATAGGACAGCCGTTTTCTCCTGAATGGAAAAATAACCTTAGAGCTGGGCTAGGACAATCAAACTCATATAGCTCAAATATGATGCATTATAATTCTGTCAGCGCAAACTGGCCAAATATGGTTTGCTTCAAACTGGCTCGAAATGTTTATTCAGCAAGTGAAAAGACTGCATAGACTGCAAGTTGGCAGTTCAAAGCAGCAACTAAACCGTAGGAGGCACTTCTGAAGAATACAAAACACTTCTATTTGGATTCAAAATACAATGGCGCCCCCTGTCTGTGAGAACTACACTATGTCACTGTCCACTTGAGTAATATGTTAAAGAAAAGGTTATAAAACATTATTTTTGTCGGTGTATTTAGGATGATATTACCAAGGGAAAGATTAAAAAATCTCTGCAAATGGTTTGTGGGTCTCTCAGGTATGTTTTCCGTTCTGCATTGGGACCTAAAGAAGAGAGACATTACCCTCAACATGAAGCCAAAATACGCATTCCTGCTGGTGTTGTGCATGATCCATCAGTGCACATTGTTTCATAGACAGTTCGTTTGTCTTTGTAATCTTTCATGAAAATGCTGTCGAACCTGAAACTTATAATTTTATGTTGACATCAATGGGGCTATTTATATTTCAAAGAACTCTGATATGGAACTCTGATATGGAACTCTGATAAGGAACTGTGTAACTCTGATATGGAACTATGATATGGAACTCTGGAATTCTGATTTGGAACTCTGATATGGAACTCTGATAAGGAACTCTGATATGGAACTCTGATATGGAACTTTGGAACTCTGAAATGGAACTCTGATATGGAACTCTGGAATTCTGATTTGGAACTTTGTAACTCTGAAATGGAACTCTGATATGGAACTCTGGAATTCTGATTTGGAACTCTGATATGGAACTCTGATAAGGAACTCTGATATGGAACTCTGATATGGAACTTTGGAACTCTGAAATGGAATTCTGGTTTGGAACTCTGATATAGAACTCTGATATAGAACTCTGATATGGAACTATGATATGGAACTCTGGAATTCTGATTTGGAACTCTGGAACTCTGATATGGAACTATGATATGGAACTCTGGAATTCTGATTTGGAACTCTGGAATTCTGAAATGGAACTCTGATAAGGAACTCTGGAATTCTGATTTGGAACTCTGGAACTCTGATATGGAACTCTAATATGGAACTTTGGAACTCTGATATGAAAACTTTGATATGGAGCACACATTTCTCACAATCAAGTCGATTACTAATTGATAAAATCAAGATGTCACAACAGAAGTAAAATCGGTCGCAAGTGTTGACTAAACACTGATAAAGTGTGCTAGCTGAACCGTGTAATCAAAAAGACTTTCATGATGTCACTTCCTCAAACAGGATGTCAGACAAATATAGTCATTATTTTTAAAGGGGTCGTGTCATTCTTTCATTTCTGTTTTGTAATGTATTCCGGATGTTAGCGAATTTTTATGCACAAGCATTTTAAAAAAACCCCATGTCAGGTTTCGGTGCTGCGTCTCCTTTAAGACTTGTTAGTCCACTTTTATGTCTGGCTGACGGCATTACATCTCTGCACGGATGTGATAAAATAGACACTGAAGCAAATATCTACATATCTACCACAGTATGACGTCATAATGTGGAGAAAGTAGTTTGGGCAGCACTTTTTACAGTGATGAGGAGTTTTTGAAGTATGAGACTTTTTTTGTAATGCTGCATGGGGTAAAAACAAGTTGAAAATGGACAAATCCAGCGATTGGGTTGTTTTATCCCAGTTTGATTAAATGTTTGCCCAACATGCTGGGTAGTTTTATTTATCCCAACTATTGTTTAAAAATTACTGTATATGATGTAAATGAACATTTATTAAATTTAATAAATAAATAAAATGTTCACCTTTTGATTATTTTGTGTCTGATTTAAATTTCCTATTTTGGGTTCATTTTAAGCCAGATATATAGTAATTTTTAAACTATAGTTGGGTTAAATAAAACTACCCAGCACGTTGGGCAAACATTTAACCCAACTGCTGGGTTAAAACAACCCAATTGTTCGATTTGTCCGTTTTCATAACTTGGGTTGTTTTTAAGTATGCACAATGACCTCTTGTATGTCGAAATATCAAAGAAAATTTAATTCCTCATGTCAAATTACTTCAAGGATTTAGATGAACTTGCATATCTGTCGTACCGCTCATCTGAATCATAACACAACTTAGCCCAAAAACATACAAGCATGCAAACTTGGAATTCTTGGCCAACAAAATGTATTTCTATCGTCTGTGCCGTAAATGAAACAAAGATTATTCTTTCAAGATGAGAATTTCACATTTAATTCAATGTGTTAATTGACATTTCTTTGTATGTTCTGACACATTTTGGAACACAATACGAGCATAATTGAGCTTGTGTAGCTGGAAGCATTCGCGCTATTCTCTTAAGCTTTCCTCCAAGAGAGGTCTGTGACAAGAGTCTCAAAATTTAAATGCATTTCAGAGCCTTGGAAAGTGGTGCATTGCTGCAGTTGGAGGAAGGGGGAGGGCTGGGACACTGTTGCTAGGAAACACTTGTGGCATCGTTGCACACTCTCCTTGCCAATTCAAACAAACTAAGGAGCTTGAGTGAAACGCCATGTGACCCCTCCATGGGCTTCATCCAACATCTTCAAGCTACCCAAATTTGCACTTTCAAATGTTTATCAAGAGAGCCCTTGAGTCAAGTTATTGTCTCACTCGGGCAGGTTAATCCGGGTTAACTAAAGTGTCGTCCCTCTTCAGCACCCCCCTGTTGACACCATAACCCCCTTCCAATTTCATTACTGGATGCCATATCGATTTTAGACACAACTTTCTGCAATAAACACATGTGCTATCAAAGCCCACACTCCATAAATACATTAAACTGTGCAGCAGATGTTTCTCTTCTGTATTAAAATTCAGTTTGTGCAGCACCACAAGCCCCTGGAGTCCAAGAGAAAGACAATATCTTCCTCTCTGAATTAATACACCTGAAGCTACTCTTTCCCAGAACCCCCTACAGCAATAAGTCTCCTCTTTACACACACACACACACTTAAAAAGGTAGTGGCAAAAGGCAAAACATACTGGAAGGTTATTTGAAAGTTGATGCTAACGACGATATGACGTATATATTATGCAATATTTTGAATAAGTCCTTGAAGATGCAAAGTTGTGATTGGAGGCTGCTTTGCCTGGACTAACAAATGGATCAGAATAGTATTTCAAGGAAATAACCGATTGATGTTATGCCTATGAGTGTTTGGTTGTATTATATGCATACAAATGAATGGGTTTGTAGCCTCAGTCAAAACGAAGGGGTTGAGAGTACAGGTCTTCACGAAGGACCGGGACCTGTACAGGTTTGGGTCCGGGTTGGGTCCCAATCTATTCATTTGAGTCCTGGGTCTGTTTAACATTGTGGGCCCTATTTTAACAATCTAAGCTCATGTCTGAAGCTCATGCCGTGTCTGAAAGCACTTTTGCTAGTTCAACGATGGAAAAAATGGTCGGTCACTCAAGGCACATGGTCCAAAAGGGATGTATCTTGTCTCTTAATGAGTCATTTGGGCGTAACGTGCAATAAATCAATTATAGTCTCATCTCCCGTTCCCTTTAAAAGCTAGTTGTGTTGGGGTCATGACGGATTCGCTATTTACATGCAGGAATATAAACGCCTTCAACCTGACGAGTCCGTTTAAATACATGTGTGTATTGCCACGATTGGTCAAATAATTAGCCAATTTCATTCGTCAATATTGCAAATGGGTTATTCTGATGCATAGAATGACTATCCATTATGACATGTAGAAATTTTTATTTTGTTTCATTTTCATTTTCATTTTTCATATCATAGTTCTAGAGTTCCTTATCAGAGTTCCATATCAGAATTCCAGAGTCCAGAGAATTAATTGATCTATAAAACATCTATTTGCATTTAAAGCACAGCAGAAAATATAGACAGAAAATCAAATTCAGAATATTAACAAAATCTAAAGTGGCACTGAAGAAGACAAAGATGATAGATTATAAGTTACGTATTTAAAATACAAAATTTGAGTCACTGTATTTCATTACAGTTACATTTTAAATGGGTGGTAATCAGATTACAGTTACATCTGAAAAGTGTTTTAGATTACCAAAGTGATTACTTTGAGTTTTAATGTCATTTAAACAGCGATTGGTGATTCTCTGACTCTGACCGTCTGAAAAAGAGGAGTTAAGTTTCATCAACATTTTAATACTTTTAAGAGGATCATAAAAATGTTGTTATTTTTATTTAGTTCTGTCCTGAACAAGACAAAATGACTGAATTTATAAAAAAAAAAATTGCCCAACTGTCAACTGAACTGTCCTGTCATGACCTGATGATCCACGACTGTTTTCATGTTTTGTGAGTCATTTTATAATTCACTCGTCACTGCAACTTTTTCTCACAATTACTTTTTTTCCCTCACAATTGTGAGTTTGCGTTTCACAATTCTGACTTCTTTTTCTCAGAATTGCGAGATTTAAACTCACAATTGCAAGTTATAAAGTCAGAATTGGGAGATATAAACTTGCAATACTGACTTTTTTTTCATGCAATTGTGAATTTAGTATGTGAGTTTATATCTCATAATTCTGACTTTTCTCAATATTGTGAGTTAATATCTCATAATTCTGACTTTTCTCAATATTGTGAGTTAATATCTCATAATTCTGACTTTTCTCAATATTGTGAGTTTATATCTCATAATTCTGACTTTTCTCAATATTGTGAGTTAATATCTCATAATTCTGACTTTTCTCAATATTTTCAGTTTAAATCTCATATTTTTGACTTTTATCAATATTGTGAGTTTATATCTCATAATTCTGACTTTTCTCAATATTGTGAGTTTATATCTCATAATTCTGACTTTTCTCAATATTGTGAGTTAATATCTCATAATTCTGACTTTTCTCAATATTGTGAGTTAATATCTCATAATTCTGACTTTTCTCAATATTGTGAGTTTATATCTCATAATTCTGACTTTTCTCAATATTGTGAGTTAATATCTCATAATTCTGACTTTTCTCAATATTTTCAGTTTAAATCTCATATTTTTGACTTTTATCAATATTGTGAGTTTATATCTCATAATTCTGACTTTTCTCAATATTGTGAGTTTATATCTCATAATTCTGACTTTTCTCAATATTGTGAGTTTATATCTCATAATTCTGACTTTATAACTCACAATTGCAACTTTATATCACACAATTCTGAGGGAAAAAGTCAGAATTGTGAGATGAAAACTCACAATCACCTTTTTTGTGTTTGTTCCACACTTATTAGTATTCCAAAGTATTCTAAAGTTTTAGATTAAGTTACTAAACTTGAGTAATGTAACGAAATACGTAGTGAAATACATTTTAAAAGTAACCTAAACTAACCTAAGTAACTAACCCTGGGTATAAGTTTCTCTCAAGTTTCAATTACTTTTCTAAAAGTAGGTCTCTTATATGAGGCAAAGGAACGTCTTTACAGGCCAATACCAACATTGGCTCATGTTTGCCTCTTCTGACACAGGACTCATTTTGTTCTGCTCTGTCCTACACTAGGGTAAGCACTACTTTAACTGTAAACTGTATGTGTGATAGATACAACCTAGCATCTGTATATTCAGTTGAAACAATGTTCCCATATTTTGTGATGTCATATTCACAACCGTTTCCTTCTTTTTCCAGACCTCAAAAGATGCTGATGAGAATCTCCTTGATTTGTCTTTTCCTGGCTTGTTGTAAGTAGTCCGACTCTGAAGATCACAGTAACATTTTCACCAGACCTTCAAAATGTATATTTTTAATGTTTTAATCATTTTAAAAGTGGACATCAGGAGAAAATAGTAATGAAAAGTATGACATTCCTCTAAAATGTAATCCATCATTTCCATTACAGAATACTATCTGAGAAATTTTGCACTTACATTGAAAATGTATAGAATTAATTGCAAGTTTTGCATGTATATTTTTGCATCCGAGTAATATTAAGTTAAATAATAAACTACACCCTAAGAAAAGTACATAAAAACATTCCTAAATGTACCGAGTCATTTTCCGTAATCATTTTTCACAGGTGTTTTAGCCATATTTTCAGGATATTTTGGAAACTTAATGATAATGTCCTACCTGTACTTTTTCAGTTTTTTCTTAAAGTGTAAAAAGTGTGTCGCCACATTGAAGAAATTGTCAACTTCAGAGTCCTCAATTTCTGAAAAGAGGACAGTTATTTCCAAATGCCATGACAAATCATCGTGTGATTATATATATCAACTGATACATTCTTACAACTTTTTAGTTGGATCAAATTAATCTGAAAACTGAATGAGGAATTAATGCAGCAATAATGCTGTGATTAATGACATCGTTCCACTTCCTGACTTCCATAATTACATACATGCTGCTGAACAAGACCAAGAATAAACGTGTTTTAGATCGTTAGACAACAGATTATCGCAATTTGTCATGAACATTTTTGAAAATATTTATGAATTATTGTAGAAATCAATTCTAATCAAGCTGATCATCCGTCAGAAATCAGTGATATATGTTATTCCAAACCTGTGTTACATTGTTTCTCTCAGGAACCACAAAAGAAGAAAATTTAAAGTATTATGCAGATTTCTCTCGAAAAAAAGCACATGTACCAAACATGCCAATCTCATTGGCCGACAACAGTCCATGACATCACAGACGACGCGCCTATAATTAAAAAATGTAAAAAATGTAAATGTATAAAAGGCTCTTCATCAGCTCTTTGTCTTCAGGAGCCACTTGTTTGTAAGCGTTTGATAAATTCAAATATTTTTCTGTAAACTTCACATATATTTTGTTTTAAACTTAAAATCCTTCACTTATAGTCAATACTTAAATATAGCCATATCACCCTGTAGCCCAAGACTGGCTGCCCACTGAAGGTAATCAGGGTTGAGTCCGGTCAGTACCTGGATGGGAGACCTGCTGGGAAACCAGGTTTCTGCTGGAAGAGGTGTTAGTGTGGCCAGCAGGGGGCGCTCACCCTGGTCTCTGAGGATCCTAACGCCCCAGTTTAGTCATGGTGACACAAGCATCGTCCTTTAGGTGACTCTCCTGACTCTCTGTGGTCATTAAAAATCCCAGGATGTCCTTTGAAAAAAAGAGTAGGGTGTAACCGATTTTTGCCGATCGTGGCAAAATTTGCCCACTGGCCTCTGTCCAAGATGGCCTCCTAATCATCCCCATATACTGATTGGCTTCATCACTCTGTCCTTTCCACCAATAGTCTGGTGTGTGGTGGGTGTTCTGTCACAAAACGGCTGCCGTCGCATCATCCAGGTGGATGTTACACATTGGTGATGGTTGAGGAGATTCACTCCTCCATATGTAAAGCGAGTTGAGTACCCAGAAATGCACTATATAAATTTAGCAAGTTATTATTATTAATTATGCATAATGTACAATAAGTACATGTAACATCTAACAAATTATTCTTATTTTTATATTGTGCCATCATTTATGATTCATTTGCAGTACTTGATGGATTCTGGTAATTAATTTTTTCTTTTTCTTGATTTTTCGGCTTAAAATCAAATTTTGCAACGCTCTGATTCATCTCATCGCTGGGTTTGGGCTTAGAACACTTTGAAATGGTTACACTTTATTTTAAGCTGGGCGTCACCATTATGTTCACTTTAGTTTTGTTTACGGACTTTTACTTTGTAATTCTTCAGTTCCTGTGTTACTTTGTTTGATTTTCCATAGTGTTACCATGGACACTAACATCACAGCTGTTTGTCATTTAGCTTATCACCATTGTGTATTTTAGTTCCCGCTGGTCACGTTTGCGTTATGGTGTGTTTTTTTTTTTGCCTTTGTTGTATTATTTTGCCTGTTTGGATTAACTAACTAAACTAAACTGTTTGGATACTTCATATTGAATTTTTGGTAACAGTTTATTTTACAGTGTCATTGTTACATGTAGTTACTATGTAATAACTATAAATTATGCATAATTACATGCAAACCTAAACCAACCCAAACCCTGATACTAACCTTACAGTAAGTACATGTAGTTACTTAATATTACTCAGTACTTAAATGTATAATTACAGTGTAACAAAGACACTATAAAATAAAGTGCAACTGAATTTTATCCGTCTGATAGTGTGACAGCGGCGTAGTTACATTGTATTTACTACATAAGTACTGAGTAATATTTACCAGCTACATGTACTTACTATAGAGTTACGGTTTGGGTTGGGGTTAGTTGTAATTATGCACAATTTACTGTTATTACTATAGTAAGTGGTATTGAAATATTTACAAAACAAAGGATATTTTTTTAAATAATTACTTTTAATTATTAAGTCATCAATTTATAACAGCAATAAGACACTCAGAACATTCTATGTTGTGCCTATAGTTTCAAACAGGACTTTATAGTTACATTTTTATAACATAACAGCTTAAAATTGAAACCATTTGTCAATATATTGCTTCTTACAGTGTTTCTCGTGGGTATTTCCCTTGAAAATGATAAGAAAGCAAAAGAAAGAAAAGTTCAAGGGGAGGAAAGAAAAATCACCCAACCTGATAAGAGACGGACCGTGACAGGAAGAAGCAGAGAGGTCTTCACCCGGACGAGAGGAACCAAGCCAAGAAATGACACGGACTGCACCAGCGTTGGAGGAATCTGTCAGCATAACACCTACATTTGCCAGGGCAGATACCTGAAGGATAAATGTCGGGGAGAGGTATCACGTCAGTGTTGTGCACCAGGTCTGATTTTCCTGATTTGATTAGATGTGTATTGGTTTCTTTAAAAAAAAAAATAGACAGAATAACTTATTTGCCCTTTTTTTTAGCTTCAGTGTGGAGTACTTTGTGTGCTGGTGGTCATCACAACAGAGTGCGAGCTTGTGACAGCTATGGATGTGGCGACTTTAACTCCAAAAGGTATTTTAGAAGCAGCATTCCTCCTAAAACATCATCCATTATATCCAAACACCTGAAATGCCACAAGTTAAAAGCATCTTTTTGGGATAACTGGTTACTTTTATTATGACAGCACTTATAGAGGCTAAGGGCCAGATTTACTAAAAGCTTGTGCAAACCCTCTATTGGCTTTAAAAAACTACTGCCAAAATTACTGCAAAAATGTCTAAGTATAAATCCAAATCTTAATAAAAATAAGTAAATCGATTGTTTTTCATTTTTTACCTCCACCAGATGGCACTAATCTACCTTCAAAAAATTGGATTTTAAATGCCGTGTCTCTATTTTAACATTGAATACTGCTTTAATTAAAAAATAACTAAAAATATGTATTAGAAAATAATTGTGTATTATATTCAATGGGGAAAATTGCTAATAAAAAATTATAAATATTGCATAGTATCATTAAATACCCTCAAAATTTTATATAATAGTCCAAAAAATATTATTGAACAAAAATATATTAAATTGGTTTTCCTGACAAACAAAAAGTTGCATTTCAAATCTTACAAGGCAAGTGCGACTCCTAAAGAAGAGGGTTAAGAGATGTGCTTTATCTTGTATCTTCAGAGATGGGGGAATCCACAAGGGAATTGATATTGTGTGTGAGGATTATGGCATCATCAACGCCCCTTTTTCTGGAAACCTTGGTGGTCCTGTTGGGAGAGCAGTGGGAGATTCTGTTCAATATGATGGTGTCAAAATCTATAGCAAAGGTATATGGCACAATGGCTTCTATGAATAATAAAAACCTTGTGACTACATATTAAAATCCCCAGAGTTAAATCAACTTTGCTCAGAGTACATTTGGTCCCTCTCTATATAGTGTAACTGAAGCAGAGTTAAAGTTAATGAGACAATTAAGCTATTAATTTAGTGATTAGTGATGAACACCTGCTGTTAACAAGCAGAATCACTGAAGCAAAGACAAATGCAAAAACTACAACTGACTTCAGCCACAACCTTAGATGAAATCAACCTAAGATGAAAGGCTTTGAATCTCCTGAAGATCTGACTAATCAACTCCACAAACAGCATTACCAGCTTCACTTATTACTAACCAGACTGACTTTATTTCT
This sequence comes from Zacco platypus, assembly GCA_038088235.1. NCBI lineage: Eukaryota > Metazoa > Chordata > Actinopteri > Cypriniformes > Xenocyprididae > Zacco > Zacco platypus. Next base: position 22,383,463 of record CM076070.1, read on the forward strand.
GTCACACGTCTACAGATTTTCTCATTGAGAATTGACAGAGGTTTAGATGTTTTGTTTCACCATCATGTTGGTCAGTGTTTGCTTTAGTTGGGCTCTCAACCCTTATATATTTGTTAAGATAATTTCCTTTTAAGCAATTGACCCTTTGCAAACAATTTGATTGACAGGCGATCTGACCAATCATAATCCGCCATTTTGTCCGTCAAAGTAGTCAGGGGAGTTAGTAGATTAACGTTGGTGAACTTGAATCACGTCTTGAAACAACTTTCCTTCTGATGTTCATTCATGTTTATTTGATGCTATAAATGAACTAGTATGAAGAGATGATCGGTTCACGAGCCATTAATGCTCAATCATCACTTAATTAATCGGTTAATTATCTCATTAACTTTAACTCTGCTTCAGTGTTATTTTAACTCTATTTAGAGAATGACCAAATCTGAGCAGAGTTAACTCTGGGGATTTTACTGTGTACAAAATAAAAAAAAAATACTATCCATCTGTCTAGTAACATATGTCGTTACGTTACGTAAGGACATGCATTTTAAACAAGTTTTAAACTCACATTTGACCTCCCTCTGTATCGGCTGCTGTTAGAAATGCTGACTCATGCCCCATAACTGTCTTTATTCATTTACTTACTGCCTCATTTATTCTGTGTCTGTGTCCTCAGTGCACTGTGTGAAGATCTTCAACATCCGTCCATATGGTTACTTTGGCTCTGTTGTTCAGGGAAAGGCCATGGGTTACCTGTTACCACAACAGGAGAGTTTCTCTGGCATCACCTCACACCTGGAACTTCAGATGTGTGATGGCTCTGATCCCTCGCCCTTCATATGAGACACGCTTATGAAAAATTACACCAGTCATCCTAAATGCTTTCATTAGAGCATGGCTTTAAAACTTCATTTAAATAACACGACAAATTCACTGTTTTTACAAGCAATATGTAATCATTTCATGAAAATAAAGTACCACAAGATGGCAGCACAAATCTACAGAATGGGTAAATAACAATAATAATAATAACTGTTATTACTCCCCTAATTATTTTTATTATTAGCCTATTATCTCTTTTTTTTCAGATTCACTCCACACCTTCTCACTCATTCATTTTATTTACATTTGAATGATGTGAAAATAAAAATCTCAGATTATGAATGAACTGTACATAGATTTGTGATGAAATTATTTACAGTAGTTTTAATGAGAATGTTTTTGGTTTGAATACATCTATGTTTTATCATCCATGTTTGCAAATACATCTCAATTTTATTTTGTTTCCAAACCGTTCACCGGCAACATGACAGCATACCACCATATGACATTTACTGTAACTTCTAGCATCAACCTTCAAGTTTTTACTGGATGACTGACCTTGTTGAAAAAAAACAGCATATGCTGGTTAGGTATGTTTTGAAGCATGGAAGCTGGTTTGAGCTGGTTTATGCTGGTCATGAGCTAGAGCTAGTTGCTTAGGGCCAGCACTTGACCAGCTTAAACCAGCTCATGACCAGCTAAGGACCAACATAAATCAGCTCAAACCAGCTCATGATCAACATAAACCAGCTCAAGCCAGCTCATTATCAACATAAACCAGCTCATGATCAACATAAACTAGCTCAAACCAGCTCATGACCAGTTAAGGACCAACATAAACCAGCTCAAACCAGCTCATGATTAACATAAACCAGCTCATGATCAACATAAACCAGCTCATGATCAACATAAACCAGCTCAAACCAGCTCATGATCAGCTAAGGACCAGCATAAACCAGCTCATGATCAGCTAAGGACCAGCATAAACCAGCTCATGATCAATATAAACCAGCTCAAACCAGCTCATGATCAGCTAAGGACCAGCATAAACCAGCTCATGATCAATATAAACCAGCTCAGCTCATGATCAGCTAAGGACCAACTCATGATCAACATAAACCAGCTCAAACCAGCTCATGATCAATATAAACCAGCTCAGCTCATGATCAGCTAAGGACCAGCTCATGATCAACATAAACCAGCTCAAACCAGCTCATGATCAACATAACTAGCTCAAATCAGCTCATGATCAGCTAAGGACCAGCATAAACCAGCTCATGATCAACATAAACCAGCTCAAACCAGCTCATGATCAACATAAACCAGCTCAAACCAGCTCATGATCAACATAAACAAGCTTAAGCCAGCTCAAACCAGCTCATGATCAACATAAACCAGCTCAAACCAGCTCATGATCAACATAAACAAGCTTAAACCAGCTCAAACCAGCTAAGGACCAGCATAAACCAGCTCAAACCAGCTCATGATCAACATAAACAAGCTTAAGCCAGCTCAAACCAGCTCATGATCAACATAAACCAGCTCAAACCAGCTCATGATCAACATAAACCAGCTCAAACCAGCTCATGATCAACATAAACAAGCTTAAACCAGCTCAAACCAGCTAAGGACCAGCATGAACCAGCTCAAACCAGCTCATGATCAACATAAACCAGCTCAAACCAGCTCATGATCAACATAAACAAGCTCAAACCAGCTCAAACCAGCTAAGGACCAGCATGAACCAGCTCAAACCAGCTCATGATCAACATAAACCAGCTCAAACCAGCTAAGGACCATCATAAACCAGCTTCCATGCTTCAAAACATTCCTAACCAGCATATGCTGGGTTTTTCAACAGGGAACGTTTTGTTTGCACAGGAAAGATAGAGCTCTGTCAAGAAAACTCAGTTGTACAGACACATATCTACACACGTTGTTATGGTAACTATTTTGTCGGCATCACAATGAGGGAAAGAAGCATTCATGATGCTGGATGATCGATTGTGAATAAACAATATGGAGGAGGGAGAAAAAAAAAAACAAGTTATGGCATTAGTTTAATATTCCCGCTGTTACACAGTTCATGTTCAATGAAAAACAGTGAAATACTAGCAGATTTGAGCGACATACACAGACATGGCATTTGTGTTAAAGGAAATTACGGTGCGCTTTCCCTTTAAGTCTTCCCACTGGGCTGTTCTCAGATGAGCAAAATGACGAATCATACTATGGGGAAGGATTAATTCATGAATATAAAAATTGTCGTTCTGGCATTCCAGAACGTGGTAGTCTAATTAATATTCATGAGCAAATCCTTCACCATATATGGAACGCGTCGAACGCCCACTTAACAATGTCAGCCAATCAGAGAGAGTTATCGGGTGAACGTCGCGGTACGCGCTTAATATTCATGAGGCGAGAAATCCCATAGTAGGATTTGTAAATACGGTGGGCTTTAATTAAATTAGAGTCGGTGAGCTGGGATAGGCTGGGAGTTCACTCGGTCCAGACTGCAGGAAATAAGACGTGGACTATAAACCCGCAGAAACGGACAGACAATAAACCGATGCGGAAAACTTCATCCTATTTTCTGCTGTGGCTCTGAACGTTATTGTGTGTCTGTTTTCAGTCTGAGATTCGAACATGCCACGGCGGACTGTACAAGAAGTAACTGTTCAAGACGTGCAAAAGAGAAGAAACCCCAACAAACACTATGTAAGTTGACACCGACTGACACCTTTAAAGATTTTTAATGAACTTTGTCTCCTAATGGAAGTGTTTAGGGATGTATTTGGGGAATGTTTCGCCGCTTGGTCTGAACAAAGAGGCTGGAGATGTGATCAGGAGGATCAAGTTACACATCAGCACAACAGCCAACAGAGTTTCAGTTTTATGTCTGTTTTTATTTCTTGTAGAGTTTTAAACTCTTGAAGTGTTTGGGAAAGTCTGTGGGTTATAAGGTCTCTGTACTGCAGTAACGGGGACAATCCAGATGTTTTCACATCTGCATAGATATAACAAAGACACTTCTGAGTCTGAGACTGTTATATATATATATTGTAGAAATGTGCTTTTTGTAAGTTTTGAGAGTGGTTTCCATCCATAATTTGTGTTGTGATACCTCCATGATTGTCCTGTTCACCACACCCTTAAAAGTTGTGTTGACCCCTGACCCCACTCCACAGCTCTGAGGTCATTCTCTACTGGCCTGGGATCTACTTTTGAACGCTGTTTCGGCAGTCGTTGGTTTGGATTTTACAGTCCGTCCAACAAAGGCAAATTTTTGTTTACTTTTACAGATAATTCTATTTGATACCAGAATTACTTTTTTTTTTCTTCCTCTAGTTAACTTAATGTGAAATTGGGTCATACAAGTGAGCATAATCCAGGAATGTATGGAGAATTATAATTCGGGAGGATCATTTCGCATTTCTGGCCTGATATTGTTTTATTATACTGATAATTGCACTTTTAAGTGTTTTAACTTTTCACCTGGAGCCACTAAAACTCACTTGACACGAAATAAGCATCATTTAAAAGCTTATTTACACTGTATTTATATACTTGATTTACTGTGCTGTTATTTTCCATAGATTTAGAGTTTATTATTTAATTTTTTTTAATGTTTTGATACAGTGAATTTCACTAAACCTCATGTTTCACTCCAAAATCCAAGAAAATTAAAAAAAAAAAAAAAAAAAATGAAATCTCTAACAATATTTTAGTTGTAAAGTATTTATGCATTATGGTTTTATTTGTTGTATTTCGTTTAATTTATGCTTTAAAAAAAATGAAACATTGCATTATAATAATTTGTTTTCTAGATTGTGATAAAATGAGAATTAAAATCCCATATTGTGAATATTAATATTAATAATAATAATAATAATAATAAAAGGTTATTATTAAGCAAATAATGTGATATTTTCTGGACATGTTTTCAAAAATTTAATCTAGATATGTAGATACCTAGACAATGTAGAAAAACTCTGTAACTCATATAAAATGTATGAAACAAAAACAGTAAAATATAGAAAATAATTGTTTAAACTGAACTAACTAAATTAAATACATTTTTTACAATTAACTTATTGACTGTGAATTTGTTTATATGTGACCCTGGAGCGCAAAAACAGTTTTTATTTATATATCATCCGAATAAATAAGCTTTCCATCGATGTATGGTTTGTTAGGATAGGACAATATTTTCATATTTGAAAATCTGGAATCTGAGGGTGCAAAAAAAAAAATCAAAAAATTGAGAAAATCACCTTTAAAACACAAACACACACACACACACACACACACACACACACACACAAAAGTAAAGACTCGTAACTTCAAAACTATAGCAAAGAGAGTCAAAAGGTAAATATCATTTGATAGAACACTTAAAATTTATATAAATTACATTACAATTGAACACTCATGCTGAGAAACTGCTGAGAAAATACAATTATATTTTTAATAATATATTAATTAATATAATTAATTAATATAATATTTATTAATATAATAAATATTAATTAATTATACATATCTTTCTTATTTGACATTCAATAATTCAGGAAAGCAATAATAATTCATTTTTTTTGATGAAGCTCTTCTACACACGAGCGACATCTGGATCAAATTTTGTGGTGATAGCATAAAGTCATCAAAAGTTACAGCATTTGGAACCAAGCCAGCCATTTTGTTTAACGCTTGACGCCCCCTCATGGGCATTTTTAAAACCGTTCTTCCATGAGGAATATTTTGTGATCGACACGAGGGATTGTTGATTTTGGACAAATTTTAATCACGAGAATGTTTTAAATAACGATCTGTGCATGTTTCATGAACTTATGAGTAAAAACGCCACTTGAAATCTAGACATAGGCCTATTTGGTTTTAGTTAAATTGTGAAAACATTTTTTCTATTAATCAGCAAATAACTCGGCACTACTTAGGAGTTAATCCTATTTTGTGTTTATCCAGGCAGTTTTGAAAAATATGATTATTATTTTTTCCGTTGGTTGGTGGTGCAGGCGGGCGGTACAATACGGTTTCTAGGGACTCCTTAAGCCTTAAGAGTATCAAAATGTTCAGATGCATTAAAAAGCAGAGTTTCTAAGCTTCAAAATCATACCTATTTTGTATATTCCACGTTGGAAAACACCGGATAACACATTGCATCCCGGAAAGATGAGAGACATGTTTTTAGCCAAATATCTTGTGATCAACACAATAGATTATGTTATTTTTGGGCTTATTTTAATGGTGATGTGATTGTCTATGATCTGTGCAATTTCCATGAAGTTATGAGCAAAAATTTAATGTGAAATCTTGTTGTTTTTGTCCATTTGTAACTCATTGGAGGGTGTAAACTACGCAACAGAAGCATGTTGGAGGCTTGAGCTGATCGTGTAAAACTTTTTGTATGTGAAAAGATTATTGTGCTAGCTATTTGGTTTTGATTTCTATTGGCTCTTAAAGAGAGACAGTCTTTAGCGACGCATATTACTTACAAAAATACATTTATGATATATTTACGGTAGAAAATTTACAAAATATCCTCATGGAACATGATCTTTATATCCTAAATATTTTTGGCATAAAAGAAAAATCGTTAATTTTGACTTCTGTTTTGTGCTCCAGGGTCACATGATTTACTGGCCCCATGAGGTATTGAGGAAAACACAAAATTTGTCTTCGTTCCATCTTAGTCCAGAATAAATTGCGAACTCTAAAAAATAAATAAATAAATAATTATGGACTGACCAGTTTTATTTAACTCAACTATTGTTTAAAAATGACTATGGCTAGCTTAAAATGAACCCAAAATCAGAGGTGAACATTTATTAAAATGCAATTAATTAATTATTTAATTATTATTTACTAAATATATTAATAAAATGTTAATTTACAACCATTTTAGGTTAATATTAAGCAAGCAATATAGTAATTTTTAAACAATAGTTGAGTTAAATAAACGACCCAGCAGATAGGGTCAAACATTTAACCCAACCGCTGGGTCAAAACAACCTAAATGATGGGTTTATCCATTTTTAACCCACCTTGGTTTATTTTTAACCCTGCATTTTTTTTTTTACAGTGTAGTGTCACTTAGATTTACCAAGCTGTTTGCACCGCTGAAAATAAAATCTATAACACAATAAAACATTTAAATTTGTTTCGGCGTCATGAACATCATGATCATCTCTTGCCTCATGTCAATTAATGACGGTCGCTAGTAAAACTGTCGACATAATAATCATCCAACTACACCGCTCTACTCGGAGGAATCTGTAACACGTGTTTTGATATGTTGGAATTAAAACTTATCCACCATCCACTGTCAGAAATGACAAATTAATCCTGTTTGAAATCAAACCCCATATGCATTTGATTTCACTGTCATTTTAATCCATATTCAATACAGCACATTCTCAGTACATTCTAAGTCTATTTTTCCAGTATATCAGTATATGTGCTCCCTGGGAATCAATCCCATGACCTTGATTTGTTGGCAGCATGTTGTACCAGTCGAGCTCCAGGAACAGACTGCGGTATGACATCCAGAGAATAGTTCGACTTAATGAAGTTATTTTAGTCTTATACTTTCAATCGTTTAGCTGACGCTTTTATCAAACGTGGAGAAATTAAGCCAACAAAATATTTTTAATAAATAGAAAAGAAAGTGTTAGTGTTAATGGGTCAGCCTTCAGTTCTGTATTTGTGTCGCAGCAACTTCCAGTTAGTATGAGTCAGTCATTTTAAAAATAATGAAGCAACCACGTCATTCAGAACAAAACACCACATGAACACAACAGCTGCCCATGTGCGACAGCAGTTGTGTACAATCTGCAGGGCTGGGTATGTTACTTTTAAAATGCATTTCACCACAGATTACAAAATACATGCTTTAAAAAGTCATTTGTAACGTATTTCGTTACATTACTCAAGTTTAGTAACTTAATCTAAATACTTTAGAATACTTTGGAATACTAATAAGTGTGAAACAAACACAAAAAAGGTCATTGCAAGTTTTTATCTCACAAGACTTTTTCCCTCAGAATTGTGTGATATAAAGTTGCAATTGTGAGTTATAAAGTCAGAATTATGAGATATAAACTCGCAATATTGAGAAAAGTCATAATTATGAGATATAAACTCACAATATTGAGAAAAGTCAGAATTATGAGATATAAACTCACAATATTGAGAAAAGTCAGAATTATGAGATATAAACTCGCAATATTGAGAAAAGTCAGAATTATGAGATATAAACCCGCAATATTGAGAAAAGTCAGAATTATGAGATATAAACTCACAATATTGAGAAAAGTCAGAATTATGAGATATAAACTCACAATATTGAGAAAAGTCAGAATTATGAGATATAAACTCACATACTAAATTCACAATTGCAAGAAAAAAAGTCAGTATTGCAAGTTCATATCTCCCAATTCTGACTTTATAACTTGCAATTGTGAGTTTAAATCTCGCAATTCTGAGAAAAAGAAGTCAGAATTGTGAAACACAAACTCACAATTGTGAGGGAAAAACAAATCGTGATAAAAAGTTGCAGTGATGAGTGAATTATAAAATGACTCACAAAACATGAAAACAGTGGAAAACATGAAACTTAACTCCTCTTTTTCAGACGGTCAGAGTCAGAGAATCACCAATCGCTGTTTAAATGACATTAAAACTCAAAGTAATCACTTTGGTAATCTAAAACACTTTTCAGATGTAACTGTAATCTGATTACCACCCATTTAAAACTGTAATGAAATACAGTGACTCAAATTTTGTATTTTAAATGCGTTACTAAGTTACTTGTATTTCGTTACTCCACAACCCTGACAATCTGATGGCATCCTCAGTAACGTTTCTCAGAACAGCATGATCTAGGAAGCCAGAATCTAAATGTGCTCCAGGTTTCAGTGTCGTGAAGAGTCATTATAGACATCAGTTATCCTGGGAAATTCCTTTGCCGGTGTTGCTCTCTCGGCAGAAAGCAAGTCGATCGCTTTAACCATCACTAATAGCCTGCGGCACACGCTCTATAAAACACTGGATTGAGTTACTAATACTGATCAATGAAGGACCCTTGATTTGAGATGCGTGGGAAATCAACATTACATTCTTAGATATAATAAAGCAATTGCTCAAAGAAGCGGGTCATCGGTGAAGACAGGCCCTCCCTCCGACGGAAAAATATTCCACTAAGAGGCTGGAGATGATCAGGAGGCTCCGGTTACACACTGTTGTTGAGTATTAAACACTTAAAGTGTCCGGTAGACCAATATTGGATTTCACTGATCCCTATAAGTGTTGAGCAGTACCTGCTGACAACCGGTTAAAACAAAAGTAATACTGGATCAAAACATAACACTCAAAGTAAAACATTGCTAAATTTTATTAGAAAAATAAACCGTATTCAGTGTTCTATATTAAATTAAATAAAAGCAATCCAAATTGAACCGAGTAGCACTCCAAAGAATATAGGCTCAATAAAAATAGATGCATCCCAAATGAATCCAATGAACTATGAATCATGTCACTGTTATGCAATGGAGTAATGGTATATAATATAAGGACCACTATAACAACAGCAATGTACAGTAAGAGATTTACAAGATTATTTATCTAAGTCTTTACTTTTACAATGAATTGGAACAGCATTTCAAATTTTGATGCAGAAAATCAAATATTTTTTTAATGCATGTAAAATCTATTTTGACAGACGTTGCGATGTCAATCGTTGACATTTCGAGAGTGAATCCCGCATTTGTGTGTGGATGCCACTTCTGAAACTTTGCAGCTTTTGGTCCTCTTAGCAGCACGAAAAACTAAATGTTAATTCAAATGATAAAGCTTTCAAAGAGCACTGCCTTTATAATCACTTAAAATTTCAGTTATCTTTAGTCAGACGCATTTATATCGGATGCAGTTTAACTGAAACTGTCTGTAAAGGTGTGAACCAAATGGTCCATACAATTAGAATAACAAAGGAACGGCATTCCTCAGGAACTTCTTGTAGATTGCAGGATCTCCAGTGGCAGGTCCTAAAAGTATGTGTTGTTTGTAGACCTTTTGGCTTTAGGTATGAAGTCCTGTCCCATAGATCGAACTTTGGGAGAAGTTAAGATTCTTAAGGCCGGGACACACCAACCCGACGTCAAAGAACTAGTGAAAAATATGTGCTTGAACACATCGAAAGAACTTCAGCCGACTGTCAACTAGTTCTGCGCCCGCGTAGACAACTGTCTATTTACGCAGATATATATTCGTCATTCAAAAAGGGAAAGCGAAACTAAGGGTGCGTTCACACTTGTAGTTCGGTTCGTTTGGTCCGGACCAAAAAACAAAACATATAGTCCTGGTCCTCTTAGCGTTCACACTGGCATTTTTAACAGCGAACCTAAAGTTACCGAACCAAAGGCACAGTGATACGGTCACAACCTGATTGGTCGGCTTTTATGACGTATATTTGGCGACGGAGCTCGCTTACCGAACATTCAAAACAACGCTGTGTTCTGGATTAAACGCCATCATTTTATGCTTTATTTTTACCAGCTGAGAACTCACGAAGAGCTCATAAAATGTTCAAAACATTCAAAACAGCTCCAGGATTTCCTCCGTTGAACGCAGAAACAGAAACTTCACCTCCTCGTTGCTCCATATTTGCCCTCGACTCATTTTGGATACGCCGATCTTCCCGCGTCGTCGAATCAGCTGACGCAGCGTCGCATCTCGTGACATCACGTCCTGTTTTTGGTTGGTTCACATGTCTTTGGTCCGTGTTGCGTTCATATATCAATGGAACCGCACCAGAGTTCGTTTGGAAGCGGACCGAGACCCATCTTTTTAGCACTTGTTTGGTGCGCACCAGGGTTCTGATGGCAGCGTTCACATGTGTTCAAACGAACCGCACTAACTGAGCAATCGCACCAGGGTTCATTTTAATCCAACCAAACATGACAAGTGTGAACGCACCCTAAGACTGCATGTATACAAACCATAGACAAAGCAGCGCTTGCTTACCGTTTTGAGTATCAATCATACTGATCACGTTCTTTATTCCACTCAGGTAAGATGACGTGAAATTAGAACAACCTTCAGTCTGTGCACTCATGACTTATTTGCTTGCTATAACTTTTGCTTATACTCTCGTGAACTGACTCGTTTGCTATACTGAACAGCCAATCAGAGTTCTCTCTCTCACTAACGGCCCGACACTGATTCAACGTGTCGAAACGGCCAAAAAAAGCCAACGAGGACCAACTTCAGCTGATGGCTGAAGAAAACTTAGTCGGCCGACGCACAAAAACTGCCCGTTGGTTTGGTGTGTTCCGGGATAATATTCCTGATAGTCAACACACTAACATCGCTGCTGAAGAACTGTGCTACACTACTACCTTCAATAAATTCTTCTCCCCACAAGAACTTTTATGTATTAGAGTTAGCCAATACATTGGCGAGCCACGCAAACAAACAAACAAAAAACTAGCTATCGCTATCTCACAAAAGTTCTGTTATAATCAACAAAGCCGTCTAGACTGCACAGTAAATCTGTTACATCGGGTTCAGTTGTTTAGACATGTCTATGTTTGTTATAATAAGAGGATTTCCGAGCGTGCAGAACTCTGGATAAAAACACCAGCGTTTTGTGCGGCGAGTGGATTCTGACCGACTTAAACACCTCTGATTGGCTGATTGTGTTCAAGAGATCAACAGAATATGTCTGTGATTGCCTACACTGCCAAACCTTGATGCTCTTCAGAGAACTGACTAGGACGATAGCGCTGAGATTGTATGTATATGTATATACAGCTTTTCTTGCTCTCTTTTACCGGACATTATGAATACCGACGTTAACATCCTCTTGACGGCAAACATACTGTTCTCTACTAATGCAGCATAATTTATGCGTAACATTTCATTAAGTTTACCCGAAAACAATGTACTAAGAATTCAAAAGTTTTCCCTTTGCGGTTTTCGTGTTGGCCTACCGCTCCCATGGACTCATGAAAACAACTTAAAAACACTGTATTCTGCTGCCAGGCCAGTAGTTGGCAATGTCACTTTGTAAAGAAACTCTATGCATCTATAGACTGAACACCATTCATGTTTTTGTAGTTATTCAGGATTGAACAATCCCGGACGAGCCCCCATTAAATGTTACGAATTCCTAGTTCTGGTCTAGGGTTAGAAGAAGCAACATTTAAATTGTGATCGTTATGGGTGGCGATGATGGTAGTTTACAATCAAGGAAGTAATAATAATAACCATATTAATAATAATGATAGAGATGATGAAATATACAATTGTAACAAAGTTCTTAAGAACGGGAAGAAGGAGGCGGGAACCGGCGAACATTCAACAACTTTTAATAATAAAATAAACAAACAATAAAACGAAAGTAAAAGGGCAACAAACAAAATAAAACACAACATAAAGTCCAGGCCTGGTCCTCTCTCGTCCTTCACTGTCGTCGCTCCTCTTTTATGCTTCCGGAGCTCCTCCGTGAGAGACACGAGACCGGTGTAGCGCGTAGCTTACGCTCATTATCACTCGCGTCACCGGCCTCGCGCCGTTCCCTCACGGCTCTCGCCCGCCCTGCTCGTCACAACAATATTTACATAACAAATATAAATGAAGACAAACATTATAAACCAAGGAGGACATAAGTGTTACCAAATAATAATCAGTTTTTAGTTGAAAACAGTGTTGTGTAAACAGCCACTCAGTTTTACATCTGCATTGTATCTTAGCAAGTTCATGCCGACACCCTGAAACCACCCATTACACACTAGCATAACTTTCCCCACAAACTGCATCCAAAAAAACACAATTGCTGTTGTTTGTAAACAGTAGTGTCACTGTATGTTGAACAGAAGAAGTCTGTCCATTCCGTATTATAATGCATTGCTGCCCACGAACACCTACGTTTAGCAAACTGTTGTTAAATGATGAGCTTCTAGGTTGGGATCAGGGTTGGATTAAGTGATGGCTTTTTTTTTCTGTGCAACACAATTGGAGAGATTATGATGAACTGAATACCAGAAGTATCATTAAGGTGAAAGTATCATCTGTCTTTTGGAGCCAAACGCTATCTTCGTATGAGGAATAGATCAAAATCATTAAATGAGAAAGTTTTCCTCCAGTTGGATGTTAACCACTGCAATCAAATTTTTTAAATCATTGATTCATGAACAAATCATTTAGACGCGGGTCACACCGAGGACAATTTCAGTGTGCGATGGCTTAGCTTTAGTCAGAGCTGTCGCATGGCTTCAGATGGAGTGAAGTGCACCGGTCATTAGAGACACTTTTAGGATGCAGTTATGGTGTCTCTGCATTTTTAATACTGGGAAGCTCCAGTCCACATTTATCAAAGTTGCATGAAAAAGAGCGCAAAGTACTGGAACTATGAGGCTCAAAGTACACAGAGTTTTCATTGTTGGGCGAACTACACGTTTAAGAGGTCAACTGTAAATGTGGGTTAACTCATTTTCTTTCTTTTTTTTCCTCTAGGTTTACATTATCAAAGTGGCTTGGTCTGATGGCAGCACTGAGATCATTTTCAGGCGCTACAGTAAATTTTTCGACCTTCAGGTGAGTTTTAGACAAGTTACAGTATTGAAATGTGATGATAAAAATTTGAATGCAAAATGCAAATCCAAATGTTAGCATCCATTTTTTGGCATATTGGAGAACTTTAACGGTGTGGCTGTTCTTTGCCATGGAACCTTGATGAAGTGATGCCAAACCTTGAGTCAAAGCAGAACTAAAAGCTTATTAGTTGGAGAGATCGACATGGGTTTCCACAGAATTGCTGAAGTTTATGTGGCAGGAATTAGTTTATGCGACAGGAAAAGCCATCAGATTCATGACTCTGTGTAGAAAGATCTAAGCTTCTTTCAGTGGACCTCTGTGACAAGACTGGTGCTCTGGATTTTGATGGTGGACGTCTGCGCTTTCCAATACGGCGGTGTTTCATAGGGCCATAAAAATGTAATTTTTGTTAAAGGCACAATATGTACGATTTTTTGGATCCAAAAAACACTCAAAGTGTTATATATTTTGTTGACTTGTGTTCTTACATTATCCCAAATGTTTCCAAGCATGTTTAAATCCAGAGAAATAAGCAATTTTAACCAGGACACGAACCATGTGTCTCCTATCAATGACGCCAAACCTGCATTACCCTCGATTTCCCTTTTATTTTGTAGAAACCATGGAAAACCAAAGATGCTTTAATATATGACATGTTTTATTAGACTAGGGAACAACTGTTTGGTTACATTTATAGACAGAAAACTAATTATTGTAATATAGCTTATATACAACACGTTTAGTCTTATGGTTTGAATCTTATTTTCTTGATTTTCCGCGACAGTATGTTTTCACCATTCCTGAGAGACAACAATATTTTGTCACATAGCTAACATAGCATCAGATGCGGCTTTATTTTTACTAAAAGTAAAACAGCTTTTAATGTTAAAACATCATGTTCAACACACTCAAATGTGTCTACTGTGATAAACAGAGCTGCGTTTCCTCACACTCATGACCGGAAAAGCGGAAGCGGCGACTGTGTCATAATAAAAGTCCCGCTGCTCTCGAGGCGTGTGTCGTTCGTCTCGTTCAGCTCCACAACACTCGCTCCTGCTCTGCTTCAAACTACAGTAACGATAATAATCTCATCCGTGAACATGATTTCTTCCCGAATCCCATCCCGATTCTTTTCCACCGGCTGTGAGGTGAAGACCACACGTCCCAAGATTCCTCGCTCAAACTCGGCCTCATCAAGCTGCGCCTTTGTTTAATAAGTGAACTCTAGCGTCGAAAAATGACATAGTTTCACCATAGTGGTGAAAATCAAGTTTTTAATGTTGTTTATATGTCTGTGTATTGTTTTTACTATGCTTTAAGACAAACCATGCACCATTTCTGAGTATTTTCTACGGTGGCCGAGAGAGCTCAAAGCGCTGCAAATAAGAAAACACATGCAAATAAAAAAAAAACACATGCAAATAAAAAAAACGTGATCATCAGTTTGACAACACATGTGCTGCAAATCCTCACAACACATGCAAATACAAAAACGCGCTGCAAATACAAAAACGCGCTGCAAATAGCACAAACCACAACGGAAATGTTTCAGGGGGACCCTAAAAAGTGACGGACTCTACTTGACAACAGTACAAACTAAAAAATATTAAAATATATTTTGTAGGCATTAACTCCATGTAATGTGTTTCACTAACAGAAAAGTGTTTTAATATGTGGCATTGTTGTTCACTCATTAAACTTTAAGAGATGATCATTTAGTGGATGATTTAAAAATATTGGTTAATCATCTGTAGCGTACTAATGTGACGTCATGGTAACGGCCGCCTGAGGCGCTCGACGACCACGTCATCTGTGAGCGTGAGCTTCTAGCAAACTGAAAAACACTTTATTAAAAATAATCAATACATGAAATAATGTACAGTTGTTTATTTTTGTTTGCAGTTTTTATAGTATTTAATGATTGTGAACACATTGTGCACTCAAATGCCGTACACTATATAGGGATTAGTGAATGAGTGAAGGGTGAGTTGAACTGGTTTTGGACGCACGTCCTAGTAGAGTCCGTCACTTTTTGAGGTCCCCCTTGAAACATTTCCGTTGTGGTTTGTGCTATTTGCAGCGCTTTTTTGTATTTGCAGCGCGTTTTTGTGTTTGCATGTGTTGTGAGGATTTGCAGCACATGTGTTGTCAAACTGATGATCACGTTTTTTTTTTTTTATTTGCATGTGTTTTTTTTTATTTGCATGTGCTTTTTTTATTTGCATGTGCTTTTTTTTATTTGCATGTGCTTTTTTTTATTTGCATGTTTTTTTTTATTTGCAGCACTTTGAGCTCTCTCGGCCACCATGATTTTCTCCTTAAAACTGCAGTGAAAAAAAGACAGTTTGAAATTGCTCTTGTTCTCTATACCACAAGCTCCCTTGTAACCAATCACATCAACGTGGGGGTGGGGATAAAGGGATGAAATCACTTAAAACATTTAAAGTCTCCATGAAATCAAGTGACAATTCATATTTTTATTGGCGTCAGGGCGGGAAAATCTGTCACTCACATGAGATCAGCAAACCATCCGATAAATTCTCCATGGATAAAATCAAGTCTTTTTTTTTTTCTTGTTCGAGAAGCCGGGTTATTTGGATATATGTCACAATAGGGAGGAAAAGTCTATCGCAACTTCCAATTCCGACTTTAATAAATGATGTTTCATAATTTCAATTAATTAAACATTTAATTAGACAAACAGAACCCAAAAAAGAGGAGGGTTTCATTGTCACTCTGAATGTTTTGACTCATGGGGAACTTCAGGAGTTGAGCAATGACATCCTCATGTCCAGGTTCACAATGTTCTGGAAATGTTCATATTTTCTGCTGTTCAACCAACATTTGAAACTACATATGAGCACACTGGTGATTCATTTTTTTTGGTTATAAATTACCGTATGAAGTGGTAAATGCAAAATTAATAAATCAGAATTGAACGGACTATTTTGGTATTTCTGCTTTCAGGGGAAGTGCTATTTTTGCTTCTCGGTTTAAGTAATCTCTTTCAGATTTGGTCTGTATTGAATTTATTTAACATCATAGCAACTATATAGTAGTCATAGTGAACTATAACCAGACTTCATTATCCTGTCTTTATAAAGTTAAATTAAATTAAACATGTTCATTGTCAGAAACAGAATAAACCAGACTAGTCTTAACAAGTTAGTTATCTTATTTTTTAAGACTTAAAAACATAGATTTATATCATTTGAATTTGTAAAAAAAAAAAAAAAAAGATTCCTTACTCCTTGGCTAGCTTCGAGTTGGTCAGACTAGTTTTTAGGATACAGTCTTGAGAGAGACTTTAACGTCCAAAGACTGCACTCGGACATGATCAGGGTTGGGGAGGAACGAAATACAAGTAACTTAGTTACGTATTTAAAATACAAAATTTGAGTCACTGTATTTCATTTCAGTTACATTTTAAATGGGTGGTAATCAGATTACAGTTACATCTGAAAAGTGTTTTAGATTACCAAAGTGATTACTTTGAGTTTTAATGTCATTTAAACAGCAATTGGTGATTCTCTGACTCTGACCGTCTGAAAAAGAGGAGTTAAGATTCATGTTTTCCACTGTTTTCATGTTTTGTGAGTCATTTTATAATTCACTCGTCACTGCAACTTTTTCTCACAATTTGTTTTTTCCCTCGCAATTGTGAGTTTATATCTCATAATTTTGACTTTTCTCAATATTGTGAGTTTATATCTCATATTTTTGACTTTTCTCAATATTGTGAGTTTATATCTCATAATTCTGACTTTATAACTCACAATTGCAACTTTATATCACACAATTCTGAGGGAAAAAGTCAGAATTGTGAGATAAAAACTCACAATGACCTTTTTTGTGTTTGTTTCACACTTATTAGTATTCCAAAGTATTCTAAAGTATTTAGATTAAGTTACTAAACTTGAGTAATGTAACGAAATACGTTACAAATGACTTTTTAAAGCATGTATTTTGTAATCTGTGGTGAAATACATTTTAAAAGTCACCTACCCAGCCCTGATGATGAATAATATAGAAATAGCTCAGATGGAATAATGAAATAACTTTTGAAATAATATTGAATTGACACTGAATCTTCATTTGGAGGTTTTTATTAGCAAATATTTATTTAAAATTCATATTATTTTGTAAGTTATTCAGTTTACATATTTAATTTTATTGACAGCCCTAATAAAAAAATCAAGATCAGGAAGTCTTTAACAGGAATTTGGTCGTTCTTAGGAATGAGATCATCAGTTTAATGCCCCACAGATCAAAGCACTAAACTTCAAGAACAAATTCATCTGAACTTCTTGTCTGGTGGAGTACAGTTGTGCTGACTCTTCCTGTCTCAAACTAAAGCAGCCAAAAACTTGCAAACACTTTATAACGGAAACCCGCTATTATTAGAATAGCACTCAGCACAACTGAAGCTATTCACTAAATTTGTACAATTTGTCAGAAATCTTCTGTGAGGTGTACCACAGCTTTCTGTAAATATTACAGGATATTTTCTCTCCTGCGCAATTCCACAGAAATGTGAAGGACACCGTGGAAAAATCGGGTTTTTAGCAAATGAACAAAAGCCCTTCAAATAGCTCCTTCATCATTTAATAATTATAATTATTTATTGACCACTAGAGGTGTGCATCAATATTAAACCATTTTCATACAGCCATGTTTATAGAATTAATTTGTATTATTTAAAATAAATTATATATATATATATATATAAGGGAACTCAACACCATGTCTGATCAGGGCTGGGTATGTTACTTTTAAAATGTATTTCACTACAGATTACAAAATACATGCTTTAAAAAGTCATTTGTAACGTATTTCGTTACATTACTCAAGTTTAGTAACTTAATCTAAATACTTTAGAATACTTTGGAATACTAATAAGTGTGGAACAAACACAAAAAAGATCATTGTGAGTTCGCAATTGCAACTTTATATCACACAATTCTGAGGGAAAAAGTCAGAATTATGAGATATAAACTCACAATATTGAGAAAAGTCAGAATTATGAGATATAAACTCGCAATATTGAGAAAAGTCAGAATTATGAGATATAAACTCGCAATATTGAGAAAAGTCCGAATTATGAGATATAAACTCGCAATATTGAGAAAAGTCAGAATTATGAGATATAAACTCACAATATTGAGAAAAGTCAGAATTATGAGATATAAACTCACAATATTGAGAAAAGTCCGAATTATGAGATATAAACTCACATACTAAATTCACAATTGCAAGACAAAAAGTTTTTCAAGTATTGCAAGTTTTTATCTCTCAATTCTGACTTTATAACTTGCAATTGTGAGTTTAAATCTCGCAATTCTGAGAAAAAGAAGTCAGAATTGTGAAATGCAAACTCACAATTGTGAGGGAAAAAACAAATTGTGTGAAAAAGTTGCAGTGACGAGTGAATTATAAAATGACTCACAAAACATGAACACAGTCGTGGATCATGAGCTCATGATAGTTCAGTTTTTTTTATTATTATTATTAGGAGTAAACAGTTCTCACTTCATATTAGGTCACGAAAAATAGTCATTAATGTGCTTTAAACCAACCTTTATTAGATATTAATTACATTCATATTCAGTGTTTTTTAAAATGTTTCCTTAAAACTAAGATGTCTAATAAATACATTGAGCACACACACACACACACACACACACACATGTTGCCACACGTTGTTTACGGGGACTCTCCATAGGCGTAATGCCTTTCATACTGTACAAACTGTACATTCGATTCCATTACACTGACTCTACCCATCACAGAAAAAAAATCCTCCATTTCTCTCACTGTTTGCCACTGGAGTTGTTGAGGAACTGCAGTGCTGATGCGGCACATAGCAGCGCCGAGGCAGGGCACGCAGAGAGCAAATACGACAACCACTGAGGCATTTCAAAAGTCAACCAGATCTCATGACACAGTCGTCTGAATGTGGTTAACCCGTTTAAGTTTTTCTTCTTCTTCTTCTTCTTCTTCTTTAGATATTTGATAATCTCTTTGCAAATGGTGGAACACACGGCTTTAATTCACACCACATTTTTTGGGATTGTGAGTTTTAACTAGT
Source organism: Zacco platypus (assembly GCA_038088235.1). Taxonomy (NCBI): domain Eukaryota; kingdom Metazoa; phylum Chordata; class Actinopteri; order Cypriniformes; family Xenocyprididae; genus Zacco; species Zacco platypus. The sequence continues at coordinate 22,402,979 of CM076070.1, forward strand.
ATTTGGTTAATGGCATCACAGTGAGGAATTTCTTTAAGTTCAGTCAATCTTTCATAACATAATTTTATCAATCTGTGCTCTCATAATTCATGTCCAGGATAAACGGAGCCCTGAAGTGAAAAATAAGTACACTTCCGCAAAGAGTTTGCTTGAATAGTATACTTTAAATAATTTACTTTTATTAAGTGTAAATTGAATGTAATGTTTTCGGAGACTCAGTTGCATCATATCTACAATCGACCCTTCGCAAAGCCCCGCCCCCTTTAGTTACTGTTGCTAATGTCCGCTCTCACGCCACACATCATGTTCTCACGCAGGGAGCAAAGAGGACACTGACAACGCATGAAACAGTTTCATATTTAAAATATTGTAATTTTTTAAAGAAGCTTAATCAATAAACAGCGTCTAGTGTGTGACAGATCGCTGTAGCTCCTCGTGAAGCGATCATCTCTTCATACTAGTTCATTTATAGCATCAAATAAACATGAATGAACATCAGAAGGAATGTTGTTTCAAGACGTGATTCAAGTTCACCAACGTTAATCTACTAACTCCCCTGACTGCTTTGATGGACAAAATGGCAGATTCCGGGTTATGATTGGTCAGATCACCTGTCAATCAAACGGAAATCTATTATAGAATGCAATTAGTTCAGTCCACTTAAGTAGGGCACGAGTAACTCTATGTCATTTCATAATTACTTCCATTTTCTTTGAAACACACCTGAATTATTCAAAGTATAATACAAACTATGGAAATATATAAATCCTGCAGGCATATATTATGCATATAATTAATTACACACTTGTAAGTTGTACAAGTAAATGGTAGTAAATTAAAACACACACACACTACAGTTAAAATTAAACAGTGGTGTTATAACATTATAAAATGCTGCAAATACAAGTAAGATGATTATGCTGTGAACAAAAAGTTCTTTCAACCAACCAGACGCAATTTACATTTGCCCACAAAACTGATTCGAAAGCATTTCCAGTTTTTGAGATCATGATAGACATAAATTCAGCTGAACGTCAGCAGATTACTTGTGCGAACAGCTCGAGTGTTGTCGAACACAAGCTCAGGCGCGGCTCTCAGACATATGGATGTGATTAGCATACGTGAACTCCAGAGAGACGCGCGTCTGCTCGTCACATCAGACGGACGGCTGTCGTGCCGGGAGGAGTTTTCTCTTTGTTTGGCCGAGGAAGAACTGACCGTATGGATTTATCATAAAGGAATTTCAACTCCTCCTATAAACAACATGTTCTTGGCAGCGAACTTGTTCTCTTCTCAGTTCTTCACATCCACTGCTGTTACTCTGATTTACTGAAAACAGAGTCTCATTCTCTAGTAATTATGCAAAGTGTTCATATTTATACTATTTCTAATTCACAACACATATGTACGCACAGGGTTGGGGAGGAACGAAATACAAGTAATTTAGTTACATATTTAAAATACAAAATCTGAGTAACTGTATTTCATTACAGTTACATTTTAAATGGGTGGTAATCAGATTACAGTTACATCTGAAAAGTGTTTTAGATTACCAAAGTGATTACTTTGAGTTTTAATGTCATTTAAACAGCGATTGGTGATTCTCTGACTCTGACCGTCTGAAAAAGAGGAGTTAAGATTCATCAACATTTTAAACTTTTAAAAGGGATCATAAAAATGTTGTTGTTTTTATTTAGTTCTGTCCTGAACAAGACAAAATGACTGAATTTATAAAAAAATGTCATGACCTGATGATCCACGACTGTTTTCATGTTTTGTGAGTCATTTTATAATTCACTCGTCATTGCAACTTTTTCTCACAATTTGTTTTTTTCCCCTCACAATTCTGAGTTTGCATTTCACAATTCTGACTTCTTTTTCTCAGAATTGCGAGATTTAAACTCACAATTGCAAGTTATAAAGTCAGAATTGGGAGATATAAACTTGCAATACTGACTTTTTTTCTTGCAATTGTGAATTTAGTATGTGAGTTTATATCTCATAATTCTGACTTTTCTCAATATTGCGAGTTTATATCTCATAATTCTGACTTTTCTCAATATTGTGAGTTTATATCTCATAATTCTGACTTTATAACTCACAATTGCAACTTTATATCACGCAATTCTGAGGGAAAAAGTCAGAATTGTGAGATAAAAACTCACAATGACCTTTTTTGTGTTTGTTCCACACTTATTAGTATTCCAAAGTATTCTAAAGTATTTAGATTAAGTTACTAAACTTGAGTAATGTAACGAAATACGTTACAAATGACTTTTTAAAGCATGTATTTTGTAATCTGTAGTGAAATACATTTTAAAAGTAACATACCCAGCCCTATATACGCACATGAATTTGTTCTTAAAGGGTTCAACTAATGATTTTCTCACTCTCAAGCCAGGTGTATATTGTTCATGCAAAAACCCATCAGTTCGCTTCAGAAGGCCTTTATTATCCCACTGGAGCCGTATGGATTATATTTATAACGGATGGATGCATTTTTGGGGAACTCTTAAAACACGCCTCCCGTGCATTACCGTTATAAAGCTTGGAAGAGCCAGAATATTTTAAAATATATGATTTTGTTCGTCTGAAATAAGTCATATACGCCTAGGATGGCGTGTAAATCATTTTTTGGGTGAACTAACCCTATAACCTCATTCTAATGTTAATGAATTTGGAGTGTTGTGATTGAGCGAGGTTATTCATTTGCATAAAACGCACCCAAACCATCTCCAGATGAGGGTTTTACGCACAGCGTTTCGTCATTCTCAGCAAACAGATGATGAAGAACCTCGAGCAATGCTGAGTGTACCATCCTTAAACCAGTTTAAACACAATAAAACACCCACCTCTGATACCAGCTGTACATACATGTATTGCAGTTCAAGCTATAATACATTTCCTTTTCCTGTGTTTCTGTAAGGCCATGTGGTTTCAGCTGTTCCTGCCGTTTTTTTTCCCCCTGGAAATTTATAATACATAATTCATTTTAGCGTTGTATGCACATGTAAGTGTTCATACATAGACTTCTTGCTCAAATTTGTATGTAAGCAGTTACAACATGTGTTAGTTGTAGTTGGAGAGTCATGATTTTCTCTCATTCCAACCATGTATGACTTTCCTTCTTTTGTGCACCACAACATTAGGTATTTTCAGGATGCAAACACTGCTTACTTCCAAAAAAAAAATATATTTTTTAAAAATTTAAATAAAAAAAAAAAGCACATATTAAAGCTGCACTATGTAGTTTTTCGTCCACTAGAGGTCGCCTATTCAAAACAAAGGCGTAGCTTGATGATGCCGAGTTTGAGCGAGGAATCTTGGGACATGTGGTCTTCATCTCACAGCCGGTGGAAAAGAATCGGGATGGGACTCGGTGAGAAATCATGTTCCCGGATGCGATTATTAACGTTACTGTAGAATGAAGCAGAGCAGGAGCGAGTGTTGTGGAGCTGAACGAGACGCTGATAATGAGACGAACGACACACGCCTCGAGAGCAGCGGGACTTTTATTGTGACACAGTCGCCGCTTCTGCTTTTCCGGTCATGAGTGTGAGGAAACGCAGCTCTGTTTATCATATTAGACACATTCGAGTGTGTTGAACATGATGTTTTAACGTTACTCTGAGCGTTCGCTCGCGGCTGCTGTGAGACACAGAGATCCATATTACAATATCATATTATATACTGTGTGGCTTTTGTTGATAAATGGCATGCAATTCATTTTAAAATGTATAGTATGATGGAGAAAATTCTGTATTAATGTTAAAATAAAGCTGCATCTGATTATGCTGTTATTTGACAAACTAGTGTTTTTCTCTGCGTGGTAAAGCGTGGTAAAGCGTGGTAAAGCATGGTAAAGCATGGTACTCGCAGAAAATCAACAAAATTAGATTTAAACAATAAGACTAAATGTGTTGAGTTATATTACAATAATTAGTTTTCTGTCCGTAAATGTATCAAAACAGATGTTCCCTTGTGTGTGTTCCCACATGTAATATATATTAAAGCGTCTTTGGTGTTTTCATGCTTTCTACAAAATAAAAGCAGAAACCGAGGGTGAAAAATTGTGATTTTTCTCACGATTTACAAATAATTGGAAACACTTGTGATACTGTAAGTACTCAATTCAATTCAATTCAATTCAAATTTATTTGTATAGCGCTTTTCACGATACATATCGTTTCAAAGCAGCTTTACAGAGAACGGATGTCAACATTACAATTTAAAGAATACAGTTAGCAAATAACATAATTTAGTTAATTAATTTACAATCAGAGTTAGCAGTTTAACCGAAGTTGGAAGCAAAGAGCTCCCGGAAAATAAATTACATAATCAATTAGGATATAGAATTGGGCAATGTGCATATGGTGATCCAGATGATTGCGTCTCAACTGAATAAAATATACAACACTGGCGTGGATATTTTAAAAATTGCAGCTTTAATGCCTTGTTCTATCTTTTTTCTACATCCTTAAATCCTAAACTTAAATGCTACAACATCTACCTTACTAACTATTAATAAGCAGTAAATGAGGCGTTTATTGAAGCAAAAGTCATAGTTAATGGTGAATATATGTTCCCCACACCAAATCGTCTATATTATAGTTATATTAAAAAAAAAAAAAAGCTCTTTGCAGTAGTTCTGAAGATTTGTTTGTGCTTCCTTGTACCAGTGACTTAAACCTCTTAACTCCACTTATTTTCACAAAAATTAAATGATATTTGAAAGCTACATCAGGGATACTCAGTAGGTGTACTTAATAATTTTGCAAATGAAAAAAAAAATATTCATAAAAAATAAACAGCACATTTAACAAGTCGTTTCACTCTCCATGGATAATGCAGATGGGATTAACGAAGTTACTAAAGCATCTTCATCTTCATCTTCATCTTAGCAGACGCTTTTATCCAAAGCGACTTACAAGGGGAGCAATTAGGGGTCAGGTGACTTGCTCAAGGGCACTTTAGTCATGGTATGAAGGTGGAGAGAGTGCTGTTCATTCACAATCCCCACCTTCAATTCCTGCCGGCGTGGGAATCGAACCGGCAACCTTCAGGTTACAAGCCGACTCCCTCACCATTAGGCCACGACCACCCATGGATAAAGCATAAACGTAATCTGAGCAGAGCAAGTATAATGTTACAGACATAACAAACGTAGTCCACACGATTTAATTAAACAAGCGTGAAAGCGGTGCTCAAGCAAATATAGTGTCTACAATGAAGATCATAGTTTCGGTGAATTTACTACTACTCTAAAATGTTGAAAATAGCAATAAAGAATGAGAAGCTGTGTCCTTTTTTTTTTTTTCTGCTAATGTTTATAAAATTTTAAGATGTTAAAAGGTATTATAGCCATTTATATGACTCTGCTGACTGTGTTGGAGACCACCGGTCCTCGAAGTCCTTCGCATTATGAAGCCATCAAGTTTTATTATTGAAACTGTAATGTGGAACTATAAAATGAAATCTCAGACGCTGCTCTGTTATGGACCCGTGCAACTCATTTGTTTGTGCGAAAGAGGAAGTAAAGGGTTTTATCTATGTGACTTCATCCAGACGGTGCTGAGTCACAGTAGAAGACATTGTTCTTTAGGGTAATGAATTGGCAGACAACAGGAAAAGCTTTGTCTGGCAGAATGACAGTCTCTCTTTGCTTCGTCATTAGTCTCGAAAAGAAACTACTGAGAACTAAGACACAGCGCATAATAACTAGGTTTAAGGTTTAACTGCGTCAGTGCGTTCCTTTAGAGCTGTTTGTGACGGAAGTGTGTGTTTAAAGTGGGTGATGCTTTTAATTTTTTTGTTAAATACATAAATTACGCCATGCAGTTCCCCATTATCGCACAACATAAATATGTGGCCTGAAATCCCAAAACGTGCATTGGGAAAACGTGTCTCTTCCTACATTTCTGTTCTTTTTCACACAAATTATAATTACATTTTGATGTTTCGTCACACAACCAGATACATGTGAATGATTATTATGTCCGGTTTGATTGACAGGCGATCTGACCAATCATAACCCCGAATCCGCTATTTTGTCCTGACGGGAGTTAGTAGATTAACGTTGGCGAACTTGAACTTGAACTTTACGAATCTTGTTTCGAACCAGTTGTTCGGAGCGCCAAAGTCACATGGTTTGTCAGTTTGATACACGAACCGAATCACTGATTCGACACAAAAGATTCGTAAAGCTTCATGAATCAGTGATTCGTCCATCACTAGATATTGTTGAATAAAGTCGTTATTGTGTTTTTTTGGCGCACAAAAAGTATTCTCGTCGCTTTATAATATTAATGTTGAGCCACTGTAGTCACATGACCTGTTTTAAATATGTTTTAGTGAAAGTGTTCATTATCTGTCAATAGAGACTCACTGAACCATCGGATTTCATCAAAAATATCTTCATTTGTGTTCTGAAGATGATGAAGGTCTTACGGGTGTAGAACCACGTGAACCACATTTTTTGGGTGAACTAACGCTTTGACACTATTGGAAATCACATTCATTTGTTCTTCAACAAAACTGAATGCACATTAAGCAACATAATATCATTTTGTCACCACTTGCACATATTTCCAATGAGCTCGGTTGAAGATGACGGCTATTTTATTCCCTGGTTAGCTTTATGTTGGTGTTGCATTATGGGTAAATTGCTAGGCCTTTCAGATTTCAGAACTGCTGTGCTGGAAAACGTTGCTCAGCTGATGAATTGGAGCTCTGCTATAGTCATTAGTGAATGAATGTGTAAAATGCACATATGATCTGCTTTAACATACTTTGGAAAGGCGCAGGTGTGATTTCATTGGTCTGCAGCTGCTGGAATAAGGGCCTGTAACCAAATCTCTACAGATGGGAGGAAAATGTTAATTGGTGCCAACAAAGAAAAATAACGTATAGCTGTAAGTGGACTGGAGAAAAAAAACGGAGGGAGGTGTGGGGAATAAAAATGTTCCACTATGTCAGGAGGTCTAAGTAGAGCAGGCCACGCAGAGATGAGGAATGACCATTTGTTGAATGGATTATAATCGGCAACCAATGGTGCAAACTCACATTTAGGTTTGGTTTTTCACTATCCAGTCAATCCCTGATTGATTGATTGATTGATTGATTGATTGATTCAAGTCCTGCCCTACATTTTCTTCTATCCAGAAATTTTACACTGCAGAACTAAAATGAGTCATTTAGTGATGATATTAAGCTTTTCTATATTGTTGTCCAGATGGAGCTTCTGGATAAATTCCCTGTGGAAGGTGGACAGAAGGATCCAAAACGGAGAATCATTCCCTTTTTACCAGGTAAACATCATTCCAGAACGCTCCTTTGCATACAGACAAGTCAAGTCATGCACCAATCTATATCTCATGCTGCCATTTCTTGGTTTCATGTAGGAAATGTGAATAGGTAATGAAAAGGTAATTTCCTTTTTAAGTAAACTTAAGTAAAGTTCAAGTATATTTTCTAAAATCTATGTTTTAGTACGCTGTAAACCTTAATGCTCAAAATAATTAAAATTGAATTTTACCTTGAATTGTATTTGGCCTTAAATCTTAACCCTTGTGCATTGATCAAATTCACTACCCTTTCGTGATTTTAACTGCTTTAAAAATGTATCAGATAAATATTTTTTTCAAATTTTTTTGCTTAAATCTATTAATCAACCTCAGTCCTGATCAAAACTACTAAATTTAAAAAAAAAAAAAATTCAGGATTTTAACTCTTTAAAACGTTAAAATCTGATGCTGCACAAAAACTAACAACGCATCAAAGTCAATGTTGTTTCTAATCTTTGACACGTTTTTTTTCTCAAGTCAGTGACATCATTTATGAATTTGGCAATTAAAGAGTTCAAATCCTGATTTTTTTTTTTTTTTAATTTAGTAGTTTTGATCAGGACTGAGGTTGATTAATAGATTTAAGCAAAAAAATTTGAAAAAAATATTTATCTGATACATTTTTAAAGCAGTTAAAATCATAACGAAAGGGTTGTGAATTTGCCCACAGAGTACTGTTGAGTTTTTGAACATTTTCAAAGCATTTTCCCAAAATATGTGTCAAAATAAGATTTGTCACCAAAAATCATTCCATTTGCTGAAACACGGAGAAAGTTATGGCCAAATTAAGACTAAAAAATTCCCCATAGTGGATGAAAACATCCCGAACAGCACAGAAGGGTTAAATTTGAGTAGGGTAAACACATTTTATTTAATTAAATTGACTTTCTAACTTTCTTTTTCTTTTGAGTTAAACAAACTGAAACATTTTAAGTAATCTGGATTGTTTCATTGTTTTAGGTTTTATGATCTTGTTTCTTTTAATTTAGACAAACTTAAGTTTAACTGAAACTATGCTGGGGTTTCTATATCCCATCATGCTGTGCCATGACGCTCAAAAGAGAGAGTAGATGCTAAAATTAAGCGTTATATAATGTTTTTTTGTGCAAGATTAATGTTAAGTAGGAGATTTAGGGTGCGTTCACACTTGTAGTTCGGTTCGTTTGGTCCGGACCAAAAAACAAAACATATAGTTCTGGTCCTCTTAGCGTTCACACTGGCATTTTTAACAGTGAACCTGAAGTTACCGAACCAAAGGCACAGGGATACGGTCACGACCTGATTGGTCGGCTTTTATGACGTATATTTGGCGACGGAGCTCGCTTACCGAACATTCAAAACAACGCTGTGTTCTGGATTAAACACCATCATTTTATGCGTGTACATATGCTTTATTTTTACCAGCTGAGAACTCACGAAGAGCTCATAAAATGTTCAAAATATTCAAAACAGCTCCAGGATTTCCTCCGTTGAACGCAGAAACAGAAACTTCACCTCCTCGTTGCTCCACGTTTGCCCTCGACTCATTTTGGATTCGCCGATCTTTCCGCGTCGTCAAATCAGCTGACTTGTAGCGTCGCATCTCGTGACATCACGTCCTGTTTTTGGTTCGTTTACATGTCTTTGGTCCGTGTTGCGTTCATATATCAGTCGAACCGCACCAGAGTTCGTTTGGAAGCGGAACTTTGGAACTTTGATGTAACTGATAACCTCAAATGTTTTGAGTTTTACCAACTTATTCGGGTTTACAGTGTAGTATTGTTGTAAGTGTACTATTTCAATACTTCTTAGGACTAAATTGGCTCATTTTTTAGCTTATACAAGTGTGTTTAGTACACAACTAGTGTACAAGTTTTTCTACTGCGAGCAATTCCACAGGACCTTACAGGTTAATGTTGGTTATATGCTTCTAGTTTAGGAAAGTTTCTGAAAGTGCACTTTGAAGTATCTAACAGTTATTATTATATATAAAACTTTCTTTAACTAAACGTTTACATTAAACAATTGTCAATTAAACCAGCAAAATGTCAACAAATCTTTTTGTGTTGGTTAAAAAAAAAAGTTCAGGTTCAGTCAGTCATGTGATATTTGACTCGGGTGTGCTTCATTTTTCCTCGTTCCATTCAGTCTCGCGCAAACGTTCGGCTCCAACCCTATTCAAACACACCTGAACCAGCTAATCGATGTTTCAGGACACTTGAAAAAGCGAGGCATTTTTTAAAAACCGAGAAGAGTCTTCTCTACGCTAAATAAACTGCTTTTGTGAGGAAATGGCTTATCGTTTAATGAATCGACCCATGTTTGCTCTTAAACATTAGCTTTGGATTGATCTATTTTTATACTTTACACCAGGGAAAAAATGCAGTAGAGAAGTCACTAGGTGTGATTCAGTTCTCATTCATTTCTATGGAATCCACAAACCGTGATCTAAGTTAGTCGTTGCTCTTTTTCCATTGGTAGAGACACAGATCCTCTTATTTCCCAATAATATCACCATCTCTGTTCAGGATTACCAGAAAGCAGGTGAGTTTTATCCGGATTGCAGCTAAAATCTGCAGGACAGTGTTTTCCCGTCCCTGGTATAAGTTATATAAACTTATAAATGTATATATAAAAAACACTTTAAGTGTATCTCTAATAAGAACATAGTTATGAGCAAATAAAAATAATATCAGATTTGACTCAGATTTTAAATAAACACTAAAAACTGAGCTAAAAAAGCAACTTCAGTAAGAAATGGACTTCTGCTATGGTTATATAATTTTTCAGCGATATCTTCCAAACAATTTCTTAATTTTAACCCAATTTTTTTCCTCTATATTGTTCAAGTTCAAAGTGTTTTTCGTCATATGCACAGACAGAAAGCATGTTTCCCTGTACAATGAACTTTGCCGTGCACAATAAATGTCACACAATAAATAAGACAAAAAAATACAAAATAAGAGCAATGACGGCAATAAAGTGATATTGTGCAGTTCTGGATAAGGCATTAGAAAGTGAGGTAATGCAGTTCTAGTAGTGCAAAGCGAATGTGCAAGAGCAAAAAAAAAAAAGAAAATCAATGTAAACAGTTATGTCCCTGATTATAAGCTCCTATCAGCTGTTTTGGAGTCTGATTGCAGAGGGGAAGAACGAGTTCTTTAGCCTTGAAGTCCTGCATATTGTGTTGATATGGCGACACTAAGTTAAATACACTAAGTTTTATAATGTGCTAGCTCAACACCAGTTCAGGATCGTATAGTTAATTTGTTTAGAATGAACATCTGGCTGTAATTAAGCTAGGTTTGTTTGCTTGTGGATCAGACAGTCTACAAGCACCTGAATGTTGTCTTACATACCAGCACTTTACAACCGTTTAACAGTTGTCTGGGCTTCCTGACACGGCACTTTGTCGACAATCTACACAGAAACTCCTGTAATTATCTGAGCGTCGTGTTCACACACTCAACATCCATCAGAGAGCTTTGTAAACACACTCATGTCAAAGATGTGACTGAAGTGCATCATTTCTCCTTTAAAAACACACTGACAGCGGTCATATAGAAGGACGATTCTCTATTCTGAATCCCATGTAAAAGTCATTTTAGTTTCAAAATGGATATTATTATAGCTTTAAACGTTCTAATACTTGTATTTAAATATATATAATTGTAAAATGACACTTTCTCTCCATATATTTGGCTACTAAATATTTGTTACCGGCCATTCACTAGGTCTTCTACTAGCCGAAACAAAATATATCAGCAATAAACCAGAATATCAAAGTCACAGATTAGATTTAAATATGTTTTATTATTAAATTTGAGTTGCTTTCAGCTTTACAACAGTCAATCACTGATTGCAGATACTATTCAGATAAAATAAAATTGAAATAAAACCAAATTTACCAAAGAGGCTTGGGTGCTTTTTGCCCAAATGTCTTGGACATGCGGCATTTATGAGAACGGGTTGGAAAAATTGCCCTCTTATTTGTCTCCAAGGGCTCTGGTGGAGTGTTAACCGGTCAGCAGACGCGCTGTGGATTTAAGCGGGTTAGAAAGAATGAAACTTGACTAGATGGCCGGTCTGTCAGTCAAGTCCAAAGCAAGACTCAACGTCAGATAAAAATAAACCGTAAATAATGCACGGGACATCCCTACGATTAACTAACCGACAATCTCATTAACATCATGTCACTACATTTTGGACATGTAATTAATTTTAATGTTTTTACATCACCCCGTTATGTTAAAGCACAACCAAAACATTGTTTCGCGAAAAGCACACAGTTTTGTTTTTAACCACTAGAGGGCCATGTACCTTTAACATTACGTCATTACCATCACATATAATATCAACAATACTCACAGCCACACATTTTACCAAAATGAAGGTTGTTTAGATCTTTATTTCAGAATATGATCATGTTTTAAGATTTCAAGTTAAAAAGTACCCCTATCTTCACCCTTATTCTTCCGTAAAAATATTATTTTACTCGTTTTAGCTGTAGGAGGGCATGAAAACAAGTGGATGAAATCACGGATAGCGGAGATAGCTTTTTTGCATCATTGCACATTTCCATTGTGAAAGTTATCAGGTTTATTATTGTCAAGTGTCCTAGTCCAAGAGTTTTATGTTACAAGATATTGTACCATTCTCAAACAATTTAAAGCCTATTCACAGACACACAAATGTTTGTCACAAAAATCCAGTCCAATTTTTTTACATGTGATTTGTCTGTTCAGATCAATGCATTAAAACGGCAGGCTTGCAAAAAAAAAAAAATAAAGCTGAATAAAAATGCAAACTTTCTGTGATTAAGTGATGTTTATAAAACAGCAGAAATACCTCAGTTACTCTGGTTCTCAAATCACTATCCAATTTTCATTTGGCCAATTTTCTTCATGGTGCAATGGAAAAGAGATTATAAAAGCGCCTCAGGTTTATGCATGTAACCATGGTTCCCTGAGAAGGGGAATGTGACACATCGCCCAAAGATGCTTTGAGGAATGCCTCCGGCATGAGACAAACCTGCCATGCTGAGGGAATAATGGCTATGACAAGCACAAAGAAAGGCTCAACGGACTTAGATACCAGAGACCAACTCTCAGTGATTCTCTTCCCACAACCGAAGCTTCTTGGCTTATGCAAGGAAAAACCTATCGTTTAATTCTTCCTTACCGGGGCGGGCGTCCAGTGCCCGTTCCTAGGGAAGAGCATAACAGTCGACAGGCATTCCCCAAAGTATCAGGGTTATGCATGCAACCATGGTTCCCTGAGAAGGGGAATGTGACACATCGCCAAACGGACGCAGTGTCTCGTTCCCATCCGAAAGGATGTCGGTCTGAACAGATGCATTAACAGCCATTCATTCAAAGTAAAATTTTAATCATTCTTGGTGTAAACTGCCTTTTAGACAGTGTAAATTCCATTTCGAAAACCATTGCTGCAGTTATGTTATTTAAAAACAACAACAAAAATAGATTGCTAATGCATACAAGCTAAGATGTGTGGCCCTAGAAAAGAGTGGTTACATGTGAATATCAGGTGTAAATGGTCTGTCTTCATTTGGATGGTGGCTGGTGATTAACAGGGTTTGTTGTAAATCTGAGGCCATTGCGAGATGAATCTGGACAGGGTCCACCCCACTCAGCACATGAGGTCCGAGGCAGTGACCCAACACATTCACACATAACGCACCACATCACACACCTAGGTGTTTTTCAGCCTCATTCTTCTGAATGTGCCAATGCTAAAAGATCTATGGCCCGGGGCCTTATGTGGGACGGTTGTTTTCCCACATGTTTCACTTTAATTTTTTTTATTACATTCAGCAAAAATGGCCTTTTTTTAGTTCAGCAGGAAATGAGTCATAAAACTTAAGAGTCTCATTTGTGTTTATTTCTTGGTATTGTTTTATGGGCCGCAGTCTTTGTTTGGGCAAGTTTCATGCTTGTGGTCTTCCAGCATCTGATAAAATGGTCATAAAGTATGAGGGGACATTCCCAAAAGTTTCCCAAAAGTGCCTTTCAAACCCTGTAAAGAGTGCTGATGAACTTGAGAATGAAGATGCTGGTAAACGCATGTTTATAACGATCGTCTTTTCCTAACAGGAAAGATTCTCTTCAGAAGAAGCCACATCAGAGACGTGGCCATGAAACGCCTGAAACCCATCAATGAGTACTGTAGGGTAAGTTAGACGACCCACCGTCTCACCTGTGATATTTTTACACAATAACAATAACACTGTCAGATATTTACATTTACAATTTTAAAAAGCACAGCCCTGATGGAGAAGTCACTTCAAATAAACATCCTTCACTCCCCCCTCATGTCTTCCCAAATCAGTTTTTCTTCCATGGAACACAAAAAGGAGAAATTTAGCAGAATGTCCAAGCTGCTCTTTTCCATACAATGACACACAGTTGAACAAAGGACACAAAAGCATCATAATATAGCTCTCAAATCTCACAATAGATTCATATTCAAGCACGTCAGGAGGTGTCGCATCAGATTTGATAGCGAACGTCACAAGTTCTCACACTAAACTTGGAGGTGTAGATTATATCAGAGCTACTCTGCAGCGAATGGGAACATTTTCAGTAAATAATAAATGTTTTAACTAAGGAAGTTTGAAAGAACAGCAATTATTTGAAACATTATAAATCTCTTGTAAAGGCAATGCATTATGTGAGTAAAATATAGTGTGCCATTCAACAAAATAGCCTTTGTGAAATGTTTACAGAGCTTTTTCAGTTTCGGTGACTCCAGGGAGATCAAATATTAATTCTACAACTTCAGATCAGTCTTTATACAGACGTCTGCTGTGTGACTCGAATTGCCTTAACATGAACGACTGTTCCGTCTAAAGTAACTGTTGGGCTTTAAGGGTTAAGAAGGGAAAAAAAAACTAGGAATCCACATTTGGCAGCGGGATGTCTGCTTTAGGGCAGGGGTTTGGAGCTGCGCTGAGTTAGCCTTCGTCAGCACATCATGGCTTTTTGTTGACTTTTAAAGGGCTGTTTCCAACGGAAACTGTTTTAAAATGTTGCTTCAGTGCGAGCGGTCACGATCTGTGACTGATTTCCACCTCTTTTCCTCTCGTTTTATGTAGCTATGTCATCATCAGCTGATGACTCAGGGCTGTTGTGGTTGGCTTTCAGAAACGATGCCTAAACTGGAGGGGCATAAAAGAAGAAAAACAGATCATTGATTATATTTGAACCCCAAATGCACACATTTTTTTTCTTTTGATAAATCAATTTAGATTATTAAGGTGGTTCAGAGAACATAACATTTTGAGTTTCTGTTGCCTTAATTGTTCAATGAACTTAAAAATTAAGGCAACCAAGTAACTTACATTAAGTTAAACCAACAATTCTTTTTTACAGTGTAACCGATTCCAGTGGTTGAAAAAAAAACAGCAGTATTGTCTTCCTAATCATGAAAATATGTAATTATTCATGTCTGTTAAACTGAACTTTTTTATATAAAACTGAAGGAGCAAATTTCTCCTTATACACTAAGTAGATACTATATTTGAATCAGAACTTTGTTAAAAAGTAAGATCTATATAGTATGCATATGTGTATTATGAATGATTAATTTTTTACGGCATTAGTCGTTATTTATCTGCCATTCACAACTCCTAAAGTTGGCATATTCAGATGCAGGGTTTATTATGATTAGCAGTCAAATAATATCAAAATGCTGTATAGTAAAATAAAAAAAAAGAAACCCTACAACAGGAAGATACAATGTAATATTCAGTGTATCACTCTGTTCAGTTTGTTTGTCTTTTAGGGTATGTTTACTCGATAGAGATGTACTAAAAATGAAAAAGTTTTCCCTTTGTGTGTGTGCGTACTTTTTTTTATTATAATTTTTTTTTTCCATACAACACTTTCAAAACAATCCCCGATCACACTAACTACAAACGCTGTGTTCTGCTGCCAGGCCATTTACATTTGTGTAGTTTACATGAAGATGATAACGCTAGCATTTTCATAATGCAATTTCCCCACTGTAGGACAAATAAAGGCTTTACTTACTAAAATGTGCAAATGTTCGAGTTTCCAGGCTCCCAAAACACCACTGTTGTGTAAATGAACGGCTGAAACGCATAAAAAGTTTTCCGTTTTTGGTTGAAAACAGTGTCACATAAACACCCCCTTAGTTTGGTTTTCCCTGCCCATCTGTATTCACTAGTTAGTTTCCACGGTTACTGATTATGTTACGCACCTGTTTCAGTGTCTGTTGATTATCTTCCCTTGTGTATTTAAGCCTTTGTTCAATGTTAATCGTCT
Organism: Zacco platypus; assembly: GCA_038088235.1. Classification (NCBI taxonomy): domain Eukaryota; kingdom Metazoa; phylum Chordata; class Actinopteri; order Cypriniformes; family Xenocyprididae; genus Zacco; species Zacco platypus. Next base: position 22,418,607 of record CM076070.1, read on the forward strand.
GTGTTTTACGTTGTTGTCTTCATAGCTTATTCCTTTGACATCCTGAGTGTTTCCTTGATGGATTTTGGTTAAATTAAAGATTGTGTTATTGATATTTTTTCGTTGTGCGCTTATTACCATTTCTGAACACCGTAAAAAAAAAAAAATAAATAAATAAAAAAAATAGTACAGGAACACTTTGTCCTTGTGATCAGGAGTTATAAAGAGTTAACCCTTGAGGTCCATAGAGGAATCTTTCATGATATTGAAGCTATTTATTTAGCCTGAGAGTTGATCATTCAAGCTGATGTGAGTGGCGGGTCATTTGTGATGTCATGAAGTGCAGACAGCTGAGATCGCGGCCCGATTCAGCTGGAAAGCCGACCACTATTAGCATCCGACGGCACAGAGACTCTCTGGTGAATTCATAACTGTCAGTGTGAACGCTCCTTCAGCTGATCTACTCACTTCTTCTATGCTGGAACATGATCTGTATTAGTTGAGGTGAAAGGTCAGAAATGTTGAGTAAGTGGAAACCCATTGTGCACCAGGGGATATTTTATTGGACAATCAGGTATATTAACGATTTGCTTCAGAACTTGTTTGGTTTTTGGTCATCTGAATTGCTTAAACATGAAAAAGTGCTTTTTTAAAATTTACTTTTGATGGAAAAATAACCATTGAATCCTGTAAATATTTAAATTTTTCAAATGGAACCGTTTTTTGAACTTTAAGAGAAAATATATTTAAAGCGTTAGTTCACCCAAAAATGTAAATTCAGTCATTAATTCGTCTCCCTCATGTGGTTCTACACCCGTAAGACCTTCATCATCTTCAGAACACAAATGAAGATATTTTTGATGAAATCCGATGGTTCAGTGAGTCTCTATTGACAGATAATGAACACTTTCACTAAAACATATTTAAAACAGGTCATGTGACTACAGTGGCTCAACATTAATATTATAAAGAGACGAGAATACTTTTTGTGCGCCGAAAAAACTAAACAACGACTTTATTCAACAATATCTAGTGATGGACGATTTCAAAACACTGATTCATGAAGCTTTACGAATCTTTTGTGTCGAATCAGTGATTCGGATCACGAAAGTCACATGATTTCATTAAACGAGTTTGATACGCGAACCGAATCACTGATTCGACACAAAAGATTCGTAAAGCTTCATGAATCAGTGTTTTGAAATCGTCCATCACTAGATATTATTGAAAAGTCATTTTTTTGGTTTTTTTGCCGCACAAAAAGTATTCTCGTCTCTTTATAATATTAAGGTTGAACCACTGTAGTCACATGACCTGTTTTAAATATGTTTTAGTATCTTTTGAAAGTGTTCATTATCTGTCAATAGAGACTCACTGAACCATCGGATTTCATCAAAAATATCTTCATTTATTCATGTTGATAATGTAGAAATTTGCGTATGAACTCTGATAAAGTTTATCGGGTTAAACTTCCAAGATACAACACTTTCAATAATAGGCACCGTTTAAATAGTTCATCAGTTTACAGTATATACTGCACTATTTAGTGAGCAATAACCTATTCCTTTATGAACAGCCCGTGCTCTAATGTGGGCATATTCATCCCTCTCTCTCTCTTTCACTCACATAAAACAATCAAGGTAATGCACCCACAGTAAAGAGCACCCAATAAAGTCCATTTACTATAATTGGCCTCCATGTAGCCAGTGTCTTCAGGGAATGCTAATATGTGGGGAGGTCAGATAGTGTACCCTGGGGAGACATCAATCTGTGGACAATCATGGAAACGGACATGAATAAGATCCACATCCATCCAATTGTCATGCAATCCCAATGCTGAGAGCCTCAAACAGCCTCCGATGGTCTCTTCTCTTCATAAAATATGATGTTTTTAGCCATTTTGTTCATTAAGAAAATTGAGCATTGGGCAAACAGGCGAGTAATCGGCGAGACGAAACCAACTGTGCAAAATTGGCCCGAGACTGGCAATGCTAAATGTAAAAGCCAGGTTAGAAAAGGGCACCTTGAGCAGATGCGTCCGAGTTTGAATTTTAAAATTCCTGTCCGGTCAGACATCATAATTCAGCACATGGACAGAAGGGATGCAATGCCCATCTGAAGGACACTGAGGCACTCTGCTTTATTAAATAAAAGCTCCTCTGCCAAAATATATAACAGCAAAAAGCATCTTGTGTCGGCCAGAAGGCACATTGAGCTGCGTTCGATGTGGGACTAAATGTGAAGCTTATATATATATATATATATATGCAGGGTTGGGGAGTAACGAAATACAAGTAACTTAGTTACGTATTTAAAATACAACATTTGAGTCACTGTATTTCATTACAGTTACATTTTAAATGGGTGGTAATCAGATTACAGTTACATCTGAAAAGTGTTTTAGATTACCAAAGTGATTACTTTGAGTTTTAATGTCATTTAAACAGCGATTGGTGATTCTCTGACTCTGACCGTCTGAAAAAGAGGAGTTAAGTTTCATCAACATTTTAATACTTTTAAGAGGATCATAAAAATGTTGTTATTTTTATTTAGTTCTGTCCTGAACAAGACAAAATAACTGAATTTATAAAAAATTGCCCAACTGTCAACTGAACTGTCCTGTCATGACCTGATGATCCACGACTGTTTTCATGTTTTGTGAGTCATTTTATAATTCACTCGTCACTGTGACTTTTTACATTTACATTTACATTTAGTCATTTAGCAGACGCTTTTATCCAAAGCGACTTACAAGTGAGGAAAACAAACAAGCGATTCTTCATGAATTGGCAAATAACACAGGAAGTGCTCACAATACAAGTTTCATACATTGCTCAGTACCATAAGCTAGAGTAGGAAGGGAAAAAGGGGGAAGGATAGGGTTTTTTTTTTTTTTATGAGGGGATCAAGTGTTCACGGAAGAGGTGAGTTTTCAGCTGTCTCTTGAATATTGCCAGGGAATCTGCGTTCCTGATGAAAGTAGGGAGATCATTCCACCAGCAGGGAGCAGTGAAGGAGAATGTTCTGGAGAGTGATTTTGTGCCTCTCTGTGATGGTACCACAAGTCTTCGTTCCTTTAGCGATCGCAGGCTTCTGGTGGGGACGTAGCGTTGTAGCAGTGTGTGGAGGTAGGAAGGTGCAGAGCCTGTGGTGGATCTCTAAGCAAGCATCAGCGCCTTGAACTTGATGCGAGCAACAAGGGGTAGCCAGTGCAAAGAGATGAAGAGGGGCGTGACGTGGGCTCTCTTAGGCTCGTTGCAGACAAGACGTGCAGCAGCATTCTGGATCATTTGAAGAGGTTTGATTGCACTTGATGGTAGTCCAGCCAGAAGAGCATTGCAGTAATCAAGCCTTGAAATGACCAGGGCCTGGACAAGCAGTTGTGTTGCATGCTCAGTCAGGAAGGGACGGATTTTCCTGATGTTGCAAAGTGCAAATCTGCACGACCGCGCCGTCTTTGAGATGTGGTCACTGAAGGTCAGTTGGTCATCGAAGATAACTCCAAGATTTCTGGCCGACTTTGATGGGGTAATGGTGGTTGTACCAAGCTGTATGTTGATGTCATGTTGAAGAGTAGGAGTGGCAGGGAAGACTAAAAGCTCAGTCTTTGGCAGGTTGAGCTGCAGGTGGTGTTCTTCCATCCACGTGGAGATGTCCGCCAGACAGCTTGAGATCCGTGCAGCTACTGTGGAATCATCTGGTTGGAAGGACAGGTAGAGTTGTGTGTCATCAGCATAGCAGTGGTAGGAGAAACCATGTGCCTGTATGATGGGACCCAGTGACGTAGTATAAATGGAGAATAGGAGGGGACCAAGAACTGAACCCTGAGGAACCCCAGTGATCAGTTCATGAGGTTTGGATACCTCCCCTCCCCAGGCAACTCTGAAAGACCTACCTGTGAGATATGACTCAAACCACTGAAGCGCAGTACCTGAGATGCCAAGTGACGAGAGGACTTTTTCTCACAATTCGTTTTTTCCCTCACAATTGTGAGTTTGTGTTTCACAATTCTGTCTTCTTTTTCTCAGAATTGCGAGATTTAAACTCACGAGTTATAAAGTCAGAATTGGGAGATATGAACTTGCAATACTGACTTTTTTTCTTGCAATTGTGAATTTAGTATGTGAGTTTATATCTCATAATTCTGACTTTTCTCAATATTGTGAGTTTATATCTCATAATTCTGACTTTTCTCAATATTGCGAGTTTATATCTCATAATTCTGACTTTTCTCAATATTGCGAGTTTATATCTCCCAATTCTGACTTTTCTCAATATTGCGAGTTTATATCTCATAATTCTGACTTTTCTCAATATTGCGAGTTTATATCTCATAATTCTGACTTTTCTCAATATTGTGAGTTTATATCTCAAATTTATGACTTTTCTCAATATTGTGAGTTTATATCTCAAATTTATGACTTTTCTCAATATTGTGAGTTTATATCTCAAATTTATGACTTTTCTCAATATTGTGAGTTTATATCTCATAATTCTGACTTTATAACTCACAATTGCAACTTTATATCACACAATTCTGAGGGAAAAAGTCAGAATTGTGAGAATAAAAACTTGCAATGACCTTTTTTGTGTTTGTTTCACACTTATTAGTATTCCAAAGTATTCTAAAGTATTTAGATTAAGTTACTAAACTTGAGTAATGTAACGAAATACGTTACAAATTACTTTTTAAAGCATGTATTTTGTAATCTGTAGTGAAATATATTTTAAAAGTAACATACCCAGCCCTGGATGTATATATATGTATAAACACAAAGCTCATTTGGGTCATTGAGGTTTGAGACTCCTCTAAACAGCTTTTCCATCAAAACAGCCCATCTGCCGTCACGTCATGCCCCTCATATGAAAGTATAAATCTGATGACGTTAGTGATTTTACACGTTCTGAATCGCTGTGAAAAAACACATGAAAATAAACACAAATAACTTCCAGTTGCATTGTCACGGCAAATCGCTCTCATAGTGAATGTGTTTCAGTACAGAGGAAACTGTGGGAAGCGGGTTTTTATTTTGACTTTATCATCCTACGATATAGAGTAAGTGGAAAAAAAGTATGTTTTTTTAAGTGATTGCAATGAAAGAAATTAGTCATTCTATACAACCTCTGTTGGTTTGTTTCATTGCCTTTTGACTGACGTTGAACAAAGGACATTGATCTTATTGACAACTCCCATTTCTGAATGGGTCATAATGAGTATTCGTGGATATTGTCCTCTCAGGCTCTGATCCAGCTGCCAGTGTATATTTCCCAATGCGAGGAGGTTCGTGTGTTCTTCGAGACACGTCCTGAAGACCTGAACCCACCGAAAGAGTAAGACACACACACACACACACACACACACACACACACACCTGTTTAAAATCAGTCACAATGACTGGTAACATAATGAGCCTTAATTCATACTGTGCAGTTGTTTGTTAAATCAATAAAAGAGTCAAAAAATAACTCATGGCGGATTCTGGGTTATGATTGGTCAGATCGCCTGTCAATCAAACTGCCGGCGAAGGGTCAATTTGCCGCTTGTTGTTGCTAGTCAGGATTAAGTTAGCGTTCTCGTTGTAGAAAGCATTTATTGGCGGAAAATAATCTACATAAAGGTAGGTATATATCTTACACATATAAACACCAATTTATACTGTATTATAAATAAATTGGAATAGTGTTAAACCCAAAGCAAATTATTAAAATAATTTTAACTTTTTTATTAAGATGACAATATTGAGTGGATATTTGTGTAAAACAAGCAAAAGGTGCTTGATTTGCTGTTAAAATGAACTTTTTAAAATAATATTTTGAGTTTGGATAAAACATGTGTTCTGGAAACTTCTTCTGACCCCCAGTTTTATTGCTTAAATATTCTTTACCTGCATACGGGGTTATTAAATATAAATAAAATAATCATTAACTGAAATAAAATTAAAAATTAAAAAAAAAATAAAATAAATCTGTGAGTTGCCAAAGCAACATTTCTCATTTTCATTTAGTTTAAGTACTAAAAGAACTAAAACTAAATAAACTGAAAACTAAGATTATATAGACAATAAAAGCAAACTATCTAAATAACAAATAAAAATGACATAATTCACTACTTTACTGTTAATAATTGCACTATTAGCTTTTAAAATGGCTAAAACTTTCAAATGAAAACAGAAAATAAATATAAAATCTAAAACTATTATTCCAACACTTCCTGCATAATAATAGTATATTGTAGTCCTAAAACGAATTTGCATGAATAAAATATATATTTAACGTGACTAAGAATATGAATGTCTTCACTTACAGGGAACCCAGTGGAAAAAAGAAATCAGGTAAGGAAACATGTTTTGTTGTGTGAGACCGTGCCACGAGTGAGTTTGAGGTTAGTGTGCCCTCTGGTGACCGTACACGTCACAAATCCCAGATATACAGTGTGCAGCTTGAACCCTTAACTGTGGATGCTTTCATTCCTTTGTTACCTGAACATTTCCACCTTCCCCCTCATTCCTGCTCTCATTCATCTTCCCTCATCAGGCATTGTGGATCGAGCGGCTTCTTTCCTAAAGAGAGGTAGTAACAGACACTTGCTTAGCCATGCTCTTTGTGTTTGACCCTCGAAGTGCGGCCGAAGGGTGTTCCTTAGGTGGGCAAGGGTAAAGCTTTGTGCTCCGTTCCTGTGTGATGTGCATGGCAGTGTGGTGGTGGTTTACTGGAGGATAGTTCAACTAAATGTAATGGTACTGGTAATAGTTGTAGTGGTCGTTTATAGTAGTATAGTGAGCAGTAACACAGCTAATGCATTCGTTTCACAAGGTCAAAGAGAGCAGCGCCAATATCAAAGACACCCAAAAACACGTTTAGAGCAGACGTGTTCATAATGAGAGTCTGATTTGAGGACATTTAAGTGTAGTGTTTTATGTTTTAGTGCATGAGAGGTGGTTTTTGTGTTCTTATTGTGCTCTCTTTAACCTTAAAATCTTAATTCAATAGAAATAACTATTTCTGTGAATGATTTCAAAATCATAAGAAGTGAGGAACATCATCTGTAGTACTTAGGATTCATAAATGACTGCGGAAGGACCGACGGCGTGTGGATTCATCTTCATCCGCCAAGTTTGAAAATCCTCAAATGAGACTTCAGAGCTGCAGAGGAAGGTTAATAACAGTTAATAATCAGTTAATAACCGCTGGTTTATTTCACGAAGCTGCTTTATGAATTCTGAACACTTGGAATATTCGTGCTCTTTTTCATGCTCGACTGCCCCCGTTTTGTTTTCATTGCATGGAAAGGAGCAGCATGAACATCCTGCTGAACGTCTCCTTTTTGAAGAAAGTCTCATGGCTTTGGAATGAGACGAGAGAGAGGAAATCATAATCATTCAATTAAGATTTATTAAAATATTACAGTTATTATAAATTGTAACATTTCACAACACTGCTGATTTTGCTGTATTTTTTTGTGTGAAATAAATGCAGCTTTAGTGAACACTAGACTTATAACTTTTTGACTATTCGTCAAATAAAAGATTTCATAAATTGATAAATTATTTGCTTAAAAATAATGAAAAAGGCACTAATTCCTGTTATTTATTCCAAAAAAAAATTAAAAAAAAATTGGAACAACCATATATCGAACATTGCTGCTTACAAATGAGTTGCACTTACTAAAACTTTCTAGAAATGTTTTGAAGATTCAATTCAAATTCTTACATAATTTTGTGACCTCTTTGGAAATGTCCATTATTTGCTCGTTTCTTCCTTTGATTTCTGCTCCAAGAAACTGTTAACGTCCAATAACTTGCATTTGGAGTGGCATTCTGCTTTTTTCTCCTAGTGAAGATTCTTCTAAAGCCACACGTCTTCTTCATCTATTGCTGAAATCTCACTAGATTATCGGTCCAGATATCCTTGTTCTTCTGTAAGGTAGCTTCACTTATCTTGTGCAACATCATATATTGCTGCAGAAACAAATATCAAAAAGTATCAAGTTGAGTTGGTGACCCATGAAGCTCACCGCCTCTCTCTCTGTCCATCTATATACATATTTATTTACATAAATATTATTTTATATTATTAATATTTTATATATATATTTTTTTATATTTTTTGTGTGTATATATATATATTTAAATATATTAATTTAATATATAAATAAATATATATATAAATAAACATAGATAAATATATATATATAAATATATAAATATATATATATATATATATATATATATATATATATATATAAAATATAAAAATATGTATACATATATATATAAAAATATAAATTAAAAAAAATATATATATAAAAATATAAATAAAAAAAAATATTTATATAAATATATATATATATATATATATATACATGAATAAAATTAAAAAAAAAAAAAAATATATATATATATATATAAATATTTTTTTTATTTATATTTTTATATATTTTTTTTTTTAATTTATATTTATATATATATATGTATACATATTTTTATATTTTATATATATATATATTTATATATTTATATATATATATATTTATCTATGTTTATTTATATATATATTTGAATTTGAAGATTCAATTCTTTTATATATATATATATATATATATATATATATATATATATATATAAAAGAATTGAATCTTCAAATTCTCAACAGTCGTAGAAAGTTCAAAATATTTCTAGAAAGTTTTAGTAAGTGCAACTATATTTTTATATATTTTTTATATATATATATATACACAAAACGGTCTACAAAGTTCTAAAGTTTTAAGAATTGCTACTTACTTAAAGCAGTAAAATGTGTAAACACAAGATTTCAGTTTCAACATTTCAACACATTTTTCAGTTTCAACCAAAACTGAGATCCCTCTGAAATAGTTCAGATGGACAGACACATTTTTGAGAGTCCCTCATGAAATCATTCACAGAAATGGGCAAATGAGTTCAGCTGGAACACGTGCAGTCTCTGCTTCAATGGTTTGGTACAAATCACCAAACCAATATCATGCACTACAATAGTGTTTTAGGTTCAGGTAAATGTGCTTTATAGATAAATCAAGATTTTCTTTTGGTAATTATTCCACTCTGGTCCGTGTTTGCTGATTTGGTGTGGGTTTGTTTCCTTGCAAAACTCCCAGCACTAAAAACTCTGGCTTTCCTGCTTTGATCTTTTCCAATCACGTTTGCTTCCTCCTTCTCCTGTCGTGGTGGTGCGAGGAGAGCTGTCGAAACCTGTCCGCTCTGTCCCTCCAGGAGGAGACTCGTCCTCAGCTGACCCGCTGCTGCTGGACCAATACGTGGCCGTCACCGACTACGAGAAGCAGGAGAGCTCTGAGATCAGCCTGTATGTGGGGCAGGTGGTGGAGGTCATCGAGAAAAATGAGTCCGGTAGGATCCTTGTCAATCACCATTAATTCAGTCAGGCCGTATTAACAAAAACCTCAACCTTCATGATGCTTCACTCCCGGATGACTTTCTGTCTTCTTTGGGCTTGAGCACCTGAAAAGCATTTATTATTTCCTTTCCCAGGCTGGTGGTTTGTTAGCTCCGAGGATGCTCAGGGTTGGGTACCAGCCACATGTCTGGAAGCTCAGGATGACCCTGATGATTTCTCGTTTCCAGCAGAAGAAGGTGAGGCCTGCTTGTCAACAAATAGATCAATCTCACCTGAATAAAATGTCAACAACAAATAAAAAAATGCTAGCTCCTGTTTATTCAGATTTGGAATCTCTTTAAGGTGAAGTGTGTAATTTTTTGAACGCTTAATGCAGAGACTATAAGTGTAAAGGTGCCGTCATTTCAATAGAAACCCACACGATTCGCCATGTAAGTGTGTTCAAGTTCACGTTTATTTGCCACATTGACCCACAGAAAGCTGCTTGGTTTGAAAGTGACTTCTTGTGCTTCAAACATAGTTATTTTTGGCCCATGAAAAGAGTTAGTTCATCCAAAAATGAAAATTCAGTCATTAATTACTCATGTCGCTCCACACCCTTAAGACTTTCATTCATCTTGGGAACACAAGCGAAGATCTTTTTACTGAAATCTGAGTGATTTCTGTCCACTTTGATGCTTCAAAAAGAAGAGACCGTAAAACTAATCCATATGAATTGAGCGGTTTAGACGTGACTCAATCACTTTATATGGTGAACAGATTGAATTTAGGCTTTTATTCACATATAAACATTGATCAGCGAACATAAACAGAACCTGAATGAAGCACGAGCATAAAGTACAATCCTCAAGCTGCAGCTCAAACACGAGAATGAACCTCGTCGGTTCTTGCAAATGCTCAAATGGGAGAATGAAATCTCCAGATTTCATCAAAAATATCTTAATTTGCGTTCTGAAGATGAATAAAAGTTTTACAGGTGTGGAACGACATAAGGGTGAGGAATTAATGACAGAATTTTCAGTTTTGTGTGACTTATAAGTAAGCAACACTAGTTTTGTGGCACTTGTACAACATTGCTCTGTTTGAAAGCCCAAACAAGTGACCTCAAGAACCCAGTAACTCTTAGTATAAAACATTGCTGCAGTACTCGCTCGCACTGGTTTAATAAAGCTGAACGTATACACTCACCTAAAGGATTATTAGGAACACCTGTTCAATTCCTCATTAATGCAATTATCTAATCAACCAATCACATGGCAGTTGCTTCAATATATTTAGGGGTGTGGTCCTGGTCAAGACAATCTCCTGAACTCCAAACTCAATGTCAGAATGGGAAAGAAAGGTGATTTAAGCCATTTTGAGCGTGGCATGGTTGTTGGTGCCAGACGGGCCGGTCTGAGTATTTCACAATCTGCTCAGTTACTGGGATTTTCACGCACAACCATTTCTAGGGTTTACAAAGAATGGTGTGAAAAGGGAAAAACATCCAGTATGCGGCAGTCCTGTGGGAAAAAATGCCTTGTTGATGCTAGAGGTCAGAGGAGAATGGGCCGACTGATTCAAGCTGGTAGAAGAGCAACTTTGACTGAAATAACCACTCGTTACAACCGAGGTCTGCAGCAAAGCATTTGTGAAGCCACAACACGCACAACCTTGAGGCGGATGAGCTACAACAGCAGAAGACCCCACCGGGTACCACTCATCTCCACTACAAATAGGAAAAAGAGGCTACAATTTGCACGAGCTCACCAAAATTGGACAGTTGAAGACTGGAAAAATGTTGCCTGGTCTGATGAGTCTCGATTTCTGTTGAAACATTCAGATGGTAGAGTCAGAATTTGGCGTAAACAGAATGAGAACATGGATCCATCATGCCTTGTTACCACTGTGCAGGCTGGTGGTGGTGGTGTAATGGTGTGGGGATGTTTTCTTGGCACACTTTAGGCCCCTTAGTGCCAATTGGGCATCGTTTAAATGCCACGGCCTACCACATTATGCAACATTATGACCACCATGTACCCATCCTCTGATGGCTACTTCCAGCAGGATAATGCACCATGTCACAAAGCTCGAATCATTTCAAATTGGTTTCATGAACATGACAATGAGTTCACTGTACTAAAATGGCCCCACAGTCACCAGATCTCAACCCAATAGAGCATCTTTGGGATGTGGTGGAACGGGAGCTTCGTGCCCTGGATGTGCATCCCACAAATCTCCATCAACTGCAAGATGCTCTCCTATCAATATGGGCCAACATTTCTAAAGAATGCTTTCAGCACCTTGTTGAATCAATGCCACGTAGAATTAAGGCAGTTCTGAAGGCGAAAGGGGGTCAAACACAGTATTAGTATGGAGTTCCTAATAATCCTTTAGGTGAGTGTACGTCTCCTGACTTAACATATGCACACTAGAATGTTTTATCCTTATGCAGTGCATAATTTTCTTCAAAGCATATAACCAATAAAAATGAGTCTTTTTACTCATTTAAACTAGCTCTGTGGGCTTTTCTGAAACATTTCTTTTGCTGATGCCGACTCCAGTAGTTTGTACGCATACTTTACACTGTATACTTACGAGATCAGACTTTTGAAGAGCAGGTTTTGGGTGTAAAAAAAACAAATGTTTCCCTGCCCAAACAGTGTAAAGTTAGCAAACCTGTTGTCTTCTTCAAAAGTCTGGCGTTCTTATGTTCATATCATTTGCTTAAGTGTTGTGTATGGTGAATCTTGCTGAGTCAAAGATTTTGGAGGTGGGGATGTTTTCACTTGGGCAAGTAAGAAACCACCCATAAGACTTTAGCAGTCTTCATAATAATCCGCTTATTTTTGCAGTTCTGTTTAGTGACGCAAAAATTACACACTTTACCATTCAAGGAAGTTATAGAAAGGGAGTCTAACTCGGATGTTGTTCATAAAGAGAGATGAAAAAGGAGATATTCTCAGCTCTTCAAATTTAAGTGCAGTTTTTAGTTCATTTCTGCACTACATTGGATATTTGGTAGCCCAACATATCCAGTATAAAGAGACGTGACTTGAAGGTTTTCACATGTGTCTGCTTGCTCTCTGCTGGAGTGTGCCGGAGATTCTGGTCACTGCCGAGGCACGTTGGTCGCCGGCGTACTTTAGGGGATCTGTTCAGCACAGGCTTTGGCCAAGGTGGAAAGCATACCACTTTATCACTCTATCGTGATGGTCTCACCCTCCTCCCCGCATGTGTGACTGCTGCATGTGCCACTGCATGCACTGCACAGAACTGAACAAAGCATGAATCAGGGAATTGTAACACAGGTGTCATTATTATTATGATTTGTACAATCCTTTCATTTTACTTCATGAAATCTTGTTTACAAAAATAATTACCAAAGCACATGAAATAACTGCGAGTTAGATGATGACGGTTGATGCATGAAAAATGTCAGACAATAAAACACAATCACAATTTAAACGAATCAATCACACACGCAAAGAGCAGGTGAGATCCCGTCACCTGTAAAAAAAATATGCATTACATATTACACAGTTACGATAATGTGAGTTCGGTATTCTGCTAATTATTATATGCACAAAAGCAGTCATAAGGGTCAATTTTTTGAAATTAAGATTTATAAATCATCTGAAAGCTGAATAAATAAGCTCTCCATTGATGTATGGTTTTGAAATCTGGAATCTGAGGGTGCAAAAAAAATCAAAATATTGAGAAAATCGCCGTTGAGGTCCTTAGCAATGCATTTCCACTTACAAAAATACATTTTTGATATATTTACGGTAGGAAATTTACCAAATACCTTCATGGAACATGATCTTTACTTCATATTCTTATGATTTTTGGCATAAAAGAAGAATCTATAATTTTGACTCGTATTTGACAACGTATTGTTGGATATCGCTACGAATATACCCGTACGACTTATGACTGGTTTTGTGCTCCAGAGTCACTTATGAGTAAACCAGAATGATTCACAGAGCAGAACAAAAATATTTGCTTTCAATACAAAAGTAGTGGAGAGTTTAAAAAAAGAAAAAAGTTAAAGTTCTGGCATAGATCTGAACGTATTTAAACCTGCTGGAGTCATGTTATGTTTAGATTGTGATTTTGTTGGTGGCATGTGAAAATTATCATTCTTCCCCTGCAAATGTGCTTATGAGTCTCTGATCAGATCCTCCTCCATCTGCTATTCATGAACAGAAAAAGAAAATGCAATTACAAGCAGCCATTTACTGTAAAATATAAATGCAAATGTGAAAATTGAAAACTTTACCACTACATACAATTTAGCACTTCACGTTTTCCGTTCAACTGTATTGGTAAAACAATAAAAATTAATAATACAGCAATTTTTAAATATTGATGTTGTTGCATTAGATAATATATCAAAGAGGCATTTACTTTAAGAAAAGTATCACTAACAAATAAATAATTGCACGTATCAATTGATAAAACATAGATAAACTTTAAAATGAACAAAAAAGGGTTGGATTTTAATATTTGGATAAAGTATGGCTGTCAAGCTTTAATGGAACGATGTTTTTTGTATTAATTTAGTGCAAAACAAAGAAAACTAAAGTGGTAAATTGGCTGTAGTGGTTGAATGTTATCCATGAACAGCATGTTTAACTATAAAAGTTGTAATATCCCTTTCGTATCCTCAGAGGAAAAGTACACTGCAATCTATCCATACTCTGCACGAGATCAAGATGAAATTGATTTGGAGAGAGGCATGACTGTAGAGGTCATTCAGAAAAACTTGGAAGGCTGGTGGAAGATCAGGTAAAAACAAAAGCAAATGTCCTCTGAAAAAATACAAAAATTCTTAAGCATTTTCTTGGACAGAGTATTGTCCCTTTCACACCCCGTAGATACCAAGGAAAAGAGGGCTGGGCCCCGGCGTCCTATCTGAAGAAGGCTGACATTCTCAGTCAGAAGTTGGCGGCTGGTGCGCCCGTTCATGCCAGCACTAATGACCTAGAAGTCGCTTGCAAACAGCAGAATGCCAACAAGGAGAATCAGCGTGACCGGTTTGCACCATTTTCTGACAGCAAGCGCAGTAAGCAACAGTTTCTTTGATTCTAATAAAAAAAAAAATGGTTAAGGTTATTGAACTAAAGATTCCTCAGATTCTTCAGTCTAATGTACAGTCAGCCAGTAAATACATCCCAAACGGGTGATCAATGCAAAGTAGAAAACATTGATGCATCCCTAGTTTAGTCTTTCAAAAATAAAGTGGCCTGATTAGCTCCATTTACTTGCTTGAAAAGATTGTAGTGCACTCTCAGCGCTGAGTTGCATCAGAAAAGGGTGTCTGGCGTAAAACATATGGCAAATAAATATGCAGACGATCCGCTGTGGTGACCCCTAACAAGAGCAGCCGAAAGTGAGAGAGACTTGCTTGAAAAGATGGTTGGCTCTCTAAACTCTGCCCTCTTTTCTTTTGCAGAAGCAGGAGCTCGACAGAGACCTCCACCACGCCGGGATCTTACAATAGTGAGTGACATGAAGGCCAAGTATGGTAAACTAGACTAGGAATTTGTCCTCTGCTTTTAACTCATCCAACATAGTGCACACACATTACGAGTAGTGAACACACACACTGCAAACCGTGGCCATTTTTGCTGTGGCACCTGGGGAGTGTTTGGGGGTTTGATGCCTTGCTCAAGGGCACCTCAGTCATTTCCTGCTGGTATATTGAGAATAAAACCCACAACCTTACGGTTACCAGTCTGACTCTCTAAACATCTGGCCATGACTGCCCCAAAAACACATTAGGCGTAGTCAGTAGTGAACACACACACACCCGGTGCAGTAGGTAGACATTTTGCTGTGGCACCCGGGGAGTGATCGGGGGTTTGATACCTTGCTCAAGGGCACCTCAGTCATTTCCTGCCGGTATATTGAGAATAAAACCCACAACCTTACGGTTACCAGTCTGACTCTCTGAACATTAGACCACGACTGCCCCAAAAACACATTAGGCGTAGTGAGTAGTGAACACACGCACCCGGTGCAATAGGTAGACATTTTGCTGTGGCACCCGGGGAGTGATCGGGGGTTTGGTGCCTTGCTCAAGGGCACCTCAGTCATTTCCTGCCAATACTGAGAGAAGGAAACCCACAACCTTAGGGTTACCAGTCTGACTCTCTGAACATTAGACCACGACTGACCCCAAAAAACATTAGGAGTAGTGAATACGTACACCCAGAGGAGTGGGCAGCCATTTTGCTGTGGCACCAGAGAGCGATTGGACATAATTGGAGACATTTCCTGCTGGTATTGAGAATCGAACTCACAACCTTGGGGTTACCAGTCTTACTCTCTAATCATTACGCCATGACTGTCCTAAGGGTGCCCTAATACTTCTTTTACATTTGTATCTTAGTTAACTCCTAGCCTGTCTCTAATTCCAGCCACGAGGAGTGAACCTTCCTAAACCTCCAGTGCCCCCACAAGTAGAGGAGGAATATTACACCATTGCTGACTTTCAGACAACAATTCCAGATGGCATTAGCTTCCAGGCAGGAGTAAAAGTTGAAGTGAGTATAACAGAAGACAACATATTACTCGAATACATCCAGCTATTCTAAATGTCTCTCTACATTTACCCCATATCTTGTATTCCCAGGTCATTGAGAAGAACTCCAGTGGCTGGTGGTACATTCAGATCGATGATAAAGAAGGCTGGGCTCCAATCACATTCATTGATAAATACAAGAAGACTAGCAATGCCTCTAGGCCTAACTTTTTGGCTCCCCTTCCTGGTGAGATGGGTCAGCTGAAGTTAGATGATACCGCAAGTAATAATACCAACTCTGAGGTTAGTTGGTCCAAACCCCTGCCAGACGAACCTTCGTCCAACTCTGAATTTTCTACCCGTTCCAAGCTGAGAGAATGGAAGCCCAACGCAGTCAAGGGAAACTCCCATTTTTCTGGGCCCTTACCCCCACCTCCATCCTCACCTACAGCTGAAGAGAAGCCAGCTTTACCACCAAGAAGAGAATCCATCAACAAGAGCCTAGAATTGGAGGACAAGCCCAAAGCAGACCTTTCTAAACCACTCCCACCCAAACCACCAGCCCCAGGGGTCATCGTCCCATTGGTGACGCCGAAAGCAGCCCCTCTCAAACCAGACAAACCTCCAGAGATAAAGAAGGAGGAGAAGAACAAGCAACTCTACCTGCGCAATGAAATGGGCTTGGAGTGTGGCCATAATATCTCAGCCAAGGAGGTGAAAAAGTTTAACCTAAAGCATGTGGCCAAGCAGCCTCCCAAACCCAAACCTGATTTGCATGAAGAGAAACCTGATTTGGCCACCCCAGCCCCGTTCCTGAAGCCAAAACCAGTGATCAGACCAAAGCCCGCCCCTGCAGTGAAACCGGAGCCGGTAGCTAAGAACGAGCTGGACATCACAAATCTTCGGAGTAAACTACGTCCGTCTAAGCCTCCAGAGCTCAGCGGCAACTCGAGCGATCCCAACCAACAGAATGACAACCCCTCCAACAATGGCGGAACAAACGAAGAGCCAAAATGCCCCCCTAAGCAACAAAACGGCCACAACCCATCAGAAACAACTAAACCGCCAAAAGAGCCTCCCCAGAGGCCGTCTGTGGCACCTAGAAGACCTCCACCACCAAAGAAGAGTTCTGAGCCAGCCAGTCCTACAGACACCAAAGCTCCGCAGAAAGACTTGCAGGAAGCCAAGCCAGCTCCCCCTCCACAGAGCAGACCCCCGCCACCCAAAACGAAAGCCTTCCCTTTGCCAGCCTCCAAGGAGAAGGAGAAGGAGGAACCCAAGCCCAAAGTACCTGTGCCACCAAAGCCCCCGATTAAGATGGAAAAACCAGGGCCTCCCAGAGACAAACTCCCACCGCTTATCAAGGAGCCGGCCAAAGAGGATCTGTTCTTAGCCGTGGCGGACTTTGAAGGAGACGAGCAGACGCCTGGATTTAAAGAGGGCGCCGTCTTCGAAGTGCTGGAGAGAAGCGGCAGCGGCTGGTGGTTTTGTAAAAGTGTGAGCGATGCGCCAGTGATGGAGGGCTGGATTCCTTCCAACTACCTGACCAAGAAACCTTAGGTACTCTTGACACAGCTGCCTAAAGAAAACTTATTTAATTAACATCTTTTATTTATGGGTACCTTTTTTTTCTTTTTTTTTTAAACTACATTCCATCCTTTTGCAAGTTCAAACAGGCCATAATAATTCGTTTGCTTGCTTTTTGTGTTTTGCAACTCCCTTTCGGGGGGAAAACCACGTGTGCTTTCATACGTAACGTCACTTGCCCATTCCTATGTTAATCAAACCTTATATGTATCGCTAAAGGTTTAAGTGACTAGCAATATATAAATGACTTTTCACAGCCTCCATGATATTGTGCCTCAGTATAATATGCAAAGCGTTCTGTGCTTTTTGCGTAGTATATGCAAATAAGTAAAACTTGATGTCTGAGCAGTGTATATCAGTCTAGATTAGAATACGAGTACGATTCTATATTACGCGGCAAAATCGAAGCCTGGAGAACTTGTTTCACTTCCTTTTTGACTCTTTTTAGATTACAGCCGAGTACAAATCGGTTCTAACACTACTTTAATTGTCCATTTTTAGGTTTCAAGCTGCACTTTTTATAGAATTTGCGTAGAACTGTGGAACTGACGAGTAAACAGAAGGTGCAGAATGACGAGAGGCGGGAAACGCATAGCATTAATGTTTACAGGACCCATTTCTATTATTATTCGATTACTGTCAGGTTAATATTATAGCAAACATTGATATAAAACGCAATCGTCTGCATTAGTGAATGATGGATTACCTCAGAGCAGCCAAAATATTGTCATTATTTTATATGTCAGTATTGCCCAAACAAAGTATTTTCATACCATTGTCTAAAGGTGCTTAGAGATTTTACAATCATTGTCAAATGTTTAAACATTCACGCTTGACTGGTTTCAAGCACACATTTGATTGAACGTGTTGGAAATGTGGGGGTTTTTTTGTTACTAAAAATGTTTTTGTCTTTTGTTTTCCATTCATTTGTGTATCAGAAAACTAAAGCAGTGTTAAAGAGGTGCCCAGTCTGACTTGACAAAACTGGGAGCACCAAAAATCACAAGCTGATTTTGCTCTTTGGTCAAAAGCTCCTGGTTGCTGTAAACGCATCCATAAAAGACTCCCATCTTTAAACGTGCAACAAACGCAAGTGCCTGAGTCGGGAAAGGAAAATGGAAGGTGTTCTGTAGTAAAAAACTATGAAGGATATCGGAGCGAAGAGTGTAAACACTGCAAGTATGAAACATGACTGTTAAAATGCGTTTCTGTTATTAACGCGGTTAAAAAGGAACGACGGCGAGATGACATGGGTGACCTGTTTTTTTTTTTTGTTTCAAAAGCATTTTTTGTGGTGTTTTGTTAATAGTATTTCAAGTTTTGTCTTTTAACTTTTTTTTTTTTACATAATGTAAATCAAATAAACATTTTAAATAGTCATCGTGTTTATTATTATTATTATTGTTTCCATGGTAACACTTTTGATGATATTAAACTGTAAGTGAGAGTCATCTACAGTCTTCTATTTATAAAATTGTCTTTTTTGAGTTGTCTGGTTAAATTATTTCCTGTAGAACTTATTTTAATTGACAAAAGAGATGATGTTGAATTAAGTTTTTTGTTCCTAAAAGGAAGTAGAATGCATTTTCAGTTTTTAATGATATGCAAATGACTACAGCCTTTCGTCTTTAAAGCAGAATGAGAAACAGAAACATCAAATTACGTGAGCGTGTGAACATATCGACTATTTGAAAAGGGGAAGAGTTTTTTATTATTAGTTTATTTTATTGTTATTATTGCCAACAAGATTAATAAATGATTACCGCCCATCACACATCTTCATTTCCATGAGTTTACACGCCATTGAACATTATTTAATGTACTTTGTGCATTAATGAACAGTTACACTACTATAGTAACAGTAAATTGTGCATAATTAATTAGGTACAAACCCCAACCGTAACTCTATTGTAAGTACATGCCGTTAATTTACAGTACTGAGTAATTACAATGTAACTACGGCACTGTAAAATTAAGTGTAACCGTTTATACACTATCATACTGTAAACCTAAATAAGTTGGCAAAATAAAAAATGAATAAATTGAGGCAAACGGTTACATCAAAATTTTTAAGTTAAGAAATTCAAAGAACATTTTAATTGTTCTTAAATTGAAATATTTTAGTAAATTAATTCATACATTTAACTTAAAATTACCATGTAATCTCAACGTACATGTTTTATTAGTGTAAACGTAATGCTAATATGCTAACATGTTAACAATAGCGTGGTGTAACACTTCATGATGGAGCTCTCGGAAAACCCATTTTCATAGAAACTATTCTAAATTAGCGGGAAACATGCTAAGGGGTTCATCAAATCTCCCACTTAACATTGATCTTGCACAACAACAACAACAAAAAAGAACAAGATTGATTGATTTTCGTTGATTTTGGCATTTAAATTTAAAAAAATAAATTAATTAAAATAAAAATGTTACGGTTTTGTAATATTGAGTATAATATAGTGTAAAAAAATGTTTGATTGGTAGTATACGTTTGAGACGGATGATATATATATATTAAATATTAAAATGATATATATTAAATATATATATTTAATATATATATCATCCATCTCAAACGTATACTACCAATCAAACATTTTTTTACACTATATTATACTCAATATTACAAAACCGTAATATAATATAAATATATATATATATATATATATATATATATAATATGTATATAAATATAATATATATTAAATATATATATATATATAAATATAATATATATTAAACATATATATATAATATAATATAATAATATATATTTATATAAATATAATATAATATATATAATATAATAATATATATATATAAATATAATATATATAAATATAATATATATAATATAATAATATATATATATAAATATAATATATATAAATATATTATATTATAATATTATATATATAAATATATTATATTATTATATTTATATATATATAAATATTATATTTATATACATATATACACATATATATATATTATATTATATTTATATACATATATATACATATAAATATATATATATATATATATATAAACCTTTTTTTCTTAATCACTTCAATTAAAACTGGAAATTATTTGTAATACCAAGTACTCAATGCAAATGATCAAAATAGAAACGACTCCAAGGATGAATAATAAACATCTCATTTATTATATATATACTCTTGTAGGACGACAGTTTCTTCCATCATCATCATCATCATCATCATCATCATCATCATCATCCACACTCAACCTTTGGTTACAGACTCAAAAAAGACTCATGAACATTGTGCATTTAAAAACAAAGTGTAAAATCCAAGTACCCTATTATCAGACACACTACGCATTCGCTTCGGAAAAACAAATCCTTCAAATGGCCAAAGAATGAAAAGAACACGTAGAAAATCTGAACGCAACATATTGCACTTGAGTTCGGTGACGGTGCTTTAAAATACTCACCAACAAACTAAAGGAAAAAACAAAAACACGTCTGCTTTCTAGCGTAAACACGTTTCTCAACCCGGATGTGTCGAGCTTTGGCGCGGCGGGATCGCGCGTCTCATCCAGTGTGACGTTTACAGTAAATGAGCCGCTGACAGAGTATAACTCACATTTTGGTGAACATCGCAGAATAATAAAAGTGGCAAATTAGTAGTCGTCTAGTACACGAACCGACAAAAGTAAAATAACTTAATGTACCAATTAAAATGAAAACATGTGAAGCAGTTCAAAAAAATTAAAACAAATTCCTTTTTTTCAGCAGTTAAACATTTGTACAAAGACGAACTTGGTTATAAAAGAAAAGCGATAACGTTTCTATATATATATATATTAAATGATCATAGAAAAAATAAAAATATATAAGAATATGCAAGGTTTTTACAATATGTTTGGCAATACTCTTTGCGAACTTAAAATGAAAAGAGTTTTTAATCCGTCGGATCTGGAGCGGTTGTTCTAGAGACAGAAATCCTCGCGTGTCGATGAGATAACTAGCTATTAAATGAATAAAGTTGCATCTGAATGTCATTTCGAGCGACTGTACTTAAATCACATGTGAAAAGACGCATGAATTTGTCAGTATCGTGTTATTAGTGATCAGTTTAATGGATCTTTGGCTTCGCGCTGCCATTCTTATGCTTTTATCCGATGACGCCTCAGGAAAATCTGTGTGAATCGCTTACAAAAACAGAAGACTGAAACCCTCGGCGTGTGCGCAGCCGCTCATGTGGTGGAGGAGTCGACGTACGGAAGGAACTTGGTGAGTTTGGTGGGCGATCCGACGTTCAGACACTCGGAATCTTCGCTCATCCTGAAGAAAAGCTCCTGCTCTTTTTTCCTCAGGGTCAGTTCGTCCTCCAGAACCTGAGAGAGGACATCACACTTTAACTCCACAGCTGAGATCATGTGATAACTCTCATTACTGTGACAAACAGTATCATCATCAAAATCATTGTAGAATTTGTTGAATTAAGTTGATATAGTTTTAAGAAGTTAAATGACTACACATTAGTTAGAGATGAACCGATACTAAATTTCTCCACCGATTCCGATCGATATCTGCCGATAACAATACCGATAGTTTGGGGGTTCTATACCTTCTTTTATTTCATTATAATTAATAAATAATAATATTTTGAAAGAAATGTAAGTTCTCTCCAACTGGTATCAGTTATAAACATTAACTAAATTTCTTAACTTTCTGAATTCATATAATTACTATTAATATTGAACATCAAACTGGTTTATTACACAGATCACGCTCTTGATTGACAGGATGTATTGGTCCTGACTATCACCCGTTTTTAAACTAGACATCAGTGTGAAAATGTGCTTTTATCGGCGCATCTCTTATTACTGTATTACAAATCAACTGAAAAGAAACTGGAATGACCGAACACCACAAAACATGTTGAGCTCAAATCATCACATCAGAATGATTTCTGAAGGATCATGTGACCCTGAAGACTGGAGTGATGATGTTTGATCACAGGATATCGTTAATGAATTGCCTGTTTTAACTCATGTCACTTATTTACTTCAAAATTAATTAAGCCAATATTCAATTAAATGAAAATCATGACAAGCCTAATATTAAAACAGAAATCAGCCATTTTAAATTGTACTTTACAATATTAGCGTTTTTACTGTTTTTGATCAAATAAATGCGGCCGGCACTTCTCATAAACTTTTAGTTTCAGATATTTTGGGTAATTATGATCCAGATTTTTCGCTGCACTGTTACTGTGGCCAAATGAATAAATAATGCCGTCAGTCAAACAGGAATTAAAAAGAAATTGTAGTATTATAGTGTCGATTTTCGAAATTGTCAAAAAGTGTCGAAATTGCGAGAAAAAAAGTCAGAATTGCGAGTTACAAACTTGTGATTGTAAAAATAGAAATAATAAAATTGCAAGTTATAAACTCAGAATTGCAAGAAAAAGTTCAGAATTGCGAATTATAAACTCGGTTTTGTAAGAAAAAAGTCAGAATTGCAAGAAAAAAGTCAGAATTGCGAGAAAAAAGTCAGAATTGCGAGTTACAAACTTGTGATTGTAAAATTAGAAATAATAAAATTGCGAGTTATAAACTCAGAATTGCAAGAAAAAGTTCAGAATTGCGAGTTATAAACTCGGTTTTGTAAGAAAAAAGTCAGAATTGCGAGTTACAAACTCAGTTTTGTAAGAAAAAAGTCAGAATTGCAAGAAAAAAGTCAGAATTGCGAGAAAAAAGTCAGAATTTCGAGTTACAAACTTGTGATTGTAAAATTAGAAATAATAAAATTGCGAGTTATAAACTCAGAATTGCAAGAAAAAGTTCAGAATTGCGAGTTATAAACTCGGTTTTGTAAGAAAAAAGTCAGAATTACGAGAAAAATATCAAAATTGCGAGTTATAAACTCAAAATTGTAAGAAAAAGTTCAGAATTGCGAGTTATAAACTTGAAATTGCGAGAAAAAAGTCAGAATTGCGAGAAAAAAGTCAGGAATTGTGAGTTATAAAGACAAGCCTAATATTAAAACAGAAATCAGCCATTTTAAATTGTACTTTACAATATTAGCGTTTTTACTGTTTTTGATCAAATAAATGCGGCACTTCTCATAAACTTTTAGTTTCAGATTTGTTGGGTGAATTATGATCCAGATTTTTCGCTGCACTGTTACTGTGGCCAAACGAATAAATAATGCCGTCAGTCAAACAGGAATTAAAAAGAAATTGTAGTATTATAGTGTTGATCGTCTGCTGTCAAACGATTAAGCGCATCCAAAATTAATTAATTGACGTAACGTGTATATAAATACACACACAAACATGTCTATTTCTATATATAACTATCAATAATTTATATATATTTGTCAAATATTTACATGCAATAGCGCCACCTACTGTAAGTTGGGACGTCAATCAGATACTGATGCTGGATAAATAACATGCTATATTATCATGTGTATATTATTATGGTTCTGGTCAATACTGGTATATCCAGACATGACAGCGCACTTCGTTCAGCGCCCAAAAGAGTAAGAGTGTAAGAACAAGTGAAACTCCAGACCTTCTTCCTGGGCTTGAGGTGTTCTCTCCACTCCTTCAGCTGATGGTTGTGTTGCTCATCCAGTGACTTCAGACGCTGCGTTTCGTTTTCTATGAGCAGGTGACACTTCTCATTCTGCAGGAGACATTCACAGTCAGACATGTAACGATTCAAAGTGCGGTGTCACAAATGAACTATTAAAACACATTAAAAAGATTAAGAAAAGCAGCATAATGGGTCACCTGCAGCTGCTGCAGTTCTCTGCTGTTCCCCTCACACTGGCTGATCATCTCCCTCATCTGGTTCTCGTGTTTCTGCTGCTGGTGCAATCGCTCGGCCTTCTGCCTCTTCTCCTCCTGCCTGGTGAACTGAAGACGAGAGAGAAGCTTCAGCGAGGAGGACACACACACACACACACACACACACACACACACACACACACACACACACACACACACACACACACACACACACACACACGGACCGTCAGAGAACGAGAGGTCACACGCGCTTTACCTGCTTGATCTTTTCGCGGTCTTCCGCCGAGCTTCCGCTGGAGTTGATTTTCAGGCTCTTCTTGAACATGACCATTCGTGTTTTGCCTTCGCCGCGCTGGATCTTGGGCAGCCTGTTCTTCTCCTGCTGCTGTCGAGCCTTGAGGAGCTCAACCATACGCTGGTTGTAGCACTGCATCTGCTCCTGCTCCTGAAACACCATCCAGACACGGGTCAGAGCACGAACCTACAGTACCTCTTTCCACCAGCAGGGTGCAGAACCCCGCTCCGCACGCTTCCACTGAATGAACTGTGTGCCACTTAAATCAGGAACTGCAAATAAACTGCTAAAGAAACCTACATGGTTTGGAGGCTTGATTCTGCCACAGAATAAAAAACTATTAAAAAACGGTAATAGCGACCAGATCTCAAAATCCGGTCATTTTAACTTACAATTGCAAGTTTATATTCCGAAATTGAGGAAATAAAGTTGGAATTGCGAGTCAAAGTTGGAATTGGTAGGGGGAAAAAAAAGTCAGAATTGAGCAATAAAACTTGTGATTGTAAAAATAAAAATAATAAAATTGCAAACTCGGTTTTGTAAGAAAAAAGTCAGAATTGTGAGAAAAATGTCAAAATTGCGAGTTATAAACTCAGAATTGTAAGAAAAAGTTCAGAATTGTGAGTTATAAACTCGAAATTGCGAGAAAAAAGTCAGAATTGCGAGTTATAAACTCGGTTTTGTAAGAAAAAAGTCAGAATTGTGAGAAAAATGTCAAAATTGCGAGTTATAAACTCAGAAT
Organism: Zacco platypus; assembly: GCA_038088235.1. NCBI lineage: Eukaryota > Metazoa > Chordata > Actinopteri > Cypriniformes > Xenocyprididae > Zacco > Zacco platypus. The sequence continues at coordinate 22,443,902 of CM076070.1, forward strand.
TGTAAGAAAAAGTTCAAAATTGTGAGTTATAAACTCGAAATTGCAAGAAAAAAGTCAGAATTGTGAGATACAAACTCCGTTTTCTAAGAAAAAAGTCAGAATTGCGAGTTATAAACTTGTGATTGTAAAAATAAAAATAAAATTGCGAGTTATAAACTCAGAATTGCAAGAAAAAGTTCAGAATTGCGAGTTATAAACTCGGTTTTGTAAGAAAAAAGTCAGAATTGCGAGAAAAATATCAAAATTGCGAGTTATAAACTCAAAATTTCGAGAAAAAGTTCAGAATTGCGAGTTATAAACTCGAAATTGCAAGAAAAAAGTCAGAATTGTGAGATACAAACTCCGTTTTCTAAGAAAAATATCAGAATTGCGAGTTATAAAGTCAGAATTGCGAGAAAAAAGTTCAGAATTGCGAGTTATAAAGTCAGAATTGCGAGAAAAAAGTTCAGAATTGCGAGTTATAAAGTCAGAATTGCGAGAAAAAAGTTCAGAATTGCGAGTTATAAACTCAGATTGGACTCTTTTCACAGACTACGATGACGAGTTTTAAACTCACAATTGTGAGATAAAAAGTCACAATTAATTTTTTTACTTCTTACTCCATGGCGGAAACAAGCTGACGTAACATGGAACAAAGACACAAATGCTTTCTGAGCAAAAAGAAGCGCATGTTTTTCCTGTATTCGGAAACACTGAGAAGGATTTTTAAAATCATTCAAATTCAATCCGATTTGTTAAAGAATCATTTAGACTGATACGAGAACAACTTAGTTTTAGTTGTTTTTTATGGTTATTGTAGTTAATTACGCTGTATACCATTATAGTTCTTATATTTTATTTTCATATCTTCCGTTTTCGTTTTTTTTCCTCCAGGCCTGGACAACACAATTTTAAAATTTAATGATATTTCCAGGTTTTCTATTCCCACAGGAACCCTGAAACCATAATTCTCCCATTAAAGCCGATTGCACACAGGAAGTGCAAATGTCTGTCGCCCTGCAAAGCCACTTTAAGAATGAAGACGTATTCACACACTAAAAGACTTCAGACCTTCTCGTGTTTCTTGACGAGCTGGTGTCTCTGCAGGAAATACTGGTCCTTCAGCTGCTGTTTGAGGAGCTGGTGTCTCTCATGCAGGTTCTTCTCTTCCATGTCCCAAAGAGTGGACTCTCGGTCTGACAGAGGAAGCACAGTCAACATAAAACCTTGAACATGGAAGTCATACGAGTTTACGAGACCCACGAGACGAGTCCGCGTGCATTTATACCTCTGAGTAGAGCTTGTTTTTTGAGGAGGCACTGGCGCTCCGTCTCGGAGATTTCCCGCTTGTTTTCAGCAATGATCCTCTTCAGAGTCGAGTCAAGATGATCCCTCTGATCTGCGAGGAACTTCTCCTCCTGTACAAAGAGGAGCAGAAAACAACACTCAAACCTTTTCACCGCAAAGAGATTCTGATGCTTTCTCCAAGTCTGATTAAACATCTTTTCATGGAGTCGTTTGAAATGGACCATTCGGTCTTTGACAAAAGGTTAAAATTGCTTAAAAGTGGAGCCGTGTTTTTCTTCAGACAAACCTCATTTAGTTTCATCTGCTGGAAGTTGTTCATTTTGACCTTCAAGCTGTCCTTCCTCTGACTCCTGGGCAGCTTCTCCACTTCTTGTTTGACCTGAGACAAAACCAAGACAGAAGAGTTTTCGAACATGAGAATGAGACACAAATCTACAATGGTCCAATAAAGAATTTCACGTTTTAATATGTCATGAGATCAGAAGTAACATTTGGACAGTTTGTAAGATTTCAATCTTTTAGACACATGATGATAATGATGACTTTTACACGGAGTTTATGTTGTGAGATGTTAGCGACTCAATTTCATCATCTAATTATTCAATTTAGTCTATTTTATTTAACACTCAAACTGCTTAAAATCAAAGCATCTTGTCTCCAGATGTCTATTACTCTTCAGAAAACTTAAGGTCTATAACATCTTACAGTTTCATATTTAATATTCTTGTCAAGTTCTTTGACGGGTTAAAAAAATGTGTTTATCATATCATAGTCATCAAAAAAATCTAGTAAAAACAATAAATTGATAGCGAGATTAACAACGACAGGTTTCAACATACAAAAAAGAGATTATTAGATTAAATTAGTAAAGCTCTCGAATATTATTTACACATTCAAATATATTTATTTCATAATTGTAATGGAAGAAGTTCGGTATATCACAGTAAGAGCTGAAAACATCTCTATTTCAGGTAGAACTCCTCCACCTCTTTCTTCTTGTGTTTCATCTGGTCCATGAACTTGTTGTAGGCCTTTTCCTGTTCAGCTCGAATGCGTTTGCCCTCGTCCCGCAGCCGTACGGTGTGCTCCAGCTCCATCTTCTCTATGGTCTGTTTCTGATGTTTCTCCAGGGTCTCCAGCTCTGTGTCGAAGTACTTTTTCTTGGCCTGTGAGGACAGCCGTAGACCAACACATCAGCATTATTTATTAACATTTTTCATGCGTGCATCACGAGTGTAATATTATGGACGTTACTATAGTGTTCGTCCTCTTCCAGGAACATCGTCCAATAAGAGATGCAGAATTGAATGAGAAAGCCCCTAATACCGCCTGTATTAAGCATCAAAACACGATTGTTGGTGGTTTAATAAAAGGGATGAGCCTGTCAATTAATCCACCATTACTTCCCGTTTTAAGACTACAGGCAAAGATTTGGAGATTTTGGTCTTCTGTAAGACCAATGGAAATAAAATACTGTTTCTTTTATAACACTTTAGCTATTTGTGTCTTTAGATTTTAATACAATACACATTTTTAAAGGCTGCTTTCTCAAAATAAGTTATTTTCTCATGGGCTGAGCCAGAAATCACCACTTCAGTACAAACACAGAGCAAATTAGCAGCAGAATACAGTTATCAGGCCTGTATTTTAGCCCTTAAAGTGTTAGTTCACCCGAAAATGTAAGTTCAGTCATTAATTCCTCATGTGGTTCTACACCCGTAAGACCTTCATCATCTTCAGAACACAAATGAAGATATTTTTGATGAAATCCGATGGTTCAGTGAGTCTCTATTGACAGATAATGAACACTTTCACTAAAACACATTTAAAACAGGTCATGTGACTACAGTGGTTCAACATTAATATTATAAAGAGACGAGAATACTTTTTGTGCGCCAAAAAAACAAAATAACGACTTTATTCAACAATATCTAGTGATGGACGATTTCAAAACACTGATTCATGAAGCTTTACGAATCTTTTGTCGAATCAGTGATTCAGTTCGTGTATCAAACTGACAAAATCACATGAACTATTGAAATTTCGAATCACTTATAAACGTGACGAAGCCTCGTTTACTGAAATCATGTGACTTTGGCGCTCTGAACCACTGATTCGACTCAAAAGATTCGTAAAGCTTCATGAATCAGTGTTTTGAAATCGTCCATCACTAGATATTGTTGAATAATTTATACAAATCTTTTGGTTCGGAGCACCAAAATCACGTGATTTCAGCAAACGAGGCTTCGTTATGTCATAAGTGATTCAAAATGTTTCGAAATTTCAATAGTTCACGTGATTTTGTCAGTTTAATACGTGAACCGAATCACTGATTCGACACAAAAGATTCGTAAAGCTTCATGAATCAGTGTTTTGAAATCGTCCATCACTAGATATTGTTGAATAAAGTCGTTATTTTGGCGCACAAAAAGTATTCTCGTCGCTTTATAACATTAATGTTGAGCCACTGTAGTCACATGACCTGTTTTAAATATGTTTTAGTGAAAGTGTTTATTATCTGTCAATAGAGACTCACTGAACCATCGGATTTCATCAAAAATATCTTCATTTGTGTTCTGAAGATGATGAAGGTCTTACGAGTGAAGAACCACATGAGGAATTAATGATTGAAGTTACATTTTTGGGTGAACTAACGCTTTAATAAAGTTATATTCACACACAGTTCGGTTATTTACAGGAGTGAATTCCAGGTAGCACTACAATGAGCCTCACTAACTCACTGTTCCTCAATTAAAGACCGCAAGCTGGCATAAAAGTTGAGCATTAAAGCCCAAAGTATACGTCACTGAGGCGTACAGTGCGCGTGGCGTGAACTTCCTCATCAGATGAGGACGCACGTACTCTCCGCGCGCCGCCAGATTTTTGTAACTGCAGGTCGCACGTGCATTTAAATTATTTTGCAGTAATTAGTTCATCCACAAGGTGGCAGGCGTACCCTGGAGGCATCGATTCACAAGCTAGTCGAAGAAAACCTGCATAAACAGAACAGCTACAGCGACAACGGAGGTCTAGATAGAGGAGAGATGGTGCGAAGAGGTTAGAAAGCATCATTTATTTAACTCTCGCGTGAAGAATAAAGTACACTTTGGACTTAAAAGGCACAAAATTCTTCACAGCATCATGTCTTCACATCTACAGCTGGTGAAAACAAGAATCTGACCGGCAGAAATAATATTCACGGATGAGCTGATGTATTAAAGATTCATTAAATGTTCCTGTAGTATGAAGTACGGTGTGGCTGAAAGCCGTTGGCGATTGCTAACGAGAGACAAGCGCGACATTTATGACGCCACTGTCGCCGCTTCCGCTCGTTCCGGTCAAGCGTATGTGGGGTAACGGAGCACCGTTTCAGGCGTCTTTGGTGTTGCCATGGTTTCTAGAAAATAAAACCGGACACACGGGTATGATAGGTGGCGCACTGACACGGTTTATTCGTGCTTCTTTCTCTAGATTTAAAGACTCTTGTAAATATTTGGGATAATGTAGGTACACAAGTCACTGTTCTAGTGGATTTTGGACATTTTAATCCAAAAAATATTACATATTGTGCCTTTAAATCAAACCCTCAATTATAACAAAAGAAAAAAGTGAGCGACCACATGGCTTAAAGCAGCGGTCCCCAACCTTTTTTGCGCCACGGTTTAATATCAGACAATATTTTCACGGACCGGCCTTTAAGGTGTGGCGGATAAAAACAACAAAATAAAATGATACGACCAGCATAAAAACTGGGGTATTTTTTAAATATTATAATAAACGTGAATCCAATGTGTAGGCTTACTCGCAACTTTATTAGCAGCGTCCTCGTAACATCGCGCCAACAACATAACATGAGTAACATCCTCTCCGCCACCTAACACTCTCTGGCAGGCTTGGTGCGTGTAAATCACCTGTTGCGATAAATCCATATTTCAAGTAGGACTCCTGGTATTGTCTGTTAAATGCAGCTTTCTTTTTCTTGGAAATCGCAGTCTCTTCTTCTGTCTCCTCGCTGGGCCGTTTCCCCTTCGCAAAGACGCTTTCCAGAGACGTTTGTTTTTTACTCATTTTGCTAGCTTGTGTGTTTATTTTTAGCGGTAACGTATCACGTGACCTAAACAAGCGTTGCTATGCGCCAAGAGTGAGTCATAGACGGATGTAACGGAGAGAATTTGAAGTTGAGATGCTGACTCGCGATCTTCGCAGTAGTGAACACGCCAGAGAGAAATGCACATTTCATACTAATTACATAAGTCAGTTTTTTAGTTTTTTTTTTAAAATAAGTTATTTATTCTTTCTGTGCGGCCCGGTACCAAATGACCCACGGCCCGGGGGTTGGGGACCTCTGGCTTAAAGGGCTCCCGCTTACATCACTATCAGTTTTAAAACACGCCGTCGCCCCAGGTGACCAGGAACCAGTGAAAACACACCAGAAACTTGTCATTAAATCAAACAAGGGGAAGTATGGTGATATCTATTAGTTGTTTTTAACCCTATTCACCCGTGATGTCTTAATAGGAAGGGCATTTCATGGAGTTAAACTGACCGCACAATAACAAATGTGCAGTATGACATACATAAAGCTGCATTAGCCACTTTCGGCTGAGAGAAAGATGGAGGAGTGTGGTGGAGACTTACATTCATCTCCTGGTCGAATCTCCGCTGTATCTGTTCCCGCTGATCTTTCAGCTTAAAGTTGAGCACCACCTGAGCGCGATGCTGCTCTTTCTGCAGCAGACGCAGATCTCGAAGCTCCTGGCGCCTGTGTGTATGAAAAAACACAAACTCACTTCCTGAAGGGCCACGGCTCCAACCAGCCTCAACTCAGTTTTCAGTAATCCTAAAGACCTTGATTAGGTGGATCAGGTGTTTTTAATTAGCTAAACTCTACAGGTTTTGAGTTTGAGACCACTGAAGATGATCTTTTCAAATGGGCACCAAAACTAACATTCTTCAAAACATCCCACAGATGAAAAGGAACAACATGAGGGAGAGTAAATGATGACGTAATTGTCATTTTTGGGTGGACTGTCCCTTTAAGCTAAACATGTGAAGTATCCCGCCAACCAAAGAATGTCTAGAATGCAGCAATAGTCTGTTCTTCCACTGTCACGGCCCACAGACAGAGGATTCATGGGAAAAACGCCCCCACCTCATTCGTTGCATGACTTCACTGACAGCTGAAGACCAGAGGAATGTTCCACAGAGATATTTTACGTGGGGGTGGATTTCAAGCATGTCAAAGACAGTCATATTTCATCACGAAACCAAAGGACTTGAGGAGGGTTACATCTATTATTAAGAATATCGAGTTCTTATTTTGATTTGGGGGTAAAATATGACCTGGACATGTTTTGTGCGAGACTGAAGTGAAGCTGCGCTCTCACATGCAAGCGCACGATCGCATCACTAGATGGCAGAAGAGGCATTGTTTGTTGGTGAGGACGGAGTGCAGTGTTTGGTGGGAAACGCTCGTGTAGAATCTACTGCCACCAGCTGAGGTGCTTCAAGAGAACAGGCTAGATTGAAAAGTTCACAAGAATTCAGATGACGGATCTGTTGAAAGGAGATCTGAGCTCTCGATTTGTCCTTTAAAGGCGGCCCACTTCCTCTGGCTGTACACAAAGCTTCCCTTGTGTATTAATGTCCCATTTGGACAAAGGACAAGGTCTTGGACCTGAGACCTAAAATAGTCTGTTTACTCAGCCGAGATGTAAGATCAAGTAGGAAAAGTTTTTTCCTCTTAAAAGCCTCATTTGTCATCATTTACTCTCCCTCATTTCATTCCAAACCCATAAGACTTCTGCTCATCTTTGAAACACTATGAAGATATTTTAATGAAATCTGAGCGATTTCGGTCCTTTCATTGACAACTTCCGCTTTGACTTTTATTCACATATAAACATTTTTAAACACACACACATCGTATAACGAAAACGGAAGCTCGAGCACGTTCATTCCGGTGTTACGCATCACGTTTGAGCTTCAAGAACCAATGAGGTTCATTCTGTGTTACGCATCACGTTTGAGCTTCAAGAACCAATGAGGTTCATTCTGTGTTACGCATCACGTTTGAGCTTCAGTAAGAACCAATGAGGTTCATTCTGTGTTACGCATCACGTTTGAGCTTCAGCAAGAACCAATGAGGTTCATTCTCGTGTTACGCATCACGTTTGAGCTTCAGCAAGAACCAATGAGGTTCATTCTCGTGTTACGCATCACGTTTTATCTTCAGTGAGAACCAATGAGGTTCATTCCGTGTTACGCATCACGTTTGAGCTTCAAGAACCAATGAGGTTCATTCTTGTGTTACGCATCACGTTTTATCTTCAAGAACCAATGAGGTTCATTCTCGTTACGCATCACGTTTTATCTTCAGTGAGAACCAATGAGGTTCATTCTCTTGTTACACATCACGTTTTATCTTCAAGAACCAATGAGGTTCATTCTTGTGTTACGCATCACATTTGAGCTTCAGCAAGAACCAATCAGGTTCATTCTTGTGTTACGCATCACGTTTTATCTTCAGTGAGAACCAATGAGGTTCATTCTCTTGTTACGCATCACGTTTGAGCTTCAAGAACCAATGAGGTTCATTCTGTGTTACGCATCACGTTTGAGCTTCAGCAAGAACCAATGAGGTTCATTCTCGTGTTACGCATCACGTTTGAGCTTCAGCAAGAACCAATGAGGTTCATTCTCGTGTTACGCATCACGTTTTATCTTCAGTGAGAACCAATGAGGTTCATTCCGTGTTACGCATCACGTTTGAGCTTCAAGAACCAATGAGGTTCATTCTTGTGTTACGCATCACGTTTTATCTTCAAGAACCAATGAGGTTCATTCTCGTTACGCATCACGTTTTATCTTCAGTGAGAACCAATGAGGTTCATTCTCTTGTTACACATCACGTTTTATCTTCAAGAACCAATGAGGTTCATTCTTGTGTTACGCATCACATTTGAGCTTCAGCAAGAACCAATGAGGTTCATTCTTGTGTTACGCATCACGTTTTATCTTCAGTGAGAACCAATGAGGTTCATTCTCTTGTTACGCATCACGTTTGAGCTTCAAGAACCAATGAGGTTCATTCTCTTGTTACGCATCACGTTTTATCTTCAGTGAGAACCAATGAGGTTCATTCCAGTGTTACGCAGAACGTTTGAGCTTCAGCAAGAACCAATGAGGTTCATTCCAGTGTTACGCAGAACGTTTTATCTTCAGTTAGAACCAATGAGGTTCATTTTGGTGTTACGCATCACATTTGAGCTTCAGCAAGAACCAATGAGGTTCATTCTAGTGTTACGCATCACGTTTGAGCTTCAGCAAGAACCAATGAGGTTCATTCTAGTGTTACGCATCACGTTTGAGCTTCAGCAAGAACCAATGAGGTTCATTCTAGTGTTACGCATCACGTTTGAGCTTCAGCAAGAACCAATGAGGTTCATTCTAGTGTTACGCATCACGTTTGAGCTTCAGCAAGAACCAATGAGGTTCATTCTAGTGTTACGCAGAACGTTTTATCTTCAGTGAGAACCAATGAGGTTCATTTTGGTGTTACGCATCACATTTGAGCTTCACAAGAACCAATGAGGTTCATTCTCGAGTGTCAACAAGTACCGCTGAGCTTTTGTTTATGTTCGCTAATCAATGTTTATATGTGAATAAAAGCCTAAATTCAATCTGTTTATCATAAAAGATGATTGTCTCTTCAGAAAATTTTAACTAAACTGCTCGATTTAGTTCATATGGATTAGTTTTACGATCTCTTGACGAGTCAAAGCGGTGGTTGCGTAGGCTGTCAATGGTGGGACAGACATCAATCAGTTTTTATTAATAATATCTTCATTTGTGTTCCGAAGATGAAAAAGTATTGCACGTAATTGATTACATTTTTTAAAGAACTTGATCAAAGAGAGCGATGGCGTGGACTTGCCTGAGGAACCTCATTTCCTCGTCTTTCTTCTCATCATCTGTGATGATTTTGGAGGTGGTGATGCTCACCTCGACACCATCAACCAAGAACTTACGGGTGCGTTTGAGCGTCTTCTTGGAGTCCTGTTAACAAAATAAATGAATTAATGGAAATGAGAGAAACTGTGAAGCTGTGATGGGTGTGGCAGCAAGATTTAAGGGAACTGTGGAAAAAAAGATTCATCTGCATGTCTACTTCCTTCACATACACATGAAGGAACTAGAAGGAACTAAGACTGGTAGAATTAGAAGCAAAATGAATGGGTGGACTTGAGAAAAAAAAGAAGAAATGAGAGACAGAGACAGAACAGGAAGCAGTGAGATTGCGGTTTTCCTGTAAAGCCAGTTCTGGCAGGAAGTGTCAGCAGTTCACGAGCAGAGAAAGGGGAGATTGAGAGATCGTGAGGGCGAATCTCACAAAAAGTAATCATTGTGGCACACTTTTTTATGGTAATTAAGCATAAATAAGTCAGTCATTACAGTAATGAGAAAAATTGTGAATATTAAAATATTATGGTAGTATTTGTTTGATTACAAACGAACACAAAAGTCAAATATCTGGATGCTTTGTAGCTTCAGTCAAATTCATTTCATTCATTCAAACACCGTTGGAATCGTATTTTATTGGATCTTGTCATCACTTGTCAGCAAACAACACTGAGACCCGAGTCTATTTAATGCAGCTGAGCAAACAGTCACATCCTCTGTCAGCCACGAGTTTGTCGTCTTTATGCCGTACACTCGAAAATGAGTCTGTGGCAAGTCAAACCTTGCCGTTTGAAGCCGAACGTGCTAATCTTGCCCATCCTGTGATGGTGGTTTTGCTGCAGTAAAGCCACAGGTCTCGATACTATGCAGTCTGCATGCACAAATGTTTGCCATTTTGATCGTGCAGCATCAAAACTAAAGGACAAGAGCGAGTTAAACTTCTGAATCATGCTGGAAAAAATGGCATGACATGAGAAATGAAAGAAATGAAAGAAACAAAGAACAGAACGCCAGCGACGGCCGACCCAACAATCATCACACAGTGACTGATGCACAATACTGAATGGATCAGAGACAAAGAGCGTTTGGGAGAAATGGATGGAAAATCTGACATGAGCTTCTTGAAATATGCGACAAATGAATGACTTCATTTAACGTAATGTTCCGGGTTCAAAACCAGTTTTGGAGAAGGCGATTACAGATACACTCCCAATGAAAGCCTGTAGGGCTACAAAAATGTTCATGTACTGTATCTAGTTGATTTAAACAACAAAGTATATTTTTAATGATTATAATTTTGTAATCAACAGCATACCAGATGGCATCTGAATTTGGCATGAGAGTTGTATACATTTTTTCCAATACGATTTAAAGAAGTCTCTTAGCCTCACCAAGGCTGAATTCATTTGATCAAAATACAGTAAATACATTAATAGTGTGAAATATTATTACAATTCAAAATAGCCATTTTCTATATCAATATATTTTAAAATGTAAATTATTTCTGTGATAGAAAAGTTGAATTTTCAGCAGGATTCCCAATCAGAGGTATCTTTACTCCAGGTATTTTCCACTTTACCTGCATACTCTGACAAAGCAATATATAATAAATATCAAACCTCAACTGTGAGATTGTCATTTGTCATGCAGGCAATATACTGAAATAGGCCGATATAGGTCAACTTGAAACAATGAAACTCCATTATCGCCCCGCTCTAATCTGCTGAATGTGATTAGACGGCGTGAAGATGTTGTTAAAATACTATAAACATTAACATGACGTCCTGTAAATCAGCTTTGGACTGTCAAAAGCACTAAACGAATCATTTTGACTTTACTACTTACGAAGGCTTCAGGGAATACCTTCATTTGATTTCCTTTGGCAAGATTTTGGTTTGTTAAACCTATAAAATAGAAATTACAGCCTAAACGGCAGGGCTGTCAATAAATTACAGGGCTGTCGCTTGGCCAAGCTCTTTTCCCAAGATACTTTGGAAAGCAACCTGTAATTCTAAAATCATCCATTCCATCATTTCTAAGAACTACTTCAGCACCCCTGGTTTAAAGGCACCAAGGTATTGCCTATTTTACTGCCAATGTTAAGCAAAGTCCAATACATTTTTTGTGGGGGCTTTGGAGATACACACAAGACATCAAAGTTTGAGATGCATGGTTAAAATGTATGTAGAACCTCATCCATCCCTCCATATAGCAGAACAGACAGAGTTCAGGCACGGCGCGGTAAGGGATATTTGGATGGGAGAGGTTTCTGGTTGTGTCTGCAGACAGGCTCGGCCCTGTTCGACAAGGTCCACACCCTGTTTGAGCTCTGTACCTTCACTGTACTACTTGTGTGAACTACCCACCCAAAGCTGCTTCATGTTCTAGAATGTTCCACTAGCTCTCATAAGCAGGGCTCTGTTCTACTGCGGCACTGAGACGGTAAACAGAGGACCACACAGTGAATGAGAGCGGAAGTGAGAGTGTCATTGGTGTACTATGCAGCACTCCAGACTAACATTTAAGAGCAGTGTCACCAGCAACACAGATGGTTTGTATGGATGCTTGAACGAGAAGGGGGTTGGGGATTGGAGGTAGTAACAATCACTAAACTATAAACGTAAAGTAAGTGCGAGTGGTGCTTGCCGTGGCAAAACTCAGCTCTAGGCAGTCGCTACCGTGATGCAAGTGACTGTAAGAGAGCCAAACCATAAATCTGTATAATGTTCTGGTGCTAAAATGCCAAATTCGTGATGTTTTATGGTTGCTAGGGTGCTCTAAATGCTTGTTAGGGAGTTGCCAGGGCAATAGATAATGCCTACTGACAGCTAAAGTCAAAAGAGCCCACCCACATCTCTACAATGTTCTGATACTGGGATATGGCTTATTAGTTTCTTTACACATGTTGCTAGGGTGCTCTAAACAGTTGCTAGTGTGTGGCTAGGGAGTTGCCAGGGCAATACATAATGTCTACTGACGGCTAAAGTCAAAAGAGCCCAAGCATATGTCTCTACAATGTTCTGATACCGAGATACGGATTATTCGTTTCATTACACATGTTGCTAGGGTGCTCTAAATGGATGCCAGGGTGTAGCTAGGGAGTTGCCAGGGGAATACACAACGCATACTGACAGCTAAAGTCAAAAGAGCCCAAGCATATGTTTCTACAATGTTCTGATACAGAGATACGGCTGATTAATTTCATTACACATGTTGCTAGGGTGCTCTAAATGGTTGCTGGGGTGTAGCTAGGGAGTTGCCAGGGTAATACATAACGCATACTGACAGCTAAAGTCAAAAGAGGTAGGGTGCTCTAAATGGTTGCTGGGGTGTAGCTAGACACTTGCCAGTCTGATTCAAGCAGTCTCTACGATGTTCTGATCCAGTGATATTCCTCTCATCCTTTTTCAATAGAAGTCTATGGAGTGGTAGCTAGGGTGTTGCTATGAAGATTTAAGTCATTACTTATTGGAGTGTGAGAGAGAGTTGGAGAACGAGTGTGAGAGAGAGTTAGAGAACGAGAGTGAGAAAGGGTTCCTAAGACCCTTCTGTATTTAATAAGTACAGTTACTAATAATATGACATGTTTTGTCTCTTGTAAATGCACATTTAACACATTTAAGCGTTGAGTTTGAGTAGGGAAGCTGTTTTTAGTTTAAGATGGTGTCACGTTAAACGCCCCCGTGAGTGTGTGTAAAGATGTTTCCAGTAATCTCCGTGATCTTCCAGGGCTCTAGACTTGATACGAAATGTTTTGGTGTGACTAATGCTGCCCACACGCTTCACAACTTCAGCCCTGATTTTCCATTTCCAAGGAAAATCGGAGCGCGCAAGAGTGACGATTGCCGTGTTTGAACGATATCAGTGTCGTGGAAACGCACCCGACAAAGACTTACCCATAAAGTGATGGTGCCCAAGTCCTTGTTCACAGACATGTGACCCGAGAGGTTCAGGCTGATGTCCATGTTTTCACTGCCCACGTCGGAATTTCGTTTTGATAATCCGCCGTTTGTGTGAGAAACGAAACTTTCCGTATCCTCACCACCCAAAGAGGACCTGTCGCTCACCACAGACACACGATTGGCCGGCTCCTTGGATTCAGTTTGCTCCGGCATGGTGTGTGGTTGCTGGTCAGGCATTACTCCACTGTGAGCTTCTTTCTCCGGTTCCTCCGGTTTCTCAGACGCCGCTGAGGGCTGCTCCACCGTGTCTGAGGAGGACTCTGAAGGATCTGCTGTCCTCTGCAACGGAAGCTCAGGTTCAGAGCTCTCGACCACCTTGGCGTCCTCCTCAGAGGTGGGCGAGCTTTTTCCATCCTCGATGCCGGAGTCAGAGCTGGAGGCCTTGCCTGACGCCTCGCTCTCGGGTTTGTCGTGATCCTCCTCTGGGAACTCGCTGAGATTGTCCTCCTGCTCTTTCAAAGGAGTTTCGTTGAGCTCGAGGGTCCTGAGCTCCTCCTCAACCACCATTGGAGTTTCGGCGTGATGCGTGTCATGCGGTTGGTCCCCGAAGAAACTGGTCTGACTGGTTTCTGACGGGTCTTTGACAGGAGCCTAGAAAAAACACACACAGAATGAGGCCTGACAATTTCATTTACTTCCTTCAAAAAGAAATATACAGCACCGTCGGTCATACATGTACATCACAGGTTTACTATTCGGTCAGAGTAAACCAGCAATGGCTGATTTTATAAAAAGGAAAGTCAGTGCCTGGACTAAAATTGACTGAGAAAACACACAAATATGATGTACAGCTGTTAATATAGATGGTAAGCTGCCTTACCGAAAAGAGGGACTAAATGTCCTGCGCTTTATTTAACTCTAAAGAAACATGGATGGCGTCTTTTGTTTCATTTTTACGTGGTTGAAGGCCAGATGAGAAGTGGAAGGGGAAGTGTATTAAGAGTTATTTTTAAACACTTGTACCATTGTGCCATTCCACCACAACAACCTACAATAGACCTTTAAACGGAGACGCTAATGTGAAAGTTGGGTGGGGGACACATGTTTTGTACAGACAAATTATACGAGTAGTTCTGACATCGAAATCACATTGTGACATGAGGGGACTATGAAAACTACAGAGCTTTTTTTAAGAATACGGAAATGACTTTTTCTGTACCTTCTGATTGCACTGAAAAAAAAAAAAGGTCCTAAAATGCTCTTCCACAAATGAAGGCATTTTTAAAAAAAAGTCTTAAATTATAGGGATTAAAAAAAAAGGCTTTATTGAAAAAAAAGTCATAAAATGATGGCATTAAATGCTGCATGCACTGCAAAAAGCGAATATATATTCCTCAGTGTTTTTACATTCTTAAATCAAGATACATTGTGAGGCAAAATTAAATGAGTTTATGATTAAAGCTCACCTTAATTGACAGATATTTGTTATTTTAAGCATAAACTCATTAAACGTGACTTTATATAACGATAAACAATAGTTATGTTACAAACTGAGGTCAAGTGACCATAGCTGTGTCCGAAACCGTTCACTCGTTCACTAACCCCTATATAGTGCACGGCAGTTGAGCGCACTATATCAGCAAAGAGTGAACGAAAATGAGTGAGCGAATTCAGACGCTGACGTTAATAACATGCGCCAGACAATTTCGTCATTAACATTTCCTACACCCGTCTGTAATATGTCCTGTTTAGCTTCATGAATTGTATATTACTGTTTATTTGTCATGTTTATTGAGAATAAAAACACCTGTGTCATGCTATTATATTCTAAGACGTAGATTAAATACACTGTACAACAGTTCACTAACATATGAGAAAAATTCACCAAATTATCATATGATAATAAGTATATATATTATGATATAAACCTGTATCATATCTTTACAAAGATGTTCTAATTAATAAAAAATGACACTTACGTTTGTAGAAGTTTCCGCTTCCCGTATTGCCGTCCGCCGTATTTATTTTTCTTTCGCGCTCGATCGTCTTATCGCGTTGGATTTTGGGTAACGGCGCTTTAACGAGCGTACATCGAATGTACGCTCAAAATCAGAGAGGATTGTGGGTAAAAGTAGTGAACGAATGTAGGGAATGCAGTCGTTCACTCAGAATTCGGACAGCACCAGATATAGTGCACTATATAGTGGATAGGGAGCGGTTTCGGACACAGCTCTTGTTATTTTGCCTGTTTACTTCAGCAAGTTTAAAATCAAAACAGATATGTTGAATCTTCAATTCAATTTTGTATAAAAAAGATGAAAGATTTTAAAAGTGTGCACACTGCATTGTGGGTTACAGCATTCCATGCTCAGCTATACTGTTTATTTTGGGATTTTTGATATGCATAATGTATACAATACACGTATACACTGCGGCAATATTAAGAGTATATTGCATAACATAAACGAGCATGCATCTGCATAATTCATGGAGTTCTTGTCTGTACGACAGTGTTATTGCCTTTCACAGGTACACCTGCACTGATGCGTAGAATAACTTTCCATGCAATAACAATTACAGTTGTCAAAGCACTAAAGAACAGTGTCTCTTTTCGCCCTGAGCTCTTTTCCATTAGCAGTGCATTATTTTTACTCTCTATCAGCGCCGAGTGAACCGAGAGGTGTTTGGAGGTGTGCGATAAGTGAGAAAGGTCAGACCCGTACAGGTGTGAGATCAGCAGGGTCTTCATCTTCTCCTTCTTCATGATTGTCCTCGATCTCCTCCATCACCTCAGCTTTGGCCTCGGCCACCAGCTCTCTCAACGGACGGTTGGTCTTCACTGAACTCACGAAAGGATGCTGAAACACAGAACATGTGAAAGATTATCCCAAAATGATTCAACAATGCCATGCACAAATCACCTTAAAGGGATAGTTCACCCAAAAATGAGCTTCTCTGCTCTGTTGAACACAAAAGAAGATATATTAAAGAGTGTTGTTAATCTAACAGTTGATGCCGTTGACTTCCATAGTCAGAAAAAATACAACTGTTTGATTAACAACATTCTTTAAAATATCTTCATGTGTTCAACAGAGCAGAGAAACTCATACAGGTTTGGAACAACATGAGTGTGATTTTCATTTTGGGGTGAACTGTCTCTTTAAGAAGCACGCATATTAAATAACATGAGCCTGAGAATGGAAATTGTGGGATTAAAGGGTTAATTCACCCAAAAATGTAACTTCAGTCATTAATTCGTCTCCCTCATTTCGTTCTACACCCGTAAGACCTTCATCATCTTCAGAACACAAATGAAGATATTTTTGATGAAATCCGATGGTTCAGTGAGTCTCTATTGACAGATAATGAACACTTTCAAAAGATACTAAAACATATTTAAAACAGGTCATGTGACTACAGTGGCTCAACATTAATATTATAAAGTGACGAGAATACTTTTTGTGCACCAAAAAAACAAAATAACGACTTTATTCAACAATATCTAGTGATGGACGATTTCAAAACACTGATTCACGAATCTTTTGTTTTGAATCAGTGATTCGGTTCGCGTATCAAACTGACAAAGTCACGTGAACTATTGAAATTTCGAATCACTTAAGAAGTAACGAAGCCTCGTTTACTGAAATCATGTGACTTCGGCGCTCCGAATCACTGATTCGAAACAAAAGATTCGTAAAGCTTCATGAATCAGTGTTTTGAAATCGTCCATTACTAGATATTGTTGAATAAAGTCGTTATTTTGGTTTTTTTTGGTGCACAAAAAGTATTCTCGTCGCTTTATAATATTAATGTTGAACCACTGTAGTCACATGATTTCAATCAATTCAGTGTAACCTTACCGCACTACTTTTACAGAACGCTAGATCTAATGAGTCCAAGAAAAACAACCGTCATTCGAACCCTTCCAATCAAATTTAGCGCTGCAAACATCAATGACAGCTTTAAATGGTCAAACACTGTTTTTGTGTGTGTCCCTTTAAATGCAAATGAGCTGAAGAGGGCGGAGCTTTAACAGCTCAACAACAACAAAGCTGGAGAATCTCACGCAGACAAAATGAGGAAAGTGTTCAAACTGATGGAGAGACTCAGGAAGAAGTTCCAACTTTTAGACGTTTCTGAACGGTTAGTGGATAAATTGATGTCGTTGCTGTGGAGTTGATCAACTCATCACTAGCATCATGTTCATCTTTTTTCCTCGAATCGACCCTCGTTTGTGAAGCAGTCCGGCGTAAAATGACGGCATCAACAACACTCGACTACAACAACATGGCCTCACAGCCTTTGTTGCGTGTTCTTGGGGGCGGGGTTTATGTAAATTTTAGGGTTTGTGATGTCACTAACTCGTTGTAGTCCTTAAACAGAGAATTCTTTAACAGAAAAGAAAACATCTAACTTTGCATTGAACTTTGAGAGACGTTGTTTATGCTCAAACAGAAACATTACACACTAAACTAAAAAACGTGAAACTATTAAAATTGTTCAATGCGGAGCAAGCCACGGATTATTTCTTTCATAATTATTAATTGTTTTTCAAATATTTGTGGCTTGAACTGAAATTCCAGGAACTCTCACATCATTGTGAAACTTGTAAGCATATTATTTTAATTGAAATACTCAGCAAAAGTGGCAGATCATTAAAACAAAAAGTGTTCTTCAGAGAGTCCGGGTTCAATTAGCAGAGCGAGTGTTAGCGGAGTTAGACGCTGAGGACTTGAGCTGACCTGTGAAAGCACCAGTGTAATGGAGAGAAACGCTGCTCTCATCTATTATTCAGCTGAGTTGCACCTTGTTTAATTGAAGTGTCCCAGCTGCGGAGCGTATGTGAGGGGGAGTCAAGCGTTAAAAACATTCAGCCAGCAATATCAATTACCCTCACCGATGACCGCAACTCACTGACAGCCAAGAAAACTGCAG